>CM057101.1:15571829-15944329 GCA_029959045.1 Taenioides sp. WSHXM2023 | reverse complement strand
ACCAATTTAACAAAAGTGGTCATCTAAAGAATATTATGCCCTTTTAAAGACATACCTATGTCCAAACTAGGTAGAGCCCCATGCTTAATCAGCTTGCCTGAAGGAGGTTGAAGTGCTGTGAGCCAGGTAAGATGGATATGAAGTCACCAGCACTGATGGTATTCATTGAAAACTTCAAACAGATGCTTGTATAGATTAAAACATGTGGTAGGGCCCGCAAGCAGAGGCTCTACATATCGAGCATTGAGCCTATAGTTACTTTGACCCATACATACCTGCCTGTTTTATCACACATCATTTCCAAAAATGTAACCCTTAAATCACTCTCAGATGGATGCTAGCTTCTGGCACCCTCACTACAGTGGGGAGATGCTCTGACTCTGTGTTAGTATACTGTTAAGCAAGAGCATTAAGGTGAGATGATGTTTGAGACTGTGGATTACAGTGCAACAGCACTTTACACTTGTTGAATTGCCCCATGAAACTAACTATCTAGGCATCCAACAGAACAAAGAGGTGCTTTGGTACAACCACCACTGTTTGGTTATTAATTATTCCAAAAATATCTAAATTTTGCGCATTTGCAAGTATTGTCCAGCAAATTTATTTATTTATACCTGAGTCAAATTATTAGTGACTACTAATACAAAATTACCCAGTATGTCATTAAGATTAAGAAGTTTTGCAGTAGATCATGAGTCTCAGATGAAATCAAATGCAAATGCAAATGAAACCTTGGAGGAACCTGTTCTTTTCTTTTCGTTTTTATTAATCTCCATTAATAAAGCAGCCACAGCCTTGCTGGTCTCAATGGATTAATCCTAGAATTGGGTCATTTCAAAATGACCCAGCCCCCCCCACCCCCAAAAAGTGCCCCCTCTAGCCCCCCTCACCACTCCAGGCCTCCTGTGAAAGTCAAAGCCTGTCTTTCATCTCCGATCAGTTGCATGTGCCCTCTCAGATCCACAGGTTTTACTGCTTAAGTCCAGGCTGGCAGCATTGATCATGTGACCATTCGCCTGCCTGATACATCAGAGCTGTGTCAGTTCTGCTCACACTTTCCCCTCTTCCCATCTCTCTCCTTGTGCCTGTTAGTTTTGATTCGCACATGCTTTTGTCCAGGGTCCATCCACGATCATCAAATCCTGCAAGTTGGAACTGTTAGGTCAGGTTACATCAAAGAGATCAGGAGGGATCAGCCTCTTGAAAGGGACAGGCTCTGGCTCACATCATCAGAAACAGGTGGAGATCCTCATTGGAAGAACAAAGCAAAGATCACCATCCATAAAACTTTTATATATCATCGAAAACTTTCTTTTAAATTCCTGAAAATTGCCACCCTAAGAGGAGCGTGCACAGTAGACAGTCAAAGCCTAAAACATATGAGATCAGGTTAGGGATTGGGATGGCTGAAACGCAGCTGTAAATCCCATAAAGGTCACAATAGCAAAGCCTCAGACTTAGTGGTATTATGCCACAAAGTGTTTAAGTGTGGAAATCTGCTAAAAGCCTGGACAAAAAGGGATCCCGAAGTCTGTATAATGCAGTCCAGGTGATATGAATTAGACCAAAGAATTGTGGTCTTAGTTCACTCGTTTTATTTATTTATTTTATTCTGAAATCATATTGAAATGTATTTATCATTTACTGCTTTACCTAACCATTATAGAACATTTGTGACCTAAAGTACTTTATCTCACTATACATTTTTTTTTTATCCAAATATGAAACTATTGAGAATAAATTGTTATTAGCTTTTTTTAAGTTTGACTATTTCTTTATCCTGTCATTGCTTATAGTAGAGCATTTTATTCCATTGAAAATCCAGAGCTTCTGTTTTCTGTCACATTAAGACAAATCTCCCAGAGCAGGCCTTTCTTCTTAATTTCATGTCATTCTGAGCCTATTGTTTAAAATCCCAAACAAGAAGCCTCAGACAAGGTCTTTTGGGTGTTAGCATGCCATTGGAGTGCCCCGCTTTTATGTGCCTGTTCCATTTGATATTTTCCAGGGAATCTGTAAACAGCCTTGATCCTGACTTAAGTCAAGAGGTGCCACCGAAGCCCATGGATGTAAAAGGTCGGTGCTTGAGAGAGAGCAAGGAGCCGCATGAAGACATCTGTCCAGCAGGCTCTCATTTCGTAAGGCCGTCTATTGGTTACAGATGATGCCTTGTTTGATAAAAATTAACTCTTTCAAGATAGGACATAGCTTTTGCATTTGGGGTCTCTTTGGCACCAGGGGGGAACCAAATATTCCTACTATTTCCAGTCAGCTGTTTACCCTTTCATCTGTAGTGATTGCTGAAAATAAGCACAGGGAAGGATTGTGTATTTAAAGAGTTTAATAGAATGCCAGAGGATGCAAGAGAAGTGCGTGACCTTTAGGAAGTACCTTTTTGTTCTCATTTAGAAGTTTTCCATTCGTGCCATGTCTGAATCATCATGCACAGTGCTACCATGCTATGTAGCAAGGGAGCAGAGCCAATTACTATACTAAACCTGCTATTATTACCAACAGAAAGGCGACAGTCATCTTTCCTTTGCATCTCAGAAGAGACGAGAGGAGAATGAATACTTGGAAGTTTATGTCTCAGATTTGCCAAAGGACACGGAAAAGCCCTTATTACAGGTCATGACAGTATAGAGCTACAATGCATTATTCATTCTGTCCTGTAGCCCTATTTGAAATCCACGCCCTGCTATAAAACATAGTCATTAGTCTTTTTTATTTTTTATTTTGACAATATATGGTACAGTAGAAAATATGACTGAACGGATTAAATTTAATCTGGAAAATCAGTCGTCATGGTAAACCCCCACCTACTACCATGAAAGCCTTGTCATGTCATGAAGTCTACTTGATTAATAATGACACACTCTTAGCACCAATAAGCCATCTCCACTTTTCCTCTGAATGGGAAAAGGGAGCTCCTGTAATTGAAGAAGACAATAGTGAGTGCCAGTCGGTTGGTCTGGCCCCTACTACCTGCTTTGATGTCATATTTTGGTCTATAGTGGGCTGTGGCAAAGAGACACCCATCGTCGCCAACTGTCTGACAGGCTGCCTTTCATCATAATGACATCACTTGTTACTTAATTATTTTCCATGGCTTCTTCCAGGCCTGGGAGTTTTCACCCAGGAATCTAAAATCATCATATCCACATTTGCACCCATAGTTAAGAACGTTGCTGTTTATTTTCAAATCTGCATACACTAAATGCTACTTCAAAGAACTGAGAATATTCATGTTGGCTTTTATGCTGATTACCACTTAAATATGGTGGATTAGGGCTCATTTCTCAGTAATCGTACATTTGCTGCCCCTCTCAAACATGGGCTTTTTTTCAACCATGTTCATCACTTATGTGATCAATACACTTTTTTAAGTGTTATACTAAAGATAACTACTTGTCAACATTGCTTTATATTGTATACTGTATTGATTACATATAACACAATCCATTTTATTCATATCATCCAAAGATATGCATGAGAACATCTCTCTAAATTGGCTTTATTCAATAAACAGTGAAGGGTTGAAAGTATAAATGCAAATGAATCAACTTTTTTGGCTTTTGGTTCCAGGATATGTCACAGGGCTACTGGATAACAATTATTACATCTAAAACCTTTTAATCACTGCCTATTGATGTTTCTCCTCCTTCAAGGTCAAAATTAGTTTGAACTGACTAACAATGACAGTTAAAAATTTAATTCACAGGATGGCCTCCTGTCCTCACCTGTGGGTCAGATGGTGCCCACATCACACAGTCCAGTCTGGGATCAGGAGGTGTCTGCGGGCTCCTGACCATCCCCTGACTGGAAACTGACAACGAGGACTTTCAAAGGATCGCTGCCTGTGTTTGTTTATATTCAGAGAGGATGTCCAGATTGGCTGCATATCATTGGAGACTGAGGTAAAATAGACACTATAAAACTCTTTGAAGTATAGAGATGTACACAAAAACACACACAAAAGACACCATCAATGTATATGGTGGGAATGAGGATTAACAAATGAAATCGGATTGTGTTCCCACAGAGATCTTTGTTTTTGAGATCACCTTGTGGTTGGCTTGTGGAAACATTTATTCAAAACAAGGTACTATATCCATTTGGGAATATGGCGAGCCTCACCCTCTTTCCTTTCTCCTGTGGCCGGAAGATAGTGGTCATTTATGGGAAGACAGAAGCGTTAGTCAGGTTTTACTCACAAGTACAAAAGCTATCAGAAGAATACCACATCTCATGTTTGTTGATGACTAAGGAGTGCATAACTTCTCTGCCTTTGATCGCTTAATGTCCTTGGTATCTGCCTAACATGGTTTTAGTTAGTCAATGAGCTGCTTTTGTGATGAGGCAAAAGTTGTAGTAAATAATGTTGTAATTGCTAAGTAGTAATGGAGTGGAGAATAATTAGGAGTGCATAAAAGCAATAGAAGAAATTCCTTCAGCGTGAATGCCCTCACATCTGGATGACAGGTGCAGCCCCTAATTCTAGTGTGCAACAACTTTTTCTCTAATTAACTTATTGAAGTGAGAGTGGAGTTAAAAGAGTTTGGTGTGAGTTAAACATATAAGAAAAAGGTCTGTTTATCCTTGTAAAAAGCATACTCGCACCAGGCAGGTACAAGTAATAGTGAACAACTGTAATACAACTGTGAAGCGTAACCTGTTCCCTTTGAAAACCAGATGAACATCGGCTGGGTCTCACACAAGTCATTACACCTTCAAAGGTAATTAACACATGGCTTTTGTTTGGACCCTATGAGCCCCAGATTATGTAGGTACAGATGGTCAGGGGAATGGATGACAGATACGGAGAGCAAGGTGTGCTGGGATGTGCTTTCATGTCAGCAGGAAGTGCTTGACCTCTGACCTCTGCGTGACCTCAAATCGCGGCTGTCAACACCACTTCCTTGAGCGGCCTGTAAAGATTAACATGTGGTCAAAGACAGGAGGCCTCCAGAGCTCCGGGTGATGAGCAAAGTGTGTCAGCTGGCAGGTCCCAAAACAGTCACTGGGCTGGCATGGCACCCGTACAATGTTGTGTTAGACTGCAGCATGTACAGGTAAATAACCCCGGTTTATTTGTAATCCAGCAATGGTGGTGTTCTTTATTTTAGCCAGTCCCAAGCAGAGTCAGATTTCAAAATGCTTCTAATGTATATATTTGCAGCTCAAAACAAGAGCTATCAGTTATCATAATTAGGCCTCTCACGATAATAACTATATCGACTTATCGTTCAATATATGAAAGATGGAACAATATTTTTTATTGGAGGTCAGAATCTATCATGTGTACATTTTCTTTGCCCTACTGAGAGATTTTTGGTTATTTTTTGGCAAAACAATAATAATTAAGCCACTAAAAGTTGAATACATAAGTTCAATGACTCATTACAAACTAGATTGTAGTTTTAGAATAGTTTTTGCGGTTTCAATCTGCTTTAGAGTTATTGTGTCAGTGGCATGAATTAATTTTATTTGTATTATTGTTTATCGTCTATATTTACTTCAGCAGTTTATTGCAGAATTACAGAATCTGTCACATTATTTCTGAAGTTATTTGCTGTTTTGATGCCAAATATCAACCAATAACCCCACTCCTCTCTACAGTTAAATACGAGCGATCTGGAGCAGACACTTGGACGTGTGGGTCAGGAGTCTGTCTCAGGAGAGTGTTTGATGATGGCGTTTTATTGTTTCAGAAGGTCAAGATCTTCAAAGCTGGCCCTCTGTTCTCTGCGGGGCGTCCGGGCAGCAGCTGTCCGAGTACACTCCGCTTTGTGTTTTTATATGAGAAGAGGGCTTGGTGAGGCGCACTCCCACAAGAAATGTTTTTACTGGGGGGTAGGCACTCAGTGGACGCCGTAATATTGTTGTTTTGCCCTTTTGTGCAGATGAGTGCTGCTGAGTGCGTGAATGGGACACCACAGCCCTCATGTCGGAGTAGACTGGAGCTGTCATGATACTAAAACTTGACTTTTGTGTTATGAAAAACCTTTTAAATTAATATATACGCTCACATACAAGTCCTATACAGTGAGCCCTGTCTCATTTTCTCCTCTATATATATATATATATTTACATATATATATATATATATATATATATATATATATTTTTTTTAATGATACCTGCTTAAATGAGTCACTAATTTTGATTCTATTGATGTTAATGTATTGCTTTTACTACCTGCCCAAGTCAGACACCATACGTGTAGTGCTTGTGCCAACTATAAGCTCTTACTAACTGAAACTAAAATCAATATGCAAATCATTACATGCTAAGTGTATCATTGAGTCATAATTCAGAGTACACCTTATTCTCAAATAAAAATTGATGAATTTGTCTGGTATGCTGGTATTTCATTTGCTTTGGCAAGGAGAGAGCTAAAGTACATTGCTCTGACAGTACATCAAGTTCACGTTGGGATAACCTAGCAACTTTTCTTCACAATAACTTTCTTGTCGACGCAGCTTGGAAGTTTAAAAATCAAAGAACTTCAAAGGGCATGTGCAAATATGGATAAATTAGGCAAGACGGCTGCCATCCCTCATTCTGTTTACTCTATAAAAGGACGCAGTGCCACATCGTTTCATTTTGAGAATGAAACTTCAAACTATAAAGGTGACGCACAAAGTAAAATGGGAACACTTCAGAATTGCAGTTTGCATCCACCTCACATTCAAAAGGGAGAAGATTTGTTATTTGTTGCAATACACAATATAATGAGCCTACAGGGACACACACGCGGTTGGGTAAACCTTGATACTCCCGCTGTGGAAAAGTTCAAACAGTGTTTCTTTGACCTCCTGGACCCTTTGGACTGACCACCCTGAAATGCTGACTTTTCCCGGGCTCGCTGTGATGCTGCTCCACCCGCGGCCTTCACTCATGACAGGATGTCTTTCTCCTTTGCCCCCACCTGTTTTCACACCAGTCTGCTCACTCGGGTTTTCCACAAGTGGGCATGCATTTCGCCTTCCTGGTCTCTGTAGTTCTGGTTTCTGTGTGTTTTGTAGTGTTGTAGACTTGTTGAAGGCCAGCAGTGGCTCAGTAGTAGAGTTTGCCCTCTAACCCAAAGCCTGCTGTAAATGTTGTCACAGAACCCCAAAATTTAGTAAGATGGCTCAACCAGAGGAACAAAACAATGTTATTTAAACATTTCTTTCCTTTAATCCTTATCCTCTTGAAAGGCACAACAATGATGTCAAACTGATTAAGAAGACTAGCCAAACATTGGTTTGACTTGTTCTTTGTCTTGTTCATTAGTTTTTAGGGGTTCCATTGTCTAAAAAGATCGCTTGCATGCCATAATGCTCCTTTCTTGTTCTAAAACAACTAAAGATGTCAGACATCAAAGCTGCTCCTTGGTTAATAAAGAAAGACCTCAAATATCTTCCCTTTGGTTTGACATGGTCTTGGGTTTCACCAAACCAAGAAAAACAAGGGCAGACTAAAATGATGCTATTTTGTTTGTTGCTGCTGGCTCTTTGAGATAAAGAGGTTAGACAGTGCAACTTGAGTCTTATCTTTGATCATTTTAGTTGTAATTATTCAAAGATAGTCGTGTCTGTACCCCTCTTTAAAACACTCCTCTGCCCTCACTGTCCCCTCTTCTCCAGCCTGATTATGACATCCAGTCCTTTGGCTGAAACAACAAGTTAGTCAAAAGCACCCACTCCTTTTGAAGTCCATGTCCGTCACTTGTGTTTCGATCTTGAGCTGAGCGCTGGCCCTTGACCCCTGGTGATTACTTCCGTGGTGCAGCCAAGCAGAGATAACTGTAAAAGTGAGCCTTTGATATTCACTTAAGAGAAGGGTCTGGAGTCTTTAGGGAAGTACAACAGCTTGTCTGCCCCACATACATACACACACACACATACATAAATACACATACTTACATACACACACATACATACATAAATACACATACTTACATACACACACATACATGTACAAGGGACTAGATGGCAGTGGGCTTGTGTGAAGAGCTTTGAACCCAGATCTGCGTTCATATGCTGGACACCTTACACCTGCTGCTACTGGTAATAAACTATTTAAGAAATAATCAAAACTGTAACACCACTACAGCTACACGCACTTGTACTTACAGTAAACACATATTTGAAAAGTTGTTAACAGTGTCTTTATTGTAGGACTAATTTGTACACTCCTTAATCAACAATGAACAATCCTTCTAAAATATTTTGTAAATTATTTGTTTGAACTTAAAGCTGCATTAGCCAGGCCAACGTTTTGCCTGGTTAAATGTAAAGATGTAAAAATAATTCCCCAACTTTTCCCTTAAGTAAATTCATTTTTTCCCCCATATAGATTATTGTGAAAGCAGTTTGTAACATCCAACTGCTGCAAGCGACATGCCAAAGGATTTGTGAGAACTAGAAACTTGTTAGACAGACGGAAATGCCTACTTCCTCTTTCATTGTTTAGACCTAAACAACAGCAACTGTAACATTCATATTTTCTAAACATTCTGTATATGGCCTGTTTTTGAGAGTTCATTTACAGTTTTTTTCGGTTGCTTTAACACACTGTTCAGATACATGTTTGAATCAAATGATCAAACTAAACCAAGTTTCCAAAAAATGTGCCAAAACAATTGAAAAAAACAAAAACAAAAAACTGTAATCTTTTTATTGGCTTGTCTCTGTGCAAAGTGTGTTGACACGTTCCACAGAGCCATACACAAAAGTGAGAGACAAATGAAGATGAGCAGATGAGTTTGTGAAGTCCACTGTCTCTTTCTATCCTCTGCTTAAATTATGGCCCTTCTTATTTCACTCTATACTTGCAGTAGGCTGTGGTATTCTCGCCAAAGAAAAGGACATGTCTAAAGAGTGGTGTGCCGGACTGGATGTCAATTTCCAGCTCAGAATAGTAAACACAAAGCCTTGTAATTAGCACTGTTCTTTTGTCATCATTACCTCTAATTTCTTTTTCAGCACAACGTGAAAAGCCTGAATCAAAGGAAGCCGTGGAATGTGTTGGGGTAAAAATGAACATGAAATGAATGACGACTGCTTAGACGGCTCTGACTGTGTGTGTCATTGCTCTTTTTAGACTCAAATAACACAGCAGGTTTGTCAGGCTAAAGAGAATACCATAGAGTTACATGCGAGTAGATCAAATGTGCATAACAAAGTGTTCTTCGAGCCCCCTTTTTTTACACAAAACATACTTTTTTCTAAAACCTGTGAGCTTTTAGCTATGATATAACGTTACCTCATAAAAATCATACCCGGTGTTACGTTTCATTTCAATCACACTATCTGTTTGCTTCCTGTATTACCGCATGACAACACAAGGTGAAACATTATTTTCAGTTTGAGAGAAGAACTATGAATAAGTATGCAAGGTTTGCGTGTTAAACATTATGACATAGATCAGAAAATAGTGTAATATGGGGCCTTTAAATATTCGTGGCGGTGTACATGGTAGTTCTGACCTGCTTTTTTATTTAAATTGTACAATTGTTCCATCAGCAATAAGCTATTCTATGTTGTTACATCTACATCATTGAACTATACCCAAAAGATATTGATTTTTTTCAGGTTACCTCGCCTACCAGTTATGCTATGTTCTTTATTTTTTCTTCAAGTATTTCTTCATTTTTAATTTTTGTTTTAATTTTTTTTCTGGGATTTGTGAGATGACTCTAACTTATACCTATAATAACATACTCCTGAAGCACATAAAAGCATGGCTTGATAAACCTTTCAAATCTTTATTTGACAAAATGTGATTTCACACCGTCACCTCAGGGGGGAGCTGCTACTGCCCAGGATTACACTGCTCTGTCACCTGTCACCTCCTCACTCTTTGGAAATCCCATCTATGTATATGAAAAAGATCATGTGACATTACAGCATTCTTAAGAGAATAGTTAATAGTGAGGTGTAGGGCAGGTCAGAATTCTTGCATTTCATCAGTCAAAATGTTTCTACCTGGTTTATGGAGTATCTTCATAATTACCAGGCCAAAACACATACAAAGTTTAGTATCTTCTCTGTCACCAAAATGAACTAAGCCACATGATAACCAGAATATGGTAAATTTGTAGACCAATCCTCAGCAAATAATGAAACCACTTAATCTCCCATAGAGCTATAAACAGTCCCTGTCCTCCATCTGAAATTATGACATCAACTTCCAGAACATTGTGAATACAATCTTCTTGATTTGTGCTGTCTGCCCCTCCACTTTTCAGCTTAAGAATAATAATTACATTGATGTGTTCTTTGATCCAGTGGAAATCCTAAGAGAATAATGTCATGTAATGGATGAGTATCATTGAAGTGACTCCCTGTCTTGTGCCGCTGAACCATAAATAATTTGAGAGCTACCATGGTAACACCTCTCATGTAAACAGTCTCAGCACCAGCGGCCTGCCACTGATCGCTACTTTGTTTAAGGTTAGTGTCGGGGCAGAGGGGACTACTTGAAGAGACGTAACTCTGGAGATTCCTTTCATGTTACGGAAAAGCGATGAACCTCTGTAGTAGTTTATTGCTGGTGTGATTTTTTAAAAGTGTCCGTCCAACTCTTTGAAGTGAGAAGTGGTCTGTTTTCCCTCTGCACTGGTGTCACCACTCCTCTGGTTCATTTCTGCGATTCAATCTTTTTACTTAATGTTGAAATATGATGAACTGATCCAGCCTGAAAGTTATGGAGATGGGTGTAGAGCAGGTGGTGACATATAGAGACAGAGACACCATTATTGTGACTGATGGAAGTTTTCAACCTCAAATGACCTCAAACTACACAGAAAACTCTGTCTAAAATAAGTTATATTTTTATGTTGTAGTGCAGGTCTTTCCTCTAGTCATTTACAGCTCTACGCTTGTTATGGGCTTGTATCTTGTATTATCATATTTTTCTATTAACAGATTATTTCCCTTCAGCATGTCTGCTACTACTTCATGTTGACAGTATAAGATCATGTTATCAGTTACGATGAAAACTGACCCAAAAATAACATTTTACTTTTTATTCAAACAAATATCTCAGATTTTGGCAGTATTAACAGAAAATTTAGTTAGTTGTACTTAGTTCATTTATATTTGTAAGTGAGTGAATACCTAACTACTTAAAATATGCCAACGTAAGTACTTAACATAATACTTTTTATATATAACTAAAATACCTGAGAAGTGGGTAGTTAAACTCCTTACGGCTCATTTGGAAAACACCCACCCCTCACTACACCCGCTACAGTTTGGCTTTCGGGCCCATCACTCCACAGACACTGCCCTTTGTAAGCTAACAGAAAACATAAAGAGCTTGCTTGATAGGAGTCCCTGTGTTGGGGCTGTCTTCTTAGACTTGAAGAAACCCTTTGACTCTGTAAACCATCAGATTCTGCTGTCCAGGTTGACTCAGTTTAACATCTCCAGTCAAGCTCTTCAATGGTTTACATCGTATCTGTCCCACAGGAAACAGTGTGTGGTAGTTGATGGTGTAAAATCTCAATGTTTGGATTGTGATGTTGGTGTCCTGCAGAGGTCAATCCTTGGGCCACTATTATTCTCCCTTTTCAGCAATACTTTGTCAAATGTTTATCCAAATGTATTCTCACAGATGTATGCAGACGATGCAATCAGCTACACTCAAGCCAAAAGCTTTCAGCAAGTTGCTAATGGCCTCACAGCTGCCCTATCGTCTGTGCATAGCTGGCTCAAGGATTTGTGCCTATTGTTAAACACCAAAAAACCTGTCTGTATGTACTTTTCAAAACATCATACCGAACTGAAGCAATCAAATGTTTTTCTTAATGGAGTAGAACTTGATCTGGTCCCAGAATTTAAATACCTTGGAGTTATTCTAGATCCAATATTGTCCTTCAAAAGTCATGTTAAAAAAGTGTCTCAGGTAATCCAATTCAATAACCGGAATTTTCGTCACATCAGGAACAACTTAAGCATGACTGCTGCTAAAACGTATTTCTACTCCATGATTATTTCTCACATAGATTATTGTTTAACCACTTGGTCTCTTGCTTGCCCCACAACACTTAAAACCATTGAAAACCTCTTTAAAAAAAAGGTCTAAAATACTTGATGAAAAAACCCATTTCCCACCACCACTGTCACATTCTGAAAAAGCATAGGCTTTTGGACTTGAGCAACATGGTCATCCTTAAAAGGGCTTGTCTAATTTTCAAGGTTCTACACTCCCTCGCACCACCACCGTTAAGGAGTGCATCAAATGCAAAGACTATTCAGAAAGGACCACGCGAGCCACCACCAGGGGTGACCTGGTCATACCCCACAGACGGACCACCTTTGGTCAGAATCTGTCCAAGGTGGGAATCTGTGGAATAGTCTCCCACCAACACTGAGACAATTCCCTGCATATAGCTCTTTTAAAGATCAAATGAAAAATTGGTTATGGTCAAATCAAACATGTCCTCATGTATAGTTGCATTGTGATTTTAATTGATCTTCTATGGACACAAATTTGCATGTACTGAAGGTGTGGCCAAATTGACTGCAAAATAATGGGAATTGTGCAGTGACTGGTCTATGCAATATTTTGGACTGTGCAGTGATGGGAACTGTGCAATGAACAGAGTGTGCAATAATGGGAACTGCGCAATTAGTGGAATGTGCAATAAAGGGAACTGTGCAATGAGTGAGTGTACACTATTTTATTGTTTGGCCCGCTGTGACCCCAGCCCTTTGGGACAATGGATGGAAATTAGCCTTAGGCTACAATCCGGTGTGTTTACATTCATGTTGTGTCATGTTTGTCCATTAACATGCTCTGTCTCCATCAAATAAATAAATAAATAAATAAATAAACATAAATATGTTGAGAGCTCCTCCCACTTCTTTTTAATTCCACTTGACTCTAAAATGGAAAAAGTCACACAAGTGGTGTTCCCAAGCATTTACATAGGCCACCTTCTACTTTTATTGCATTTGTGTAATGTTCGGATCAGGACTAAAATAATTTCAAAGAGACATGCCATTGTTGAATCCATTCCAATAAATGTTTGAAAAATATAAATAGTTGTGGGCAGACAGCCTGGTATTGTCTTATGTGGCTGTGTTCATTGTAGTGAATATGTCCAAACGTGACACTCTTTGTTGATTTTAATGTAGTGGTAAATTTGTGTTTACACAGAGGATCACCCTTGAATCGAGAGTTCACTGTGTCAAGTGGCCCTATAAACTTCTGTCTCTAATAAAAGTGTCTCGTAGTGGTTTGTTTTTGTCCTCGCTGTTTTTTCTTACTCTACCATCATGATTTTGTATAAGTTCAAGTCTACTTTCAACCCTATTCTTATTGCTCCGCTCCCAAGAAGGCCAAGTTCAAATTGTATCCTATAGCGTCCAAGTGAGCAGTGGCCAGAGGAGGGTGACCTTTTCATGTATTTGTATAGGGAGCTGTGGCCATGCTGATCATCAAAAAACAACATCAACAGCTGAGTTACAGAAAGGGACTGAAAACATGATACAGTCCGCAGTGTTTGAAACGTTAACTAAAGAAAACAAGCTTCCTAATGGTTTTGTATTTATGTATTTTCTTTGCAGGCTTTGAAGTCCAAGCTCTCGTTGCATGCCAGCCCCGGGCGAACTCAGAAAATAATCGTAAGTAACTGAATGTAAAGAAACGCCACTACCAATTCCAAGAATTAAGGGGTGAAGTGGATGGTATACAAACATTTTCTTTCACATATGCTTAATGTTTTTTGTTTTGTTTTGTTTTTTTCGGTTTAAAGAGGGGGTATTAAAGAGGGGGTATTTGAAGCTTTCGACCATGTTATAATGTTGTTCCCTCATCAAAAATAAAATGAATAGGTTTTATATGTCACATTAACAAAACAATACACTACAGCTTTACAAACCTGATGTGGTATGCAGTAGTTTCATTAGCAGAATGCACGTCAATTGTAATGTGATAGCGCTGCGAAGGGGGAATCACTTTTGACTTAGAGCATCAAAAATGGTTTTTTTTTGTTTTTTTTTTGGCATTTTTACATTTTCAAAATAATAAAAACTAACATATTCATCTCAATATGTTATGTGTTAGCAATTAATTAATTAGCGTATTGTGCTATTTTCTGATCTTTTATAATGATGTTTCCTCATCAGAAATATATCTGGAGTTGTGTTTTGTTTCATTCACACATGTTTAACACACAAACCCTGCATATTTCCAGTTTTAGTTTGAGTTCTTGTAACTCAAACGTAAAACACTCTGTTCCACCTTGTGATGTCATGTGGTAATAGAGGAAGTGCTCTGCTGTGTTTTTAAACTCTATACACCTTCACTGGAATTATTTAGAAGATTTCAGCCTTGGAATCGCCCTTTTTTTCTTACTAAAGAAAAGGTAAAAGGTAACTATTAACTTGAAAACTACTGCTTCATGACATCACAAGATGGAACAGAGCATTTTGAGCTTTGGAGATGTAGACAGACTCATAATAAAGGGTTACTCAGGGTACTTACAAGAGTCAATTTTGCGAAATATAGGACCTTTAATACCCCAAAGAAGTAAAATACACTCTCTATAAATATGATAAATTACACAAAGCTATTTTTATTTTAAGTTTTAAGTTTTTGCTTGTGTGGCAATCCTTTTGCTCTAAGTACCATCGAAGACAACAGTCGGCTTTTCGACTACCACCAGGTCTGAACTGGGGCCAAGTTAAGTTAAAATAGGACTACACAATTGCTATACTAGTTCTAAAACAAGACCAAAAGAGGACATAAATTGGAATAAAATTGACTCTCAATTTAGCAAATATTTGATTTGCTGAGGAATCCACATAGGAGTTTATGTATAATCAATGGCACTTGTACCACAGTTTGAGAAACACTGCTCTAGGTCTTGTAACGTCATGTTTAAATGAAAATAAATAGCTTTGTCCTTTGTGTATTGTACATAGGATCTCAGTGGAGTAATATGTGATTTACTTGCAGACGACAGAGCTGTGTACATAGAAGATTTCTATTCAAATATACAGACACTCTGCTCATTGTACAACTCCCACGCATTAGATAGTGATTGCACTACGGCCACCCAAGCATTATGTTCACCTCAGAAAATGGTTGGGAAAAGTTAGAAGAGATTAATCATAATCATAATCATAATCAAATATTGTAATTTCACTACACTTCTTGTAACTAGAGATGGCAGATACATCAAAAAGCTAATAATATCTAAATTTTTGTCCTAGAGATATGCAAAATTTGAATATTTAATATATAATCTATAAATTAAACTATTAAAAGAAAACAAAAAGAAAATAAAATGAACAGGAATGTCTTGTATTATGTTCCAAACAAAGGTATAAAGTGATATTTCTGTAATTAATTGTGTGGTAGCATACATTCACGTTTAGTGTGATACTTGAATCTCAACCAAGATACTTCCAAGCACATACCTGATGCAGTTAAAAATATATCATCTGAATATTATAAGAAATAAAATTGCTCACCCCTAGTTGCAATTAGACTTAGACAAACTTTATAGATCAACAATGCAAATGACTTAGACACAGTAGCTCACACATAACAATATGTTTAGGGTTAGTTTAGTTTAGTCTTTATTTGAAGAGACACTGTACCGAGACATTAAGCTTATAAAAACAGAGCACTAGATCTGCACCAGATTAAAGCTAACAGCTAGTTTCCATCTGCAGTCTCTGATTTACAGAATTAATTATACAGTGTAATCACATTCAGTCAACAATAAGAACAATTCACACTGTCCACTCTGACTCAAACACACTCACACATCTTCACACATGTACAACCACATAATAACGAAAAAAGTTTAGTTGTAACAAAATTCAAAATTTAAGTGCCAAAAATAGTAAAAAAATAAAATAAAAGTATCTAAATGTATAAAGGCTAAAAGGTGGGATTAAGATTGATTTGACATTAGGTTATATATTACATTGCATTAGTAAAAATGTGCCACTTTATCACGGACATTGCATACCCAGCTCCAACATCAGTCGCTCTAAGTAACTTTGAAGCAAACAAAACCCTTGTGATGTGCATGTCCAGAGCCCAGTGGAGCCCCATCAAAGAGACTGGGACACGCTCATTTAGTGATGAGGACTCGGAGGTCTCTTTTGTGCGTGTTGTTTGCTTTGCCTCTGTGGATGGGATGGTGGTGTGGGTCGGGCTGGGGGGGGGGGGGACATCTGTGGCTTGCGTGTTCAGTGGAACGGTGTTCTGTTAGTGGAGCTAAACAGGCGCAGTCACGAGCAGCAGCAGACGCCATGGGCACGGGGGGCTTTGTCTCCAAGGCCAACTACACACGCAACTCTATAGCATAGTACTGTTCACATAATAGGAATTCTTACAGTCTTCAGAAAACATGAATCATAATAGAGATAAAATATTAAAAATTAAAAGATATTTGATGTTGCATCTTGTGTCTAGTGCATCACAACTTTGCATCCATCATTAAAGGTCCCATATTATGCAAATTTGATTTCTGTACGATTTAAGCCCTGTTGTTATGTTGTTACCACCTCAACATACCTGGAGTTGTGTATTGTTTCATTGACACATGTTTGAGTAATCCTGGTCTATTAATCTGTCTACATCTCCAAAGCTGAAAATGCTGTTCCTTGTGATGCCATGAATCAGTCATTTTCAAGTTAACTATTACTTTTATTTCAGTGAAGATTGGCAATTATCCTGGCCAATCTCCATGAAATTATCCAAATGATTCTAGTGAAGACACATGAAGTTTATTAAAACACAGTGAAGCACTTTCTGTATTGCCACATGACATCACAAGGTGAAACAGAGTGTTTTCAGTTTGAGAAAAGAACTCTAAATATACAGGGTTTGTGTGTTAAACGTGTGTGAATGGAAAAAAAAAGGTATGCTTTTGATGAGGTCAGAAAATAGCATAATTTAAACATTTGTTGATGTAAAGTGAGACAGCATTTGTGATGGAATTTCAACAGCAACTGTGCAGCTTTTCTAGTGGAGGGTATGCCACCTGCCTGTCTCCATGGAGATAGCTTTGCATGAAATGTTCCACAGTACATCACTTATCAATCTTGCATTTATTCAAATACAGGTGTTTATATTGCTCTGAAGTACCTTGAAAAACATGTGTTCATAAGTGAGCGGGGTCTCCTCTCCACAGATCTGACCTGTAACTTGGCCTTGTGGCATCACCTGCTTGTCTACATGGAGAAAGATAAGTTTAATGACATTTAGTGGAATATTTCAGCAATAAAATCAAGCAGGTTAAGCTAATTTTAAAGATACGCCTGGTTAGAAATGCATGACTTCATGATGCCTAGCTGCATGTTTCTATATAATATGCTTCATTTTGGTTTGTTGGTACAGTATATGAGGGTCAGGTAATTGGCAAACACTGGCATGCATATACTGATGTGGTAAATGTCCTATGAAACAAATGTAAGTTGTAAAATAAATTACATAATTTGTACTTCATTAATGACAACAAAATAACAAGACCATAGCAGCACCCTGTAATTATCAATCTCTCGTGGCTAAAAGCTGGCAGCCACCGAACCCCAGTTTTGTCCTGCGGCGGAGCTGTCCAGCACTTTAATGGCTTTTATGGCTATTTTATTTTATTTATGGAGGCGGCAAATTTCTTTTATCCTCCTCATTGACATTGATCAAACTGTGAGGTGTAAAATGTTCCTAGAGGCTGAGAACAGAACTCCTAACTCTTTCTCTCTTTTAAAAAGCCTGACACAGTGACAGTGTCTGGCTAGTGTTGCATATGAACGAGTGTCATTTTTTAGCAGTGGAGATGCAGAGGAAAGCCTGGGTAGATCAAACAGTCTTAGGCTTTGATGTTTGGAATTTGTTTTAGATATTTTATAGTTCTTCTACCAAATGTTTTATCTTTTCCTGCCATCTTTAAAGTACTTTTCATATCCACATTTTATGTTTTATTACAGCATATCAGAACTGTTTTTTTGGAACGAAGTTATCCATTGAGGATGTGCGCTTAACAAATCAAAAAATGTTAAGAGCTATGTATGTAGCCTGCACTCTTACTGTTTTAAAAATTTTACTACAATCACAACTGAACCTGGGTTGCCTGTGCCTTCACCTGCACATAGTTTTTCTCATTCTCAGTTTATGGACTGGTCATGTCTCATGTGAAAGCTCAGAACCTCCAGAATTCCCTCACTGAACTGCAGAGGCTGCACTAGCACTGATAATGACTGGCTGCAGGTGCTGGGGTTTAGGTAGGGACCACTCAGATCAGAGAAAGTCTTTTTAGGTTTTAACCAACAGGGTTTCAGCATTAAAACTGGAGGCCCAAATGAGAGACTTACTAGTATGTGAGGCTCTTTCTGCTTTCTCATTGGATAATCATCTTGAGAACCCAAGCACCAAAGTAAAACATTAAATGGGACATGATTTCCAGTGTTTTTGTAATTAAGAGTAAATCAGCATCATAGCTGTTACCAATAAGAGCAATATTTGATTTTAATAGATTTAGCTCCTTTCTGTGGACACACATAGGTTATGTTTATAGAATTTAAAATCACATACTGTTCCTTTAAATAGGGTCGAACTACTCTTTCCAAATGTATTTGAAAAATCTTAAAATTAGTTTGTTTGTCACTTTAATTGCTGTGAAGCAAACACAATTTTTAAGAAACAGTAATCTAGTAGCACAGGAGTTTGAACCCATTCCCTTGGAGGGAATGCTTTTAAAGGTTGTGAGATAAGCTTTTTTGTTTCTTATTGGTTGTTGTTTTATTCTATGAAGGTGACATTCTCTCTCATATCAGGAGAGTTTTCCTGTACTGATTATATTAATGCCCACAGAAAGTTGAGATGGTATCTGAGGTCAGAGACTATTTATACTGCTTAAAATATGAAACAAGCCAGAAAAAATTGACAAATATCTGTTTTACACTAACGTTTGGTTAAGGCACACTCCATTTTACCTGACGAGACTTAAAGAATTGGGACATCTTTGGAAGTAACAACTGATATGGAGCAATCACGAATTACATACAATGAAGAAAAGAAAAAGGTATGAATGTGAAAAAAGACTGTATTGCTTGAATATCGAGTTGAAAGTTTCTCACATAAGCTAAAAACACAGAGTAGACTGCATGGTTAGACTGGGGCCATCACTAGGCTCAAAAACATTTTTGTCCCCCTCTAAGTGTCCGAAGGCCCTTGATGTCTGACAAAAAGAAGACAGTGGAAACCACAGAAGTCAATGGCATGCAAAACATTGAACAAAAGAAGAATAGGGCGCAGGAGGCATTTTCTTCAAAGGTCTTACTGTAAGTGTAATTTCCAAAAGGGCTGGGTTCCCCCGTTCTGTAATTAGCTTCTTCTCATTGGGTTTGTCCAGAATTAAAAGGACCAATGCCACTTTTCAACATGCATGTTTTATATGTCTATGTTTGTCTGTGGCCAGGATGAAAGGAGATGCTTTTGTCTGCCTCCTGAAAAGTCTGGTGGAAAGTCAATGTGGACAGACTGGTCCTAAGCAGAAAACATCAGAGGTGGGCTCTTTTTATGGTACACTTGACACTATGCATATGTGCTGTACATAAACATCCTCACTTGTCCTTAGATGATACCACCATGTGTTTACTACAGCCTTCTTTACCCAAAGTGACCTCCGCAAACATAGTATCGGAAATGTACATTCCAGATGTTCATTAATGTTTAACATCACAGGCTGTTCCAAATATTAAGTACTTTGGAGCAGTCTACAAATATGCACAATATGGACACAATTTGCATCCTTTTTAAAAGAGTAACTTTACAATGAAATATATGGCAGGCTGGAACTTGAATATTAAGTCCTGAAATAGTTAAAACCAACTTCATAAAAATTAAAAATGGTAATAATGGTGTGAAATAAATTATGTTTATGTCTTGAGCATGCAATGAATATTTACAAAATGACTGATAATCTAAGAAAACTGTCTAACATTATCTCTGGTACCATAGTTTCTTCATCAAAGTACAGCTCCGAGGTAGACTTCTAAATTCAGTAGTGACCCCTGCTCCCAAAATGGAAATGACACAATACTACTCAGTTCAAAACTACCAAACAGTATGTTTTATGTTACGTGTAAGCACTGACTTTTAGAAACTTTCCTTCGGGTAAACTTAATCTCTTTTCTCTGTTAAAGGCATGCAGTATTTTCTAAGATGTTCCCTCTGTAATTAATAGCAAAAAGATATAAATTATAGCAAATTACAAACAAGACTTTTTGATCATGTCCAATGTATGATAAGTGAACCTTTTAATTAACTTGGATTAAAAAGTTGTGTGGCTTGTGACACCCATAATGCCACCACATGCCACCCATACCAAGATTGTTTTGATAAAATACATAACTGCAATATAAATTTTGTCTCTAAGATTAGCATGATTTTCTGACGGCCCTCCACTAATCATTAAGGCAGTCTTCTATGTCTATAGAGTTGTTTCTGTCAGTCATTGTTCAAAACCACAAGCCTAAACCAGAGGCTGTGGTATTGTTGAACCTTTAATGTGGCCTGGGTTCTCATGTACACCCTTCACTCCTCACTATAAGCCCCACTGGTTCATATCTCATCAGCACTTACATGCTTTTATGGTCAGCCAGTAGTTAACAGTTATATACTGTGTCTCTGTGCCAAATCCCTTTTCTGTTGGCCATTTCCTCTGTCAATCATCTGCCTCCATTTTGCTCTGCTAATCTATGATGTGTACAGTTTGAACCAGATGCCCTCTCTGATAAAACCCTTGTAAATTTCATAATAACAAAAAACATGCAAATTACCACAAAAGATTTTAATGGCGAGTTTTGGCAAATTGTGTTCATAGAGTAATAAACTGAAATTGTGTCTGCCTTCAGTGATTATGTGCTCATCTGTTAAAAGCAAAAATAATTAAAGTTGATTTACAGTTGATAAATTACAAATTACATTACACGGTTAAGGCTGGTCAAACAGCAGCCCATCTGTGTTTTGCCATTATCCCAGGTTAGAAATCTCAGGCGAGTTTAGAGTCTCCTCAGACTGCATGCACAATAGCCCCTTGAGACTGACAGCAATTAATTCACCTTGACGGCCTTTAAAATGGAAGTGCAGGAAATGGCATGTAATCAACGTGCCTCTCAAAGCAGCAGATGCCCTGTGCTGTGTTCACTGACTGATGGAGATGTGAGGAGATGTGAGGAGCTGTGGAGTGGCCTAACCTCAGGCCCCTACAGCTGGACTTCCAGAGCCTGGAAAAGGCTGTTTATTTGTGCAACAGTGTAATCAGGGCTTGCCATTTCCAGACTAAACCCTTGCACCTTTTCTCCATCTTTCTCTGTTCATCAGCCTGTATTATTAGTCTCACAGTCCTGCTTTGAACCTCATCATTATCCTAATCCTGACCCTTGCTTACTTTTAATTTGTTTTATGTAGTTCTGGAAAGTGGTAAAATGAAACATAAAATTTGTTGCTTAAAGATGACAAAGCATTGAGTATTAAAGACAGCTGACAGCTGAGTCATTTTATGAACGCTTTTGAATGGGCCTGAATCTCCATTGAAGGCACACTTTCTCTTTTCTCCATCAAAGGAAATGTGTGGAATGTGGTAACATGCTAATAATTTAGTCTGTAACACTGCGGTTGAAATTATGAGATAGTTTCAGTTAAAAGCCCAGGATAAGTAAACAAACTTACGCATGTGGCCACAATATTGCTGCACTTGTGTCCAGATAGACTTTCTGTGGGAAATGTGTGTTTCAGCTGCTATTTTATATACCCCAATAATGTAGAAACAAAGCACAATAACATGGGGTTGATTAAATTAAACAACTACAATATTACCTTCAATGTTTTGCAATGAAAATGAATAAAAATGAAAGTAAACGTTAAAATCTAAAGTATGGGGACGACTGAATCCACTTCCCAGCAACTTTTGGGCATAAGGCAGCTTTAAGCTCTGTGTTGCAATTTGCTAACCCATCTCAGTATGCTTTTCAGTACAAAAATAGACAATGTGTTTTGTATTAATCAATTTAATCAAATACAGGACATTACACCATCCACTGCAAATGTCATCACTAAGTTGACAGAAGCACTCTCCTTCCTCACCTTCTCAGATCCACTTTAAGAATACTCAATGCCTTTATTTGTCTGTTTGTTGATGCAGACAGAGAGGCGGCCCCTTTGCACAACAGCATCACAACAGTCTGCGCTTTTGGGCTCAGAAGAAGAGGCATCTTGGTGGTTTTGTATGGCCACAGTGTTTCATGTGGGTAGCCCTTAATCACACAACATACTCTCTCAACATGAAATGCATCCATCTCTCTCTGCAAACTTTTCTTCTTTCTCCTTGGCCTCCACTCGCTGTTGCTTTTGTCGGGTTATTGTGCAAGAGCATTTTTTGAGACGAGGGACAAGACTTTGGCCTTGATCTCTATGAAGTGATTTTGATCTGGCCAATCCGGCAATTAGGCTACTGAGGGAAGACTCTGAACCTCTAATCCTGAATGGGAGACATGTGTTTCTTTGTAGTCGTAATGTCTTGCTTCCTCCTCTGTCCTCACAGCACTATCTGATGGGACCCAGCCAGTATTAAAACCAATGCCTTAGATGGAAGCCTAGTATTAAGATAGAGACGTTGTGCTCTTTGAGCCCGACAACTTTTAATTATAAGATGCAGTCTGATGTAGTTGTGTTTTGCTCTGCTGTGATGAATACAGGCTTTGGTCGACCTAGTGCCAGCCCTTTGGGGTCACTGTGTCACTCGTGGCTACTTGGTGGGCACGGGACACGCCGCACTGCTGAGAATGCACTACAGGAGTCCCATATGAGAGTGGAGATGAAAAGGACTTTATCTCCCCCACTCCACTGCACTCTTTTGGAGCATTTGAATGACTGGCAGGGCAGTAGGTGGCGGACAGAGTAGAGAGTAAACCAGGATGGTTGTTAACATATCAGGCCCTTCTTCGAGAATCGGGAGGGGGCATTCACAAAGATCAAAGTAAAGCATTCAGTCCAAAAGCATGACATTGTCTTGTGCGACAATCAATCTAGTCTTCAGTTCAGCTGTCAGCCGCTGAGGAAGTGGTCATGAACAGTAATGCAGCTTTTTCACCTCTTAATAGGATTTGGGACACAGGGAGAAAGAGGTTCAGTTGTTAAAGGTCCTATAGAGATGGACTCTTGCCAGCTTTAAATCATGTTATAATGCCATCTCATCAAAAACATACTTGGAGTTGTGTTTTGTTTCATTCACATATGTTTGAGTAATATTTTATTAGTAGTCTGTCTACATCTCCAAAGCTCAAAATGCTCTGTTCCACCTTGTGATGTCATGTTCAAGTTAACAGATTCCTTTTACCTTTTGTTCAGTAGAGACTGGCAATTCCAGAACTGAAATAATCCAAATGATTCTAGTAGAGGTGTATGGAGTTTAAAAACACAGTGGAGCACTTCCTGTATTACCACATGACATCACAAGGTGGAAAAGAGTATTTTCAGTTTGAGAGAAGAACTCAGCATAAATATGCAGGGTTTATGTGTTAAACGTGTGAATGAAACAAAAAACAACTCTAGGTAGTGTGTGATGAGGAAACAACATTATGACATAGATCAGAAAATAACGTAGTAATTCATGTCTGAGGAGTGAAAGACCAGCACTTTGCAGCATTCTGATTATACTTGTATTCTGGTTATACTTGCTTAGTGACATCAATTTGTTCATTATTCAAGTTGTCTTTATGAGAGACACTGGGGCACCTTGTTTTTCACAGTGATATAGTGTCATTATATTAAAGCAAATAAAACTGTGCATTTATATCTGAGTTGGACCACTCCTGATTTCTACCAGAGACCTTTAATGTTGCTGCCTAGGTGCTGCTGGGCAAAGCGGGCTCCATCAGCTGGACTTTAGGTTTGGGGTGTTGTGGGGGTTAAGAGGGAAAATGGGATGAATAAAGAATAAGATTAACAGGAATAGGCCTGAAGTGAAGTACTGGAAGTGGAATGTGGACCCTCTTAATATTCATACAAATGAGAATGTACTGTAAAATTAATCACAAAAGTTATGTGTTGCTGCAAATGCACTTTATCTACTGCTGTTACTGATGCCACTGTAAAGAGCCACAGTGGGAGAGGGCCTGTTCAATCACCACAGGACCACTCTGCTCCGCGGGACATGGATTCAGGGATTGTCTATGGGGTGCCTACACAGTGGAGCTAAAGTGGCTTTAGTTACAGACTTGTCTTTATTCTTCTGACAGCACTAGTAGACTATCAAACACAACAATAGATACATGTCATACGGTCTGGGTTATTACCAAATCAAGAATAATGGATTTGATCAGAATTAAACCATATTAAGCACACATGTACACTACCAGTCAAAGTTTTTGTTTTTCTATACTTTCTTTACTACTTTCTACATTTGATATACATACAGAAGACATCAAATATATGAAGTAAGATATATGGAATTACGTAACAAAGGGAAAAAGTTAAATAACTCTACTAACTCTACTCTTTTTGAAATATTTTACAACCAAATCTGTATGTGGCAGTGGCAGACATTCAGGAAAGAGTCTGAGGCATGAAAAATTGGACAGCACCAGGCCCTGACATGATCCACGAATACTGGCTAAAGAAGCTCACTGCACTCCACGAGCGCCTGGCAGCACAAATGAACCAGCTGCTAAGGGATGGGACTCACCCTGAAAGGCTAACCCAAGGTCATACGACCCTGATCCTGAAGGATCCCTCAAAGGGTACAGTTCCATCCAACTATCGGCCAATAACTCTTCACAACATGAAAGCTCATATCAGGCATCATTGCGGCTAAGATAAGTAGACACATGAGTCAATACATGAGCACAGCACATGTATTGGTTGACTAAACAATTGCACGTGACTGCAGAACGTGTCAGACCAACCTGTGCACTGCCTGGATTGATTACAAGAAAGCCTATGACTCAGTGCCAAACACATGGATCACTGAGTGCTTGAAGTTGTACAATATAAATAGGACTCTTAAGGGCCTTCATTGCAAACTTAATGTGGCTGTGGAAAACCACCCTTGAAACCAATGGCAAGCCACTTGCACAAGTGTCCATCAAATGTGGCATATACCAAGGAGATGCACTGTCCCCACTGCTGTTCTGCATAGGTCTGAACCCTCTTAGCCAAATCATTGACCGCACTGGCTATGGATACCGACTCAGAAACAGGGCCACCATCAGTCACCTCCTCTACACGGATGCTTAGCTGTACGCTAAGAATGAGTGAGACCTCGACTCACTGATCCACATCACCAGGATCTACAGCACAGACATTGGGCTTGAGAAATGTAGTAGGAAGGTGACAAAGAGAGGGAAGGTAGTCCACATAGAGGGGGTCTCACTCCCTGAGGGAACAATAGCAGACACTGAGTACAGTTACAAGTACCTTGGTATCCCACAAACAAATGGTAACCTTGAAGAGGCAACAAGGAAAGCGGCTATGGCCAAATATCTGCAATAAATAAGGCAAGTCCTAAGAAGCCAGCTCAATGGCAAGAACAAGACACAGGCAATAATCAGATACCCAGCAGAAATCATAAGCTGATCACTGATCAGCTTATGATTTCTGCTGGGTATCTGATCACTGGCAGGGCGTAGCTATTTATTGCAAGTGGTCAGATACCCAGCAGGAATCTGATCACTGGCAATAAACAGCTACGCTCTCATAAGCTGGCCAAAGGAGGAGATACAGACCACAGATGTTAAGACACGAAAGCTCCTGACCATGCATGGAGGGTTCCATCCCAAAGGAGGAAGGAGGCCGAGGATTAGTGAGTGTGGGAACCACTGCCCAGGATGAAACATCCAAAATCCTTAAGTACATCAAGGACAAGGCCCCGACAGATGATATGCTCAGGGAAGCTCTTAGACAATGTAGCTCAGAGGAAGAGGAGCTGGAGGGACCATCATGGCAGGACAAGCACCTACATGGGGCATACCACCGAAACATAACTGAAGTGGCTGATATCAAGAAATCCTACCAATGGCTTGAGAGAGCTGGTCTAAGGACAGCACAGAGGCCGGCTGCACAGGAGCAGGCCTTGAGCACCCGAGCAATAGAGGCCCAGATCTACCACACCAGACAAGACCCAAGGTGTAGGTTGTGCAAAGAGGCTCCTGAGACAGTCCAGCACATAACTGCAGGGTGTAAGATGCTGGCAGGGAAAGCATACATGGAGTGACACAAACAAGTGACGGGCATAGTGTACAGAAACATCTGTTCAGAGTACGGGCTGGAGACCCCAAGGTCAAGGTGGGAAACACCTCCGAAGGTTGCAGAGAATGACTGAGCCAAGATCCTGTAGGACTTCCAGATACAGACTGACAGAATGGTAATGGTGAAGCAACCAGACATAGTTGTAGTTGTAGTTGTACATAGTACATGTTGGATAAGCAACAGAACAAAGCCGTGGTGGTGGACATTGCAATACCAAGCAAAGATAATATCAGGAAAAAGGAATAGGAGAAACTAGAGAAATACCAGGGGCTCAAGGAAGAGCTGGAGAAGGCCTGGAAGGTAAGGCATCAATGGTGCCCGTGGTGATCGGAGTACTTGGGGCTGTAACTCCCAAACTCAAACTGGAGGAGTGGTTACAGCAGATCCCAGGAAAAACATCTCAGTCCAGAAAAGTGCAGTACTAGGAACAGCAAAGAGGCCTCTTGGTTGTTCCTATATATCTATATATATCTATATCTATATATTTATATATATGTGTGTGTGTGTGTGTGTGTGTGTGTGTGTTTCAGATAGATGAATTTTATAGGCTTGACAAAGCCACAATACCTTAAAAAGTCTTGGAACACAAATTTTGGGTCTGTAATAAGATGTTATTGAGGTGGTAGAGATAGAACTACTTGAATTTGCAGCAAAAAATAGTTATCATTTGGCCAATTCAGTAGGATCCCTGAGGGCCAACAAAAATAGTACCCCTGAACTAGACCTAAGAACTTACCTAAGAACTTAATGTATTACAACCAAAATTATATTACTTATAGCGGCTCCTATGTATTATTGTAAGAGTAATACTAGAAAAGGTTTTAGCTACGTGCCAAATTAATGAACTAAACTCGAGCGAAGGCTACACCTGCTTTACATCCCTTCAACATTCCTCTGATTGTTTGTAAAGAGAAAAACTCACGTCACAGTGATCAAAGTTGCCAGGTTTGTTTTCCAGCATAATTAGCACATGAAAGCCTGTGTCACTTGTTTAACTGAGTCCATATATACAGTCATCAGAGTGTTTAGATCCTATACCCAGCAGGCCCTGTCCTCTATGAATTACCCATGGACATACATCTTCACTTTTTATTTATTTGCTTGTGTTGAGTCACGAAACAAGCAGAGGCTAAAGAGAGCATGGGCTGCACATGCTGGAGGAGCTCTGGTTGGCAAATGGATCCAATTGAGAACAGTCATAACACAGATGAATGAAAAGTGTATAAACAGTCTGCTAACCATCTATGTCCTTCAGTGAGGTGTAGGGATGCAACTGTAATATCTGCTCCACTATGTACTGAACAGAGTAGAAAACAATCATGGCTTTTTTGATCGGATAAGCTCTCATGTAATTGTAGAATGATAATTTGCCTTTTCAAGCAATGAACACAATCTGGTCCAACTCAGGATTAAAACTGTTCTGAAGAGGTGCCCTGTAGTCTAGTGGAGTAGGTTACACTGTGCCAAATGTCTCTTTACTTCCATCATACTTGAAAATACATCAGATCCAATAAAGCATGGTTCTCATACTTTTCTCTCCAAAAACACCTAAAATAATATTTGAACTTGTGAGTACCACTAGATCTAAACTTGGACTATATTAGGCATGAATTAGGACTTAACCAGCTCTAAAATTAGTATAAAGCAGGTTCAAAATCTGAATAACTCATAAATTTGGTTGTGGTAAATAATGATTAACCCAAAAGAGGACAGAAGCGTGCAAAGATTTGTCTGCAGGGCTCCAAGTACTACAATTCGCGAAATACTGAAATAAAGTATATGGGCCAATAAAAAGACTGTAATGACCATAGAGTGTATATATAAATGGCTGCGTTCCAAATAGGAAGTTCGCATGCAGGCTCTTCCGGCTCCTTCTGACCCTGCTCCCAGTGACTTATATTGGAATATTGTGGCCCCTCTCTCTGTAACTGCTGCAGTGCACTTGTCATTTTGACCTTAAAATGTTCATATTAACCCGCTTTACATGATCCTGGTGTTTTTTAAGCTATTTTGTCCGTAAAAAAAAAATCCTATTCATAATATAGAGCCTGGCTCCAAATTCGCCCGTTAGCATCTCAAGCTTCATTTGAATGGTGCTGAACTCTATGGATGACGTCACACTCGCTTAGTCCACTTTTTTATACAGTTTTTACACCAAGGGATAAACCTGGACTACAATACACGAAAATAAGATTAAAAAACATAACTTTTTTTTTTAAATTTGCCATTAAGAAAGAGCCTTGGTTTTTGTATTTTTGTATATTGACAGTTTCTACATCTCTTTTTTTTGTATGCTTTAAGCTTGTATAACTAGACCCCCATAAGAACGCCAAAATCTGGTCTCACCATGTACATTCTTCATCATGCAAAAGTGAGTAGAAATTAGAAAGGCATAGAAATTCTCACAATGGAATCATGCTTTGTTAGTTTATTGCTATCATTACTTCATTTTGAGTGTTTTCTACTTGAGAATTCGGTGTGTGGTTGGAGATAGACTTAAGTAGTTTGTTCAGCTGCAGACGAACATGCTCAGCTTCCCGTCATCACATCAGAAATACAGCAGCACAGACAGACTGCTGATGACTCTGTCTTTTACATTGTTTTACCTTGTTTCCGAGCATCAGACTTCCCTTCTAATAACATTTGTATAAGAAGGTCAAATTAAGTTATATGTTACTGATAAATGACCTTGACCATACGGATTAATCATGGTTGGGTAGCAGTATAGACTATAAAACTTGTACGGAGAGATGTTTTATTTCCAAGAGCTTTAATCAGATAAATGAAAATTATGTATTTTTATTAATATTTTAATAAAAATATACTTTTAAGAAGTACTCAGATGCCATTGTCTTAATTTTACCTGGTTTAAATATGATTCATAAATGGCCCATTAACCCAATACTACTACTACTACTACTACTACTACTACTACTTATTTACTATTGAATAAGTAAAGGAGATGGAACTTATTGCATGGACTGCAAGTCTATGAAGTGAATTTTCAAGAATCATATCATGAGCTGGATAATTTTTCCTAATGCAGCTTTAATAGGAAAAATCTGATTAATAATTCCAGACTAAACTAACACTTGTCTCCACTCTCCACAGCTGAGGTTGCCTGGTTCCTACAGCTGTAGATCCATGGAGCCATGAGATCCTGGACACCAAGCCTTTTCAGTGTGTGCAATGAGACATATCACAGCCCGGTCCAGACTTAATGAGGGTACAGGATATTGTCCGGAAGCTCAATGACACTTGACATGGTGCTGCCCTTAAATGGAATAACATCTTGGTATTTAATTGGTGGCTAGTTTAATGTAATAAAATCTTTAAATCTATAAACACATACTTTGCAAGACACTGATTTAATGGCCCATAGTATTGAGTAAAAAGACTGGAAGAGAACAAAAAGTTACGCATTCTCCAAGTAGTAATTGCCCCAAAATCAGTGAGCCCTACATTGATGTTGGGGGTTATACGTGTCTCTTTTTTAAGTTTAGTCCATGTTTAGTTCCTTCTTTTATACCTATGTTTAAATGGGGATAATGACAGAAGCGATATTTTCTGTAAAAGCATAAAATCTGTAGAAAAGATTTCCATTTTACTTATGTCAATATATTAAACATTTTAAATATATTTGTCATAAATACATACAGGTATATAGATGCTGATATAGTAAAACTGAATCCAAAGAGGGCCATCCGTTCTGAGTTGAGGCTTAATTTTAACACCTCACTGCTCCAGAGAATGAGACAGCCTCCTGCTTTGATCCAGCGATGAAATGCATCAGTGCTCCGTTTGCAAAACAGGACAGACAGGAAACTGTTAACAACAAGGACACTGACCTTTGACCCTACATCCTGACCTCTCCTGCAATCGGACATGGAGTGCTCTATGTAGGCTTTCCCAATGCTTCTCTGGGCAAATTTAGAGTTCCGGTGCCCCTGTGGACAGATGTCTTTCAAAGCCTCAGTGTTATCAGTTTTGTGTCGTAAACATTTGTGTGGCTCCTAATGCATGAAACACCTGCCACTATTGAAACTGAATGAATAAACGAATGAGTTTTTAAGTGGTCCAATGATGTCCCATAGGTACATCTCTCTCTCTCTCTCTCTCTCTCTCTCTCTCTCTCTCTCTCTCTCTCTCTCTCTCTCTCTCTCTCTCTCTCTCTCTCTCTCTCTCTCTCTCTCTCTCTCTCTCTATATATATATATATATATATATATATATATATATATATATATATTGCTGATTTTGTCTATCATTTTAATAGTAGGTTTATTTTAACATTGCGAAATAGAATATCAAAAAGAAAATCCAGAAAATAACTTTAAAGAAAATTTAGAAACTGATTTGCATTTCATTGATTGAAATAAGTATTTGAACCCTCTAACCAAAAAAGACTTAAAACCCTTGTTTGCAGAACAGAGGTCAGACGTTTCTTGTAGTTGATGACCAGGTTTGCGCACATATCAGAAGGAATTTTGGTCCACTCTTCTTTGCGGATCATCTCTAAATCACTGAGGTTTTGTGGCTGTCGCCTGGCAACTCGGAGCTTCAGCTCCCTCCATAGGTTTTCTATAGGGTTAAGGTCCAGAGACTGGCTGGGCCACTCCATGACCTTGATGTGTTTCTTCTTGAGCCACTCCTTTGTTGCCTTGGCTGTATGTTTTTGGTCATTGTCGTGTTGGAAGACCCATCCGACCCATTTTCAGTTTCCTGGAAGAGGGAGGTTGTCACTCAGGATTTTAACGGTACATGGCTCCTTCCATCCTCCTGTTGATGCTGTGAAGTTGTCCTGTGCCCTTGGCAGATAAACACCCCCAAAGCATAATGTTTCCACCTCCATGCTTGAACGGTGGGGATGGTGTTCTTGGGGTCATAGGCAGCATGACCTATGACCCCAAATGAGTTGAGTTAATGCCAGAGAGCTCAATTCTGGTCTCATCTGACCACAGCACCTTCTCCCAATCACTCTCTAAATCATTCAGGTGTTCATTGGCAAACTTCAGGCGGGCCTGCATCTTGTGAGCACTGCAGGATTTTAATCCATTGGTTTTCTTAGTGACTGTGGTCCCAGCTGCCTTGAGATCCTTGACAGTGAGGCTAATTTCTCACTGTTCTCATGATCATTGAAACCCCACGAGGTGAGCTCTTGTGTGGAGCCCCAGACTGAGGTTGATTGATGGTTGTTTTGTATTTCTTAAATTTTCGAACAGTTGCACAAACACCGACACCCAGCTTCTTGCTCGTGGTTTTGTAGCCCATTCCAGCCTTGTGCAGGTCTACAATCTTGTCCCTGATGTCCTTTGACAGCTCTTTGGTCTTTCCCATGTTGGAGAGTTTGGAGTCTGATTGATTGACTGATTCTGTGGACAGGTGTCTTTTATACAGGTGACTAGTTAAAACAGAAATCTGATTCAGGTGACAAGTTAATTCAGAGTGTCTAACTAGTCTACTTATTTCAGAACTTAACTCTTATTTCACACAATGAAATGCAAATCAATTATTTTCTATAATGTGATTATCTGGATAAATAATAAACCTACCATTAAAATTATAGATTTCAATCATTTCTTTGTCAGTGGGCAAACCTACTCATTTCCTCTACTGTGTGTGCGTATGTATGTATGTATGTATGTATGTATGTATGTATGTATGTATGTATGTATGTATGTATGTATGTATGTATGTATGTATGTATGTATGTATGTATGTATGTATGTATGTATATATATATATATATATATATATATATATATATATATATATATATATATATATATATATATATATATCCCCCCCCTGGGTTTCCCACCTTGACATTGGGGGTCTCCAGTCTGTACTCTGCACAGATGTTTCTTTACACTGTCTCAGGAGCGAGGGCGAGATGCCACACACACACACACACACACACACACACATATATATGGCAACTGTGCCATTTTGGATGTGAAGGCAACATAAGGTGTGTAAAAATAAACCTGTCAGCATGAAAACAATTCTTAATTTAGTAGTTCTAGTGTAATAAATATTAACATGCTGCTGCCACCTTATCTGTCTAGTGAAGGTCTCTCAAGCAGAACACAGGCAGCAGTGCCACTTGCTCCACACCAAAGACATTTTGGTCATTATTTTTAAATATCAACAAACATGAGCCTTTTCATCTGTCCAGGTCTGTGACCTGAAGGTTCATTTCCACTGAGGGTCACACTGCAGTATTTTTATACCACAATTATAACAGGACCCAAAAATAGAAATGCTCTCTTGACCTAGACTTGTTAGCCAAATTGGTGAATGATTCATACCCCCCACCATCACATTCTTTGATTTTGACTGAACCTTGGCTGAATTGGTGTTTTCTGCTCCCTTCTAAACTGAATAGTTGACTTTTGAAGGTTATGTAATAGGATTAATCTGCTGTTTCTGCCATAGGCCACCACATAGACAGGACAGAACAGGGAACAGGCAGATGCAGAAGGACTCCCCAGATAACTGGAGCCTCAACAGCGCATCTCCCTTACAGCCTGTGCCTCTATAGCAGCATGCCAAGGTCCCTGACCTTATCATCCACCTCAGTGGTTCCGGAAGATTCTTTTCCGCCTCCTGTGGCGACAAGAGCTCCAGTCACTCCACAGAACACAGCAGCAGCCCATCTCCAGCCTCAGACTAACTGCCAAGCGCCACAACCACTTAAGAGTGATCCTAGCAAAGCGCCCGAGTGGCTCCCACTGCCAGGTATGTTCTAATCATCGCAGAGGGCCCTGTGGCTCCTCCATGAGGCTTGGCCTTGGACCATAGACCATCAAGAGGGGCGCAAACTCAGGGAATAGCTATAGCCTTTGCTTATTTGCCTTGTGTCCAAATGCATAATTAAAAGTTGACATTATACTTTTGTTATTTGTTTTGAATTCTTGAACTCAAGTAATTGCAGAGGATGCACTTCATGCACTGTGATTACGGTGACCAGGGTCATGGAAAGGTCCTAACTTTCAGAAATCTTTTGCAAGCTCTACAATTTGTCTGCTTGTACTAAATCAATGTCATCTTGGTAAAAAAGTATTTGGAGATTATACTTGTCAGAGGTGATGCTAGAGTTGGACCACAGAAGAAAGGCCTATGACATGACAGAAAGTTGGAGAGGTGTGAGGAGTTTGTATGAGCTGGGCCAGGGCATTAAGTAGTGAGCACTGATATAATCTTAACTGTGAGACTGCTAATGCAGACATTTCTCCTACGCAGCCTTAAAATGACATCATTATTTCATTATTATATTATATTCATTATATTACATCATATTTGAGGTTTTGTCAAGCCAACTGAGAAAAAATACCATAAAAAAACATTTTTATGAAACAACTTTTGATTCATAAACACCAACAATGAGTAGCTGTGGCTTGATCCATTGTGCAGACTGTTCAATAGGCCACAAGAGTTGAATTAATGTCTGTCTCTTGGGAAAGCTTCCTCACTGCAGATCATCTCCATAATGTCTGAACTAACTGTCGACACTCCCTGCCTTTAATGTTTGATCAAGAAAAACTTTCTCATTACTCTCTCCATTGCATCTCCTTTTTGTTTTAACTGCTTTCATATGTTTAATAATGCTGCCTTCAAAACTTATTTGTATAAAATGAATACAGCAGCTTTGTTATGGTGGCATTTTTTCCAACAAGAAAATATATATGGATATAATGGACTTGACATACATGATATATACATTTTTTGTTTATCCAAAAGCAAATAATTCCAATAAAAAGTATAATAACAATAACAGAACATTTTAAGGAATTTACTTCTGGTACATCTGGATCTGATGGCAAAATACATACCCAAGTGTTTCAATTCCAAACTTCCAAGAATTTCTGGATCCAGACAGTGACACTGAGATTTTTTTTTCATCACACTGAGAATTTCTTTCTAATATTTTTCTTAGAAAATTGTAGCTAAAATTTCAATAGAAAAACAGACTACTGGCAAATGTAAATGCTGCATATCTGCCCAGCAAATACTGTAAGTGGCACGAACACTTCTTTGAGTTGAATGTGCATAAAAATGTTCTCAGTTAAATAACAGGTGGTGACTTCTATGTTAGCCTATATAGAAGCATGATTTGAGTGCAGTGAGTCACCAACAGCCACACAAATAAACAGGTGAGTTTCTATGCTGACTCATAGCAAAGACTGGTTGGTTAAATGCTCCCCTTTTGGAAAACCATCAGAGATACCGGGGTTAGAAATAACATTACCCATTCCCTTGCTGTCTCAATTTCCCCATGTGCTGTGATGAAAACAGAGAAAGCACCTCCACCGCGCGCCTCTTTTGTTTATTTACCTTTGGAATTACACCCTGCTCCTCTTGGACTATGTTCCAATGTGTTTTGTTTTGTTTCCTTTCAAACAGAATATCTATGCGTGTGGTCCTTGGACATGTTTGGCTAGCACATGCACACACACACATTCACTTCAACTTTCACTGTGCAGCAGCTAGGTCCCCCTTTGCCCTTCCCCCACCTCTAACTAAACATCGGAGGACAGCAAAAGGGAACTTCAAAGTGGCCAGAGGGGGTACTCCTTTTTTCCTGGCACTTGTCATCATCTAAGGGACTAGCTGCTGCCCTTATTACTCTAATTGCTTCCAACTGCTCCAGGATGCTTTGATGAAAGGCGCCACGGAGCACGCTGGAAGCACCTGTTGTTGCACTGAGAAGCACAGGTGGGTGTTAGCGGACAAGACGTGAACCCAGAGCGCTGCAAGTTTGTTCAATATTCATCCAGGCCACACTAATACAGGCATTTAATAATAATGCTTGGAGTTATTATGTACACAAAGAAATTATCAATATAGATTAAAAAAAAAATAGGTTGTATAAGAAAAGAACTATAGGCCAAGTATGCAGCAGTGTGGCTCCATCTTGTGGCTTGTTTTTGCTAGAAGTCCAATAGCTAAAATGAGAGAGAAATTGTATAAAAGAAGTCATTTTCTTGTGAAATGCTAATTACATGATGGTAAATGGTGATTAAAAATATATAGATTAAAATCTTAATTACAAGCATGTATTATTATTTTTTTTTAACAATTTCTTACCAACTGTGGCAGGATTTTTTCAAAGTGCTCAATGTCTACTTGGTCACAGTCCTCTGCTTCAGCTTGTTTTTGTGATCTTACAGCAGCCTCTGTGGGTAAGAGTGAAACTTTGTATGGGCAAAAAAAAAAAACACATTTGCAAAAAAGTGTAAAAGGCAATTCCTGTAACTTACCTTGGACAAATATTTTTAACATATCTGACATGAGCACCGCTGCATCGCCACTCACTGCAACATAATTTCATGATAAGATTAAGACAAACCTATATTATGAACTCTTTGCAGTAAACTTACATTTTGTCTTGCCCTCTTTGAAGAAACTTGACAAGAGTTTGTTTACAGTCTCCTGAAACAATTAAATAAAGTTTAAATTAAAGCACCCATGTTTTTACTCATTATTACCTAGGACTGACTTACAGTTTTTTTCCAATTGCTTAAATCTACACTAAAATCTAAATTTCGGCCAAGCAGGGAGCAAACACCCATTCACTTATTCATGTTGGCACAACGTCATAGATTTTTAAACCTTAACTTTGATTTAAAAACTACAGAACACTTTTTGCAGTACCTGAAACACAATAATCAACAATTTATTTAATTGATGTCATCAACATTCCCTGGGGGTGTGATGCTAACTGTAAGCACTGCTCTGTTTGAGGCTTAATCTGATCTTTATTTTAACATAATCTGACCATAAAGAACTGATTAAGTTGGAACTACAACAGGTGATCTGATTTGTGCTGTTAAACAAGTCTCTCTCAGACCACATTACACAAGATAGCATTAGCCAACAGTTTGTCAAATTGTCACTCTCACCTTTTTGTTGAAAATCAAACGCCTGAACAGGACCATGGACGTTCGTATTGATCACAATCCATTTTTTTCTTGAGTTTTCAGACTATCTAAAAACGTTTTTGGTTGTGCTTGCTAATGTGTGCATTGTGTCACCATGGAAACTGATGAACTGATTCTACCATACTGATTCTACCCCCAGCGTAATGTTTGCATACCTAAATACTGCAAAGACAAAACTGAACACACATCACAATATGAAGATATTTTATAGACAGACACAGAAGCACTAGAAACACAACGCAAAAGACTCCTGTAGTGAAAACCTATGGGAGGTTTCCATTCAAAGACTTAAAAGCTGACAGTTAAAAAACTAAAAGCAGTTAACATTTTAACCTATGTGCCCTTTTTACGAGAGTGCTTAACGTGTTTGTTCACAAAGTTAGATTCTTCAAACATTCAATTGTTTTGCCTCTTGTGTTGGCAAAGCGTGCACATTTGTCAGATTTGTTAAAAGTTTCGGAAATGTGCCAAAGAGACAACTAACAAAACCTCTAGAATCTAGCCGATAAATGACAGTATGTACAGTCCATAGTATTCTAGGATTTGTGCCTAAGCGACTAGGTATTTGCTCAATACCTTATGGTTCAATTATTTCGCTCGCAAATCATTCTAAAGCGTATGTATGAAGCAAAAATACGCAAGATTACCTTCTTAAATGTTATTTCTGTTTCCATGTCCGCCATGTTTTCCAATGAGAGGCGCTTCTTGGCGCTCCGGAAACGATTGGCTCAGGGCTATGACGTCATCTTAGTCAGAACCAATCACTGCCCTGGACTCGCTACGGTAGCCTACGTGCTCTTGTGCTATTTTTTGTGAATGTAGTTTTAGAATATGTAAATGTAACATAAACATGATTCAAATAAGTTATTTTCGTCTTGTTATCTTAATAGATTATCAAGTGGAGGCATTTGTTGACTGAGTTGTGACTTGTCTGCCTAGTTTTTCGAACAAGTGAGCAAAATTAGTGACACATTTTTTTTTTTTTTTTATTCAAATGAACATTCTTTTTGACAGACCAGTGAGTTGTTTACACATACCTCGATATGTTTTGGATGGCTGGATGTCAAGGTTGTCAAAAAGACCCTTTCTTTGGATATAACATTGGAAGAACGAAATGAACCTCTTTGAAGCCACTTATTTTTTATTTGTGTTTTTGTATGTCCATTTTATTAGGCTACTTTGTCTACATAGGATCTCATGAAGCCAGACTAATTATAAGATTCACAAAGCACATAGACGCAGATCCCTAATGTTTTTTTTTTTTTTCCTTCCAAAATAGGCCTATATAATAAAACTTCAATATCAATCATTATTCAATTTTGTACACCCTATAATTCCAGCAGTTGTGCCATGTCTACAATGGAAATGTCATTATGAGATGTAAAAAAATATATATATATAATTACACAGGTAACATATGGATACATTTATTGTCACCCATAAACATAGCAAAGACAAATATCAAATCCACTGCAATTAATATAGAAGAGCTTTATATAAATTATGAGTAGTCTACAGCAGATTTAAATGGCGTAATTGAATAGTACAAAGTATGCGTGAAATATTTTTTGTTGTTTACTCATCCAGCTCATTGTCTAACCATTGGGCATCTTCAAGTATGTATCCCAGACCCATGGAGCGCCGTGGCCGAGGTTTAGTCACCACTGCAGCCATCTGTTCCTCTGTCTCTCCCGGCACCTTAAACAAGAGGAAGATGACAAGAGGAAGAACAGGATTAACCACCAGTAACCAGCAATGTCTAATTACAGAGCTGGGTACTGTTAAAGAGTAAGCTACCAAGAGAACTATATTTTTATTTTGACAACAAGTATAACCTATAGAAAGTTATCCATGGCTTTCAGAATGATTATTATTATGATTACGATTATGATACGGGCTACTTCTAGGACTGTTGCCATAGCGATTAACAATTTAAAACAAAATATTCTATCTTTTCAACTGGTAGTTTTCAGATTCTGGAACGTGATGATGTCATAATCGCAGATGGGAGTCAAAAGCCGTTTTCTTCCCCCATTGATTTCATTGTACTTTGCCATGAAATATTCAAAAGGTAAATTTCTGCATAAAAGTATTGTTCAAGTATGGTACCTTATTGTATTACTAGTACAAACAAAATAAATAAATAAAATAACCCCATACAATCCATATCCTAATACAATATTTTTATGTGTACCATTTGGCTATAATAAATAATATATATAATATGAACAGTATTAAAGCAAAATAAATGGATTAAATATTTTTTTGTTGATTCACCTTAGGACTAACCACTCTTCTTACAGTCACTTCAGTTCCTCCAATAAAGTGAGGGCCATTCCAGTCAGCTATGTCTGCTTCTTTCTCACTTGCAAACCTCACATATGCCACTGCCTTGTTTTCTGTTGAGGAGGCTTTCTTTATCTGAGATTTAGAAAAAATATATTATAGATTATGATTTGTTTTAATATTAAAACAAATGAGCAACAAGTCAACTATACCACTGCTTACCTGGCAACCGGTGACAGTTCCCCATTCTCTAAAATACGCCTGAACATATCCCTCATTCAAATAGGGATTCAGACCTTTTACAAACAACCCATGTTCCTGGAAAACATAACAACATTACCAAAAATGTCCATGAAAAGCATAATGCCTGGACACTACATTTAAACTTACCAAATCATAATTTTTTGATAAATCGACAATGTATTTCTTTGGGATATTGATGAAAACCCTTTTAGGAGCTGCTTCCATTTTCATCTGTGGAAAATTATTGTTATTATAATTTTGGATTTCAGAAAAAGCAATAGCAGAGCGAGCAATAAAAGCAGAGGTGACGAACCAGTGTTGAGTTTCTGGAGCTGTTTCTGAACATGCCATTTGTAAAGGACAAGGTGCACTTAAATACTTGTTGCTCCCATCGTGTAAAATGAGCAGGGGGGTTAACCGGTTCCTGTTCATTTACACATGTTTAACACACAAACCCTGCATATTTAGGCTGAGTTCTTCTCTCAAACTGAAAACAAAACTCCTTCATTAGACTCATTTGGATCACTTCAGCTCTGGAATTGCCCATCTTTACTGAACTAGAGGTAAAAGGTAGCTGTTAACTTGTAAACTATCACTACATGACATTGCAAGGTGATGTGTGAATGAAACAAAATACAACTCCAGGTATCTTTTTGATGAGGTAATAGCATTATAACATGGCTTAAAGCTCACAAGAGTCAATTTTACGTAATATAGGGCCTCTCATTATCAAAACTACAAAAACCCTTTTTGCAGAACCTAAAACACAACAATCAATTATTTAAACACAGATTGCAACACGCTATATTCTGCAGACTCTTACCAAAGTCCATAGAAACAAAGGGCAAAACTGAACACACAGAAATCACAATATGAAGACATTTTATAGACGGATATAGAAGGACTAGAAATCACAACATTAAAGACATGTGAATGAAAACCTGTCTGAACCAGATTTTCATTTAGAACCTTTATGGTCCAAGTCTGACACAGTTCAGATGCCAACTGATAAAACACTAAAATTTGAAAATTGTGCTTTTAATTTCCTAAATTATTCTGTAAGATTTTGAACATATTTAGAGCATATACCTCACTCAAACCATCAGAAACAGTGTGATACTGGTCCTACTGGTTGTGCAGGTCACTGACTCCTTCACACTACACGTCTAAAAGTGTGGGAGCATTCTCCAAACAGTGTCTGAATGATGGTTAAACAAGTTTATAAACCTGATGACTGTGTTTATATTTTAACCTTATAGGACTGTTTTACATTTTGTTCACAAAATTTACTTTTTCAGGCATTCTAATTTGTTTTGTGTCTTGTGTGAATAGTTTTGGAAAGTGACAAAAATTTGCCATATTTATTAAAGTTTCAGAAAATGTACCAAAGCAATTGAAAAAACTCTAAGGTAAATTTTGAATTAAATTAAAATAAAAGTTTGCATTGTATAATAGTTGTCAGGATTGCCAACTGCCTCTTCAAAGAAAGAACTGTAAGAATTTACCAAAAGACACAAGTTTTAGCACCAGATGCACACCTGTGCACCTGTATTTACAGGTCTGATATAGTGTAAAGAATGTTAAAGAATTAGTAATATATGAGACAGTCTCATGACTTGACATGACATGGCTCTAGGGGCATTGTGCTGTTTTACTTCACAAAAACCTGTACATAAGAGCTACCTGATGTTGTAAATATGTTAATATTTATTGTGATTTTATTTTTTATTTACTTATTGTTCTGAGTGTTTTGCACAATTTTTCACAACCTTTTGCACTATACTGTCCCCTGACTGTGAGCTTCTGTCACGAGTGAATTTCTCCTCTGTGAGATCAATAAAGTCTTATCTTATCTTATCTTAAAAACGCACATGTCAAGTGTCATATATTTTCCATAAGGTCACAGAAACCCCTGCTCATGCCTAATTAGTATTTAGAGTTTTACCCATTGTGCAAGGACCACATTCTTTGGATTTGGATTGACATTCCGCAGATCGAACGCTGTCATTCAAGTTTATCTTTAAAAAAAAAAAAAAGCTCAGAAAACTTGGTTCTGCTCTCAGTGACAACAGAGAGTCACTGTTTTAAAGCATTTGCCACTGGACGTCACATTTTAAACAGATGAATTTGGGGCTGGAAGAGCTTTACTTTTTGTCTAATACAGTATGTTATGCGTTATGTTTGTAAAAATTTCAGACTCGATTTTGAGTACAATTTTTTTTTTCAATTACTTTGACATAAAAAGTCAACATTTTGGCACAAATTCCCAAACTTGCCACTCAAGAGCAAATGCTAATACTCAGTTCTTGTTGGCACAACCTTATATCCATTTTCAAGCCTTAACTCTCGCATCAAAACAACAAAACACTTTTTGCAGAACCTAAAACACAGTGATCGGCTTAAACACAGATTGTAACTGTAACACTCACTCTGCACATAGAGATAGACCAAAGACATAGACCAAAGACACAAAGGATAAAACTGAACACACAAATCACAATATGAAGATATTTTATTAGAAACACAACTTAAAAGACTTCTGTAGTGAAAGCCTGTGTGAAAACCAAGTTTTCATTAAAAAACTTTGAGGTCCTGTCTTTTGAGGTTTTGTTCACAAAGTGTACCTTTGAATTGTTTAGTTTTTTGTGTGAATAGTTTTTGCAAAGTTTGCAAACAATTTGACAGATTTCTGAAAGGTTTTGGAAAATGTGCAAAAGTAATTGAAAAAAAAAAAAATTAAAAAGTAATTCAGAGAGTTTGAGGTCCAAGTCAGCACAGTTTAGATACCAATTGCTAAAAAGCACAGATTTTTTTTGGGTAAATTGTTGCGTAAGCATTGTCAAACCGTCAGGGTCCTAGAGATCTCACTATCTAAAAGTGCTTCATTCTCCGTCTAGATGATGTGTCTTTTAGTGTCTAGTTTTGCAAATTGTGCAAAAAAGTTGCCAGATTTATGAAAACTTTTAGAAAATATGCCAAAGCAACTGAAAAAAGGTATTTGATTAAAAAAACACTAAAGAAAATAACAAATTGAAAAAATAGCAAACATTTCAACACTGTTTTTGTAATGTAACTGTTTTTGACTTCCGCTATTGAAAGTGACAGTGTTTGTGCCAAAGTCCTGTGCTAAAACAATTGAAAAAAACAGTAAGCTCGAACACACGTGGCTATTCATTTGCAATTCGAATATTGTAAAATCCGACATGCTCTAACTAAAAAATAGCCCTTACCTTTTACCACCAAGTTATGTTTTAATAATAACATGTGATAGCAAACAGATTTAAGCAACATTTCATTGCTGTTACAGGTTTTTTTTTTGTTTTTGTTTTTTTCCAATTATTTTAACACAGTTTTTGGAACAGTTCACCAATTCAAACAGTTCTCAGGGTCTTTTCAAAACACTTGGCACAGCTCTCATTCACAAACATACATGAACAGTGAATTCAACTATTGTGTATTTCACATGTGTTAAGGAGAAGGGCCTCAGCAGTGAGTAAAGACTCAGTACAGGCACATTACATATTACAGCAGTAGTAGTAGTGCATTAGTAGTGTTGATGTATATGATACTCCAGCATCTTTCAGTATTCTTGAGCATAAATATTTTTGATTAAATACTGAAAAATCTTTGCAAAACTTTGCAATTGATAATGTGTACATTTATGTTTTACATAATATAATACAGGCAGGTTGTAGACTTTTCCAGTCCAAAATTCATCTGTGTAAAGGGTGAACCCCAATGGCCGATTTCACTAAATCAGTGATTTTCTGTAGTCCCTGAGAGCAGGACTGAGGCTTCTGAGCTGCTCTGACAAATGAATGAAAGAGTCTGAGAGTTTTGATTGTAAAACTTGAGATGAGATGAGATGATCAATTTTCTATAGAGAAATGTGTCAAAACAATTAAAATAAAAAAAATAAAAAACACTATTCAGTATATATTTAGAAACAATAATTAAAATTCTTTCATGTCATTCTTCTGGAAAATATTTGTGCCTTGTCTCTGTGAATGCCGAGAAGCCTGTTATGCAGACCAAACAGTCAGTGTAACCAAAATGTTGAAAATGAAAAACATTTCATTTTGAGATAGATTTCTTTTAGTCATGTTTAAATAAGGTCTCAATAAAAATATAAACACCTCTAGATCTATTATCTCCTTGGACAGCCATGATCAAAAGTTGCATGTTTCTTCCCATATCTGGAAATGGACAGCAGAGGTGACATAATTCCATAACTGTTTTATGTAACTTTTCATGTTGAGGGTCCACCTCCAGCTGTTTCCATCAAGATGTTATTGCTATGTCTACAAAGGTACTACATCTGGCATTAAACTGTATCCAAGGACACGCCATCAGGCCAAGTTACAAGTCAGATCTGTGGCGAGATAGTGTATGTGATTGATTTAATGCAAGACAGAAAAGTTTATTGGTAATAAATAAATAAATGTGTACTTATATATATTTTTGCCAGTGTATATCTCATATAGAAAAAAAAAATAATAAAAAAAAAATAAAGTTACATTACAGATTTGTTGACTAGACACTTTATCACTCACTTTATTATAATATGAGTTTCTGAATGAGAATTTCACATGTGGTGTTCGGGCACAAGTGCTATGCATGTAGATCTGCCTACTTATAGAATTGAGAATACCAGTCGAATGAGAATTAAAAATGTCTAGACCGATATTTGTGTTTGGATTCACATTTGAATGTCTCTGAACATTATTAAGAAAAATATAGAAAAATACATTTAACTGATCAGAATGTTAAAGCTAAATGCCTCAGCACTTTTCATAGTGTAGTAGCTAATAGTTTTCATAGTGTATCGGTGCAGCACTTTGGAAACTGTCATGTTTATAAAATGTGTTATAAAAATTAAATGAATTGGATAAAATGCATGTGTTCTGGAAAGTCTGTTTTATTTGAAAGAAATAGTGTTTGTGCCTGAATCGGAACACTTTGATATAATATTGGACACATACTTATGGCTTGTTCAGCACTCTAGTGAACTGCAGTTGTTCTTAAATGTGCTATACAAATATAAAATAAATATAAAACTTTAACTGGATTTGACTTGACACCGAAGCTATTCAGACAGGCATAGATAATTTAAATGTCACCACTAGGACTGTAAGGAAGTGGAGTCAGGAAGCCAGCGATGCCCTCCAGGACTGCTTTGAGACCACAGACTGGAATGTGCTCTGCTTGCCGCATGGGGACAACAGTGACAGCATGACGGACTGTATAACAGATTACATCAACTTCTGTGAGGATACAGCCGTCTCCACACGCACTGTCCGCTGTTACCCCAACAACAAGCCCTGGATCACCAGCCAGCTGAAGGATCTACTTAATAAGAAGAAGCGGGCCTTCAACTCTGGTGACAAGGACGAGGTGAAGAAGGTGCAATGGCAGCTGAAGGTCCAGCTAAGGCAGGGCCAGGAGGCCTATGGAAGGAAACTGGAGATTAAACTCCAACAGAATAACACTAGAGATGTGTGGAGGAGAATGAAGGCCATCATAGGTCTCTCCAAAACAAAGCAGCAGAACAATAGCCAGAATAGACAGATCAAACCTATGCAATTTGCATTTCAGTTGCTTCTCATCCCCTGGCACCCCCATCTCTACACCTCCCAGACACCCAATCCACACCTCACCACAGACCACTCAGTCGACCATTCATCAGCCCATCACCTCTACTCCCACTCCCATGGAGGAACCCAGCTCAGTGTCTTTGTCACCTGTGCAGGTGAGAAGGCAGTTGGAGAACGTTCACCAAAACAAGTCTCCTGGACCAGACCAAGTCAGCCCCCCCATGCTGAGGACATGTGCAGCACAGCTCACTGGGATCCTGCACTTTCTCTTCACACCGAGTCTGAAGCTTGAAAGGACACCGGTGCTATGGAAGACCTCCTGCATTGTGCCAGTGCCCAAGAAGCCTATCCCATCTGGACTTAATGACTTCAGACCAGTTGCTTTGACGTCTCATGTCATGAAAGTGTTTGAGAGACTTGTTCTGGCTCAGCTCAGACCCCTGGTGGCACCACCCCTGGATCCTCTACAATTTGCCTATCAGGCCCACATTAGTGTGGATGATGCTTTATCTATCTTCTGCAGCGAGCTCAGTCTCACCTGGATAGTGGTATTTTTTTATTTCTCCAGTGTCTTTAACACAATCCAGCCCTTTCTGATGAGTGAGAAGCTGCTCAGGATGGGTGTCATCTCATCCATTGTCTCCTGGATTACTGACTACCTGTCAGGCAGGCCTCAGTATGTGCGACTGGAGACCACCCTGTCACACCCTGACACTGTGATCAGTAATGTAGGAGTCCCCCAGGGTACAGTCCTGTCTCTGTTCCTGTTCACTCTGCAGAAGTTCTCTGATGACTCTGCAGTGGTAGGATGTATCAGGGATGGACAGAAGCTGGAGTACAGGACACTGATTGCAAATTTTGTGGAGTGGTCCCAGGCAAACCATCTGCTCCTGAACGTGGGCAAGACCAAGGAACTGGTGATTGACTTCAGGAGGAAGAGGACACCAGTGGAGCCCATTACCATCCAGGGCCAGGACGTGGAAATAGTGGACTGCTACAAGTACCTTGGCATCCATGTGAACAACAGGCTGGACTGGAGGGACAACTGTAATGCTGTCTACAAGAAGAGCATGAGCAGACTCTACTTCCTGAGAAAGCTCAGGTCTTTCAATGTGTGCAGCAAGTTGCTGGAGATCTTCTACCAGTCTGTGGAGGCCAGCTCCCTGTACCTCGCTGTGGTCTGCTGGGGGAGCGGCACCAGTAAAAGAGACATTGGGCGGATTGACAAACTGATCCGTAAAGCTGGTTACGTGATAGGCGAGGGACAGGAGGACACTGGACAAACTGCTCTCCATCATGGACACTGCTCACCCACTGCACCAGACTATAGAGGGACAGAGGAGCTCATTCTCCAACAGGATCCTACAGCTCCGCTCAAACAGTGAGAGATTCAGGACTACATTCATACTATACTCCATCCAGTTGTACAACAACTCACCCTTATGTAACAGATAATACTCCCTACCACTGTACAACAACTTAATCTTAAGTAATGGATAACCTTATGCCCTGTCAATCAGTATAGTATTTGCACTTCGTTCTTGTCTCTTGTATATAACTGTGATTTTATAGTTTATTTTATAGTGTATACTTATGTTTCTATTTTATTTTGACTTGTACATATACATTTATTTTTATAATTATGTCTCATTTGACACCTGTCTCTTGGTATCTTTTTTGCTATACCATGTATTTTTGTTACTCTCTGTTATTACATTATATTGTGATGTGTGAGCTACTGTATCCAAATAATTTCCCTTGTGGATCAATAAAGTTTGTCAGAGTCTTAAAGTCTTAAATGTCTGTGATCTGATAAGCCTACATTCAAATTTTTGGAATGGAGAAAATGGGGTGGAGTGGTGTAAGCACTCAGACACATAGGACTATAAGTAACACTGAGAGTTGGACAATATTTTACAAAAATGAGGACCCTACAACTTTTGTAGGCCTATTAAAAATATAATATACATTATAGTCTATGATATACCATCCTGGGACCCGAAGAAAAAAAGTGTATTGCATATTATAATTTGGTGATGTTCTATCTATTTGGAGGTAAATCAACACCTTAGCATTTAGATTTTATTAATTTTATTTTTATTTATAATTTTATAACATGTCCTCTGTAATGGACGCCGGGGACATTTTGGTGTTAAATCCATGTGAAGTTAACCACCTAACAATAGCAACTTTTTTGATGACCAACATCTCTGACAAGCTGCTACAGTTGCCTCAAAATGTTTTTAGACTCCCTTTTAATTTCTAACATTTTTTTAAACATAGTGCAGCCACAAACTAACTCCTATTGAGTCTATTTGTCTACTTGTCCAATGCACAAGTGTTCAAATAGGCAAATGTGAAAGACTAAAACGTATGTTAAGGCCTTGTGTGCGTTACATACATTCTCACCATGAATCCATGTCACCAAACAGAAGGATATATTAAAAAAAATAATAATAATCTCAAAACACTGGCCCTATAGTTCTTCCCTATACAAGTATTTAGTTAATGGAGCGGCACAGTCACTGCAGCACTTTAAGTGTGAAACTGCTAGGCTACGAAAAAGGAACTGCAAAAGGTTCCTACCCACAATCATTGCTGTGACGATTTTGCACCTTTGTGAGTCCCTTTGTGGTGAAATCTGCAGACTGGTCGTGTTTTGGAAACATACAGCCTCTCTTTAAAAAACACAGGAACAAGCCTTAACCAACCTAGATCTGGTTCTCCAGCCAAAAGGAACCATCAGAGAAAACGGGCCTTAAAGCAATCAAATGAGTGCAGCATTACACTGGCCAGGTCAAAACAGTGATTCATGTTTCATGCAGGACACATCAAATCCAAAACTCAATGTCCAAACTTGTTTAGGATGCACTGACCTGCCTTCTTTTGGCCAAAGAATAATTTGAGCTTTGTTATCTGAAGTCACCAGTGTAAAGCTGCTGTGAGTGATGTTTGTCCTTCTGAACCTGTCTCCCATCTGCACCATAAACTCTACATATGATCTGCACAAGGCTCTGAGAAGCTCACCACTGTCACCACTGGACTCCTGCTCAGCTCTCCGTCTGAGGCTATTCTTCTCCGACGGCTCACTTTGTTTGGAGAACCAATCCTTTTAATAGATACTTACAGTATGTAGTCTAATAGAGAAATTGTAGATTATTTAAATATTTATTTTATTGTATTATTTTATTTTCTGAATGAGGCTAAACAGTGTGGTGTTTTAGCAATACAAATGAAGATAATCAGACTTACTATGCATCTACATCATTATAATAACTGCAGGGGTTCTGAAAACTTCTTTAAATCTCAGGCTGATGTGTTCCTCATTTTTCTCATCATCCAAAAAGTCAATGTCCACTATAAAGGACACAAATGAATGGGCCTTGTCTCAGGAGGACACATACATTCTGCTGCTGCCCTCTAGCGGTCAAATTTGAGGTAGGCTCTACTGTACTTTTAACTCGTTTTGATTTCACTTTTATGTTTTCACTGCTTTTCATTATCTAAAATAGAAACATTAAAATCCTGCCACTATCTAAATTAACCGGTATAACTATAGCCTTTCTGTTTTTGTTATTTTATTTATATTTAAGATATATTATTAGGCTTGAAAGTTTTGCTGGTACGTTTTGTTTGAACTGACGCACATGTGGTCCCTGAACGCCTCGTGCTGGGGGCGGGCCGGTAAAGTTTTCAGGAAGTGTTGTTGGTAATCTGACAGAACTTTGAGAGAAAAGTTGTCTTTACTTTCTTTTTAATTACCCAGCTAGTGTCTTCACTTACGCTGCACAAAATGCAAAACACCGCATACGGTGCGTCCTTTGCCGGTGGAGCATTTGACTTGGCGAGTTTTTTTAAACAGCCGCAAACTATTTTGCGCATCTTAAGTTGGGTGAGTGACTGTACAGAAATGTTAGCCTTGTTGCGTTAGTGTAACAGATGGAAGGTGACATGTAGATTTAAATGGTTTAACCAAGTCGTTGTTTGTCTCTACGACATTTTTGCTCAGATCCGAATTATTAGATTTTGTAATTATTATTTTTTATTTCAATTATATACATTTAATCTGCTATAGGAAAACACGTTTGGTGGTGGCTTGTTTTGCCAGTTATTAACTAAAGGATGTGTAATGCTCATTGTTTGAGTGGAAACTGATTTGTTACCAAATGCTCTTCCCTGGTGCAGATCTTTTCCATCGTGGTGTTTGCAACGATCACTGCAGAGGGCTACACCAACCTTCAAACTGAGACTGAGAGCAAATGCATGTACAACCAAAATGACAGTGCCTGCAGCTACGGAGTGGGAATTGGAGTCCTGGCCTTTGTGGCTTGTGTCATTTTCTTTCTGCTGGACGCTTACTTCCCACAAATCAGCAATGCCAAAGACAGAAGATACATTGTCATTGGGGATTTGGGATTTTCAGGTAAGGTAGCCTTTACACCTGTAAACCAAACGTGTACTCCGTATTTATCTGCTATCTGTTATTGTCATTGTCCACAAGCTTTATGGACATTGCTGTGGTTCATCTGCTTCTGTGTACTGGCCAGTCAATGGCACCAAACAAACCGTGATGAGGTACCAGCTGATGCTGCACGGGCTGGCATTGCTTTCTCATTCTTCTCAATCATTTCTTGGGTAAGATCCACTACTAACAGCAAGATATTCTCTTAATGACAAAGAGTAATAATCCACCATCCAAATGTCTTCACAGGGGCTCTTGTCTTATTTTGCGTTTGTGAAGTATAAACAAGGAGTAACTGACCTGAACCAGGACTACACGGATCCTGCCAGTGACCATACCTCTCCTTATCCCCCGGGCTATCCAAGTAGCGGTGTATCAGCAGGATACCAGCAGTCCCCTTTCTCCAGTCAAGGGCCCGGAACAGGAGAGTACCAGCCGCCCACTTACTAAAGACTCAAATATGCCAGTACCACTCTTTGGGACTGTTCATGCTCACTCTGCCTCTTATTTTTAGCTTTTTGGATGTCTGAGCATTTTATTTCATTTTGAGAGTTTGATTTGGCTAGTTGCTAGTTTTGCCATATTTAACAAAACTTGTACCAGAACAGGTCTTCCCACTTAACTTTACCAGTGCATTGTCTTCAAGGAAGTAACCAACAGGGTTTGGTTTACAGTTTTAATAGTTTTATCTGTGATTGTTGAATATTAACTTTCATTATCAACTAGCACAGTGTGTAATGTATCTATAATATGGCTGCAATACCAAATGTTTTGCTTTGAAAATGAGTGACTGGTTTCAAAGTTATTGTTTGTTTTTGTTTTTCTAACCACTGAAAATTAGCTTTGTGCACTGAAAGACATTCAGCCTCACAGGGCTGTGATTATTGCATTTTATATGTACAATCTATAATTTAAAATTTTGTATACTTTTCAGGTAATTGTATTTTATATTTGAGTCTTGGGCTAACATCATTTTATTGCTAAGTTACACAGAATTTAAATAGTATTTCTTACTGTATGTTAAGTTTTGGTCATGGGATAACAATCATTTTTCCAACACTTCCTTCTTTCTTTTCTAAAATCATAAATGCTTTACAACAGTGATGTGATTCACAACACAATTCAAATGCCCTTATACTGCAGTGCTTTGTCTACCATGTCCTGCCAAATAAAACTGGTCTAAACACGGATGCAAGTGTTAAGAACAACTTGGGCAAATATTTGCTTAGGCCTAATTAGAAGAAGGACCTACCAATGGTTCTGTGTTGTATTGAAATTGCCATTCAATTAAAAATGTACATTTTCTGTTTTATAACTTCTAAAATGTAGGGAATGTGTATCACCTAAGAATCATTTGATTAATATTGCCGTAAAAGTAGAATTTGTAAATATAATCGTTATTGACGCTGTTATGATAGTGACGGTACTTTCCTTTAGCCTTGAGAAGTCACCTGACTAGAGTAGGTGTGCTCAATGTAGAATTTTCTCATTTCCGAGGGACACTCAAAGCAGCGCCTGGCAGTGCGCGTAAACTGGCCACGTCATGTCGTCACCTGCACATACAGGAAGTAATACCCGTCAGTGGAACGGTGGGGCAACGAAGCGGGCACGCAAAAATATGTCAGGATGGTATTTAAACTTCACGTAAGTCTGGACTGAGAGCGGGACATCGAGCATATGTGGTAAGTGTCATGTAAAGCGAAACACGGCTACGTGGGAAATGTTTCGAGAGACCGAGGACTCTGATGGCATTCCTCTTGTTGCTTGTTCAAGAGCAGCAGGGCAGGGACCATTGAGGGACATAAATGGCACATAGTAGATTATCGTTTCATACATCCTTGCTTTAGTCATCATTTGAGAATATCTTTATCCTTCCCGCATTTCTCCGGGTAAAAACGGCCAAATATATCGGGTGTCGGTGACATGAGTGTATAAAAATGAGCGATATTAACTATTAAACTATTTATGATACTTCATTAGGCCAACATCCATTCTCCCGACTTAAGACGCCTTTTCATGTGTTCTGGTTTGTAGCCTACACTAAGCATAACGCCTGCAATGTCAAAGATTTGAGACAACTCACTATTTTTGCAGTGTTTCATTTAAATAGGCTATTTCTGTGCTGCTGTTCAGAAAATTATTTATAGGTTACATAAGATTCATTCATTAGACTTGCCTCTAGAACACGCACGCCCATTGACCTTTATGCTAGTAAAAGGCAATGTTTTCCTTTGCCATGGTATAACATTACTTTTCTTTGACTGCACTAATACTTGACCAATGAATAAACCGCACTGTTTGACCTTTTGGACTTTGCTATAATCTTTACTCCAGCTAAAGTTCACAGCTATTGTGCCTCTGGTCTTAGTCCTCTGGCAAATATTCAGGAGTGCAGACAAAAATATATTTTCTAAGTTGTTGGGGAAGAAAGTTGAGATTAATGACACAGACCTCAAGGTTAGGAAGGAGACGAAGGGGTAAGGGCATCAATATATGTAGTTTCGTAATATTGTATGTGTATGTATAGAAGCTGGAAGCAAGGTAATCTGTGAGAGTGTCTTGAGAGAGCGAGCGCAGTGATGCAAGGCCCTGGTTAAATGGTCTTCTGTTTGGCACAAGGCCTTTTTATGAAAGCGTCTTTCAGCTTCTCCTCCCCTTAACGTTAATCTTCTGTCACAAGTGAGAGCTTTATTATTATTATTATTATTATTATTAAGGAAACTAACTAGAAAAATCTTTATAGTTCGATTCCCTGATGTAGACCAGAATTACTACTATGTAATTTTCAATCTCCACACTCTCTCTGGTGAGTGCAGGGCATATCATCCATCGCCTAATGTGTTGTCATAAACCAGTAATTCAAGTCTTAAAAATGTCTGTATGCTTTTTACACACATTTTGTAGGTTATTTAAGAATTTCCTGATATACTCGAATTGCTCCTCCTCTTTTCACAAATGAATGGGCCCCCTCCCATTCTCCCAAAAGGGAGGGAGTTGTGACTTTGACTGCTCAGCCTGCTTTTGCTTTTGCTAATGCAGTTTCATTCAAATAAGATGTGTGCTTTTACTTGTATTGTATCATTTCACTTATGTGAGTAAAATGTCTGGATAACTAAAGAGGGAATTGGGTTGACGAGACCTACAACTAATGAAGACTATGTGAGTAATCTGATTTGTGCGGCCGGTCAATAATGTTATGATCGAGATGCTACTTGTTTAAGCAATGGCACAGATTTCTTGATTTGTATAACCAGGACAAATAAGTCTGTCCTCATGATTAATAATGAAAACTATTGTATTAACCTGAAAAAGCCTATAGATTTTGTTGCTGACATTATGATGACCGGTTTGTGTTCAGATAGGCGTTTTGTTTGAACTAAATGGGTAAATTATGACTAATGATTTCATTTTAACATTTTATCAACATTATTCAATTATGAACAGTAATGTTGATTCAATAAATTATAGATCATAGAAGAATATTTTTTGGAGCTTAATTTGTCTTGTGTACTTCTTTACTGAGAAACATTGTCATTTTTTGGTAGTAAGATAAGATTTGAGCTGTAGATGGTAAAATTATTCACTTCTGTGACTCATTATTGGTATTAAGTAAATGTTATTTATTGCAGCTCATGTGTCTTGATAATATGGTCCATTTAGAAAAGCATATAATGGGTTTGCTTTAACCATAAAGCGAGTTATAATGACTCATCTGTAATAATAAAGTTTTTATTTCTCTCTCTTTCTTGTAGGTCAGCGTAAGCCCTCGTCATCCATGCCTGTAGTTCCAGGCCACACACAACTGAAGCAAAATGATCCCATGAACCCTCTGCACATCTCTGTAGGAGGCCTCCCTATGTTGGCTTCCATGGCCAAAACCACGGACTCTCGTTTCCGCCTAAAATGGAGGCCCATAGTTGCTGTGCTGCTCTCACTTGCTCTGGTTCTGGTGCTTCTCATGCACCTGAACTCAGGCTTTCACTCCAGAACTTCCACCAGCTGGAAGTCCAGTACTAGGCGGTCCAATCAGGAGGCCCTTTACAATGACACTTATCCCCTCACTCCACCGGAGCGCACACCCCAGGGTACCCGCTACCGCATTGGGGTCATCGCTGACCTGGACACAAGCTCACTGAGTGACAAGAAGCTGACATGGTTCAGTTACATGCGGCGAGGACACCTCCTGGTCTCTGAGAGTGGGGACAAAGTGAGAGTGGAGTGGGATGCAGAGCGCGTGGTGCTGGAGAGCCACCTGTCAGAGAAAGGACGAGGAATGGAGCTGTCAGAACTCGTAGCATTCAATGGAAAGTTGTACACTGTGGATGACCGCACTGGAGTGGTGTATCAAATTGAAGGAAACAAGGCTGTGCCCTGGGTCATTCTGCCTGATGGGGACGGCAGTGTTGCCAAAGGTTCATCGTATAATGCAATATATATTTTAAATATACTAAGTGTACTTTGAACATTTGGGACAATAATCCATTAATCCTGTGTTGATAGGGTTTAAAGCTGAGTGGCTTGCAGTGAAAGATGAGCATCTCTATGTTGGTGGTCTGGGGAAGGAGTGGACAACTACTGAGGGTGAATTTGTCAACAATAATCCTGAGTGGGTGAAAGTGGTGGGCTTCAGGGGAGATGTCCAACACGAGAACTGGGTGCCTAGGTACAAGGCTCTCAAGGTAGCTGCAGGAATAGAACCTCCAGGTAAGATTAATATGATCTGAGATGTGCACAAACCTGTTATGCCAGTCTACGCCCATTTTTAGTACTTAAATAGCTAAACTTCAGAAAGGTTTTGTAACTGAGGTTGGCTTGGTGTGTAAAACATGTACATAAATGTCTAAACTGTTTAATAGTCTCTGTATGCAGTATGTAATTCGTTTCCATTCACCACAGGTTATTTTATACATGAATCAGCGGCCTGGAGTGACACCCTGCAGCGCTGGTTTTTCCTTCCACGTCGTGCCAGTAAACAGCGCTATGAGGAAACCGCAGATGAGCGCCGTGGCACTAACATGGTGCTCAGCTGTTCAGCGGACTTTAAAGACATCCGTGTGAGCCATGTGGGAGACCTCAACCCTACCCATGGCTTTTCCTCTTTCAAGTTTGTTCCCAACACAGATGACCAAATCATCCTGGCTCTGAAATCTGAGGAAGATGCTGGTAAAATAGCTACATACATTATGGCCTTTACTCTTGATGGACGCATCCTCCTGCCAGAGACCAAGATTGGCGATGTGAAATATGAAGGTGTGGAGTTTATTTAGCGCACTGACGGACTACAAAGTCTTCACTATTAGGGCCACTGCTCCATGGTCCTGTCCTGTTTACACTGCAGTTGCTGTTGGAGGAACAAAAGGGGGCAAAGATCCAGTTTGAGGAAATAATTGTAATTTCTTCAAATAAAAGCCTTACAGCTTTTCAAATGATGAATGTAAACCAAATTATACATTAGACTGTGATTTTATCTGTAATGTTTTCATTTTATACATAAAACATGTCCGGTATTGCACAATATTTCACAATCAGACCTGCTATTTTATTTGAACTTTGAAGGAAATATTTTGTTGTAAATTAAGTGTTGCTATATGTAACCTTTTGGGGCTAAGTAAAAAGAAAAACGTTGAATACAATTCTGTTTTTACTACCATTTGTTCTTGTTATTAATACTATCTAAACAAAATCTTATACAAGTCATGACGTGTTGTCCTGACTTGCGTATTACACAACACGTTCAATATCGGTTAGAAGGAAAACGAAACTTAAACCAGTGTATAAGACTTGCTGTGTGCTCTTTTTAGTTTTGATGCAAAGAGAAGCACTTACGTGGATCCAAGCTAGGTAAGGTAGGATTTTCACACATTAATGATTATTGTAATGTTGCATAGTTGCACGTAGGTCAGATTTGCACAGATTTTTGGTCTTGATGAATTTGCTTTGTATTATCATCTTCCATGTATTAGCTTATATGTATCTTACGATCTTGACCTAGTTTAGTTGTCCTTTTTTTGTCAATTTTAGAGAGTACCCCACCGTCCTCTAAAATGTTCAAATATCAGAGCTTTTGCTTCTTGTTGTGGCTACTTCCCCTGGTCTGCAACGTATCCGGGCAGTTCAGCAACTTCAGTGAGTCGATTTAACGTGTATTATGTCGAAATGATTGTGCTGATGCTTTTGCTGCAGTAGTTATTAGACATTGCTGTGTTTCTGTAGAGCGGAGTTCTGTAGTGCAGGAGGGGGACGTCAGACTTACTGGCTCCAAGCTCCTCTTTGGAGGACGAGTGGAGATCTACCATGCAGGAGAGTGGGGGACGGTGTGTGACGATGGATGGGACCTCAATGAAGCCCACGTTGTGTGTCGCCAGCTGAAATTCCCTCGTGCAAAATCTGTCCTGACAGGACAGAACTATGATATAAAAGGTTGATTTTCCCTTTCTACCAGAAGAGGGCGGTGTTCACAATCGAATAATAAGTAGCATTGTCTTCGTTTTATCATAGTACCTGGGCCAATATGGATGGATGACATGGAATGCAAAGGTACAGAGAAGTACCTACATGCTTGTGCTTTCAAAGGATGGGGGATTACTGACTGCACCCACAAGGAGGATGTTGGAGTACAATGTGATCCAGGAGGTACTGAAACATGAACTACTTTACTAATGCTTTTATGATGTTTAATGTTACAAATTATTACATTAAATTATTTTTATTTTTATTTTTATTTTTATTTATTGATTTATTTTTTTTGCAGTTGTGTCAGAAGTACAGCTCTTATCCTACACTCTTGATCACAGCATTGCGTTGTCTGATAATCTGGGTGAATTCTTCAACAATGAGAGATTCTGCGACCTTACAATCACCGCTGAAAGTTCAGCTGCACAAGATCAAGAGGCCAAGACACTGCAAACAACATTGTGTGCACACAAAGTGATACTCTCATATGTGCAGGCTTTCAATATTACGACAGATACACAAAACATTACAGTTCAAATTGTCCCGGACTGCATACCACATTTTTCTTCCTTTATAAGGTAATAATTAAAAATATCTAGTTAAAGTATTGCTAGTATTAGTATTATAATAGGGAAAATGGTTGAAAGATTAGTGGAGTAGTGTGTGGGGGTTAGTCTGACTAAATTATAATGTATAACCAATGCACTAAGTGAGTGGGTTAGATCTTAAAGAATTTCATAGAGCTGAACTAAAATTACATGTTTTAAAGTAGCTTTTGCTCAGAAAGGTACAAAATCATACTGATATAGTTACATTTACGTTGCATATAATGGCTTGATTGATTGAAGACTATACACAAATGTCGGCCTTTATTTGTTATAACCTAAATATCCAACTTTAAAATGCTTCTTTCTTTAGGTACCTGTACACTCGTAGGATTGATGTTGCCTTCTCCTCGGTGCAATGTCTTCACTGGTTGTCCTCTCAGTTTGGGGTGGAACAACTAAGGACGGACACAGGTCTACTCTTCAGACAAATAATTCCTGATGACAGCTCCTTTGAAACACAAGTGTCTCTTCATGAATATGCTTTAGAGACCAAAGACTTTTTACTGCAAGAGAACTGTCTTCGGTTTTTGGCCTGGAACTTCGAGAACTTCACTAGGAGTACAGTTTGGACCCAGATCTCTGAGGGTCTCCTCGATGGTCTTTTGCTTCGTTCAGATCTAGTTGTGTCTGATGAGTTATTTGTACTTGAGGCTGTGGAAAACTGGATCTTAAACAATGTTAAAACCAGTTTGGACAGCCAGGTCAGACTGTTATCTCTAGTGCGATTTCCCATGATTCCTGCTGAACAGCTGACTGTCACTCAAATGATGTCAAACTTCTCACTTTATAGCACCCATAAGAATCTCTTTAATGAAAACATTCTCAAGGCCCTACAATTTAATGTCCAACTTTTAACCAGTATTAAATCCGGAGTGAAGATGTTCATTGATGATGCTGCTTATCAGCCACGGATCTACACCTCTTCCATGTGGAGCATATCCTTCAGCTCCTCTACGCAAACACAGTCACAGGGTTCATATGGTTCATATCATTCATATGGTTCATATGGTTCTTATGGTAATGATGGCAGACGTAGGTCTATCTATACACCATATCACAGCAGCTCAATCTTCCAGGACAAAAGAATAAACTGGGTTGCAGATATCTACATGAACCAATATGAGTGTTCAAATCGAGGTATGAGGTGTGAGTCTCTCCCAATGGCCAGTCTTCTAAGTTATGAAGCCAGCTCCTTTCCAGGTGTTGTGTTTCGCAACAAGCTTCTGCTACTGTGCCAGGACAGGTATGTGTGTGAGGTTCAGGACTTCAAGAACAATTTGTCATTTATATCCAATGCTACACTGTCTCTGACCTACCCATGCCCAAATGACAAGTACACATTCATTTTCGTAGTGAGACCTGAGTACAATTGATACACGGGAAGTTTCAATGAAGTTCCAATCATTATAACAGAGAACAATTTATGCATCTTTATTTTGTTATGTAGTTGAATATTTGAAATATGTTTTAATTGTCTATCTTTACCAATACAACATATACTGACTTTTATAATCACTGGTGATTTTATGGGATACCCACAAATAAAGTGTTTTTAGAACCCTATGGTTTTCTCTCATTTTGTCCACTGATCTAAAATATACTACAGGTTTGTGAGTTTCTTTGTAGACTGACTTCCAGTAAACTTTACACTGCATAAAACAATAAATAAATACATAGTAGGAATGGACAATGTATCAGTGCTAATATCAATACATTTGATATTATTATTATTATTATTATTATTAGTAGTAGTAGTAGTAGTAGTAGTAGTATTAGTGATATTTAACACTGATTTTGTTCTAATCTTCAGAATTCAACTAACTATATAATAACCCATAATTATTTTTTTTTAAAGTGAGATTTGATTTGTGAATTTAACTAGCCTTAATATATTTTATACTATTGATATCTACATTGGAAAATACTATGATGAAAGTACATTTTGTCTCTACATGCCTTCACGTTTACCTGTTTTGCTGTGTCACCTACAGGAGAGACTGACAACAAGCACATGCATGTTTGGACAGGCTTTTTGTGATCAACCGCGGTGTACAACATAACATGACTCCAACCTTTCCGAGATGTCTGGAAGGATTTGTAAGCAGAAGACGGGGCTTTTTTGTTGTTTAGATGAGAAAGTTTACTCACTCTGACTTTGAGATTTCTTGGTTTATTGTGACTAACCTGGTACAGATACTTATCAAATGTGTTCTGACATGTTAATTATTTTCCCTAATGGTGCAACACTTTTGTATATATGACATTAAGTCTGTGTGAGTGTGTAGTATACCAAACTAAATAGCCCTCAGTGGATAAACCTTTATTTCAGGGAAAAAAGAAAAAAAAAAAAAATAGCAAAAAGTAAAGTACCTAGATGTTTGGATGTGAAGAAATTTGGACTAGAAACCTGCATGCATGGAGGTATATAAGGTGCATCTATCCAAACAGCAAATTTTTATTTAAAATGTGCTTTACAATCTTGACAGACATCTTAAATATAAACACGACTATACCTCTCTTCCCAAACTGATAACAAAAAATCTGTAATAGCAACTCTGGGAAACATGGCTGCCAGTATGGGCTCATCCTACCCCTCTGACCACAGTATTGGGAAGTAACTGAATACATGTATCATATTCAGGTACAGTTACTTTTTCATTTGGTGGCATTCAGAAAACAGTTACTTTTCTAAACAGTATTTGATCATGTAATTTAGGCTTTAAACTGCACACAATCAGTGATCAAAATGAAAACACAGCTTGTGGTGAGTGCATGTGTGACTTTTCCATTTCCAGTTAGTGATCGGAAATGCTTTAAAAATGGTGAAACGGTAAAATACACACACACACGCACACACACACACACACACACACACGCACACACACATATATATATTTACTACCTCATGTTTTTTCCTCTAATTCTGAAATGGAACAAAATACAGACTTTCACAATTTCTTATTCAACACAACTAGAATGCCGATTGTTTTTGATGGTAAAATGGTTTTGATGGTAGGGGCTGTCTTTCTTGATTTACGGAAAGCTTTCGACACCGTAAATCACACAGTCCTACTGAATAAGTTAATTAATTTCAACTTCTCCAATGATTTTATACAACTGATTAAGTCCTACCTGTCCAGTCGCTCACAGCTTGTAAGGATTAATAATACTACATCAACATTTTTACAGCTACATACAGGCCTTCCGCAGGGATCCATACTTGGGCCAGTTTTGTTCAGTTTATATGTTAATGAACTGCCCTCCATCTGTGATCAGTGTGACACCATAATGTATGCTGACGATACTGTTGTTTTTACTCATGGGAAGAGGATGTTGCAGACAAATTAACAAGAGCCATGTCAAAGGTCACATCCTGGCTGAATCGCTGTTGTCTGCAGTTGAACGTCACAAAAACCGTTTCTATGTTTTTTACTAAGAACTCTCGCAATGTACAGTCAGATATATTTATTTCAGGACAGAAATTAGAAATAGTTAACAAATTCAAATATTTAGGATTACACCTCGACTCTCAATTTAGTTTTAAAAATCATGTAAAAATTATTCGAAACAGGGTTCAGTTTAACCTATCAAATCTCAGATTTATTCGAAATAATTTGTCAATTGATGCAGCAAAGATGTACTTTCACTCAATGATTCTCACCCACATCACATATTGTTTGACAAGTTGGTCAAATACAAACCAATCAACCATAAAACCACTTGAGTCATTATACAAACAAGCATTAAAAGTTTTAGATAAGAAACCACTAAGATACCACCACTGTCACATACTCAGGAAACACAAACTACTAAACTGGGAAAACCCACTTAAACTTCACCACATCTGTTTAGTATTTAAAATACTGCATGGATTAGCTCCACCTCCTTTATCTACATTCATCACTGTTTCATCCAGCAGACACACCAGAGGTTCCACTCGAGGGGACTGTATCATCCCTCTCCGTAAAACTGCATTCAGCCAGGCTGTGTTCTCATTCACAGCCTCACACCACTGGAACACAGTTCCCCAACAAATCAGAGAGTTACCCACATTTCAGTCATTTAAATCTAATGCTTACAAGTGGCTCTTTGAAGCCCAAACATGCCAACACTAAAAACGTTTTATTTATTGTATTTTATTGTTCTTTGTGTGTAAGTATATTTAAATGTTACTGCTTTACTACTGTTTTTCATTAATTTTCCCACTGTATTAGTATTATTATTGTGTATTTTTATGACTGTTATTTTTAGGATGCCTATTAACATCTGGCAGGGGGACTACCGATGAAAAATAGCCTTTTCGGCTAACTCGGGTATATTTACATTTGTTGTAATGTTTATTAATGTTCATTGTCCCTCTTACCAAATAAATAAAAAATGAAATGAAAGAATGATAAAAGACCACCTCATTTTCTGTTCTTTAACTGTACATTCAGAGGTGAAAGGTCAAATGAGTGGTGATGGTTGTGATTGATAAATTATTCATTCATCTCATTTGTGTACCTCTGACAGACACAAGATTGACAACATCAAAAGCCATTTTTCTTAGTTTAACTGTCGGCGCAGTTACTGCGTTTTTCCTTTGTAGGGCTGTATTCTTCCCATCACTGCTGACCACCACTAATGAATTAAAATGTCTTGCTTGGAGCTGGGATTAAACCAGTGCATCCAACAATCTTCAGGTTTGTAAGTGAACACTATCTCCTGAATCACTGCTGCTCCATGGAATAACAGTTGTAAATTAAATCCAAAAACATTCCAAGATCCTGGCATGAACTGAGATCCTCCACACTTCGCAGTCCATATGGTCTGGGGTTGGGAGTGAACAGAAATTACTATTACTTTAGACAGTGAAAGTTTGTAAACTAGTGACTAACTAATTTTAACAAATCCTTGTGGGCAGTGTGCATCCCTGACCTGCAAGTCACCATACCACGTAATCCTATTGTTTCTTCCAAGAGATGTTTTCCTGTCTCTCTCACTGTCTGTGCATATTCACTCTTGCATATGTTTTAACTCAGAATAGTAGTTGGACCTTTCCTTATATGGGTGTTAATATGGGCAAAGGGGCATTGGTCAGTGGTCAAAGGAAGTGGCCCACTCCACCACACCACCCACCAGTTTCCACAATAAGACCCGCTTTTTCTGTCCTGCCAGGCACTTCCCTTTGAGTGTATTCCTGGCATTGAAAGTCTATCATTTGGGTATTACGGTTGCTTTTTAACTTTTGTAGTGGTACATACAAGCCTGCTTACTTTGCACTTCTTTCAAAAATCTACTGAAAACCAAATGTTGATATGATAATCCAGGTTTTGAGCAGTGGGAGTGAAACTAGGTCTAAAAGAAGATTTGCAGTATGGGAAAAGAAGCCATGAAGTTGAGGATGGTTCTCTTGTGAGATCATTTGTAATTGCCCCCAGGAGCCAAAGTCACTACATTGCTCAAGATCACAGTGCAAAAAAATAAAAAAAAGTACAAAGTGTCATTGTGGAATTCAACTTTTTCCATATGTAAATAACAGAGTGAGCAAAGTGTAGTTTGTTTTCAACCCTTTAGTGTTAAAGGGTCCATACTACGCTGTTTTCTTATCTATGTTATAATGTTCTTTCCTAATCACAAACATACCTGGAGTTGTGTTTTGTTTCATTCACACATGTTTAACACACAAATCTTGCATATTTGGGCTGAGTTCTTCTCTCAGACAGACAACAGGCAACCTATCTCTGCTGAACTAAAAGTAAGAAACTACCGCATGACATCACAAGGTGGAACAGAGCATTTTGAGCTTTGGAGATGTTGACAGACTAATAATAAAGGATTACTCTAACATGTGTGAATGAAACAAAACATAACTCCAGATATGTTTTTAATGAGGTAACAATTTTCTAAAGCAAGAGTCTATTGTGCGAAGTATAGGACCTTTAAAATACAAGAGTCTTTCAATATTTACTATAACAACAATAACAATAACTCCAGAAAATGTCCTAAATTCTTCATTTTTAGTGCTCTATAACTCTCTAAAACAATAATTTATAGTATCATATCATATCTGACACAACTGGGCTATTATAAAGACATGGAAAATATTTGGCTGGCGTTCATACAAATCTCTAGTGGAATAGAAAAAACAACATTTTTATTCATCAAATTGTGTGTCATTGGTAGAGCATTTGCTTACACACCCAAAAAAGTTAAAACTTTTATTTGGCAAAACCACACATTTTGTCTTACTTGATCGAACACTAGGGCTGTAGGCCTTTAGTCGATTAATCGGTGGATGAAATCTTAGTCGTTTTTATTAGACTCAGACTTTTGACTCTTGGATGTGTGCGTCATTTTCTCTGCCCTGCACTTGATGCCGTCTCTCTTACGTGCCTGGTAACTTCCTCTAGACTGCGAGTCATAGCCACTTGCGAAATCATTGACAGTTTGAATATTTGTCATCCGGGGTATCTTAAGCTACCATAACCGTAAACACAAATAATGTGCCCACCAAAACACCTACAATGAATTGTCCTGATTTCCCAACTCACTGTCTTGTTTTTCAGACACATGAGAGGAAAAGCGACTAGACAAAAAATGCAAATCTATGGAAAAGAACAGGAATATTTGCCAGTGTGGCCAGAGGTAGTTGCCAAGTATGATGTCACGGAGCAAAGCAGCCACAATATATCCAGTCCTTATTCATTTTTCATCATCATAACTAATGATCATATCACTCTGAGCCATGCTATAAATGCCAATATCAACATAAAAGACGCCAAAGTTTAAACTTAAGAGTCAAGACTTCTACTGTTTGCAAGGGGGTTACACAAAAAGTTTCAGAAATACTTCAGTGCTTGTGTCAGGGCATGAAAAATGGGACAAGGTCCATGACTATAACATAATGATAATATGAGCTTTACATGGGTTATAGGGAAACGCTGAAGCCATAACGTTTAAAAGGGGATGTCACTTTTCTTCACTGTCTTGTTTTAATGGCTTCTCAGATGGCATACCTTTGACTTTTAACATAGCCCAGAAGAACAGTCTAATCAGTCTGGGGGTTAATAATAGTCTACAAGAGAAGTCTGCAGTCAAAACAAAAACTAGCATTTCCATGGTAAACAATACAAATTAGAAACATTATTTTCTATTCCCAAAATACAAATAAAGTGTTTCAGGCTTGAAGTCTTTTTGTGTGACAAAATAAACGAAATTTATTTAATTTATTTTGATTGTAAAAATAAATTTGATTAATAATTGAATAATATGAATGATGATAGAGGCCTAGAGCAGAATTTTATATTAAAAAACAAATTAAAATGCAATTATGTTAGGGCAATCCTATTGTCTATGGTATGTTCTACTTTAATGCAATAATTACAAAATCTAATAAGGATAGTAAAATTTCATGCAATGTTTTTAAGCATGGCACTATTCCCCATACACCCCATGTAGGTTCTATAAATGGGTCGGCATAAATTGTCACATTTAAATGCCCACGAGGAGCCAACACTTACAATGCTGGACAAATGTTCTCCATTTGTCCTATTGTAACATTCATACTAAATTCATAATACTAATAATGTAAGCAATGAATCTGGGTTGCCAGTACATTAACCTGCATATAGGCCTAGACACAAACATATTTTTCTCAGTATATGGACTAGCCATGCCTCATGTGAAAGCTCAGAATCTCCAGAATTCCCTCACTGAGCTGCAGAGGCTGCACTAGCACTGATTCATGAATGGCTGCAGTTCCATTAATGAAATGTCTCTTACCCCTGTAGTTGGCTCCCAAAATGATGAAACCACAATGGGTCATTGTCTCATAAAATGGGGAACTATTTACGTATATTTACGTGTGCAGTTCAGGGTCAGAGCAGGGGACACAACATAAAGGAAATTCCATGGAAATTACATTCCAATTTCATTCCAGAAATGGGTGACTAAAATTGAGAGTAAAGAAATCGGTGCCCCTGACCTCTGCGTTTTGCACTTTAACTGTGTGATTGGCTCTGACCACAGAAAGGGTGGGGTCTATTTTCTGGCTGCACCAATAAAACTCAGCTGCTACTTACGACAGTGAGAGAAAAACACAGTTGGGATGTGCGGACTTCCACTAGAATGAACTCTCTGTTGTGACTCGTGCATATTTGGTCGCATTTAGTTTTACGCTAGTTTGTGGGACTGATTAACTTTTTGTGCGTTTCATTGTTCCTCACTTAGAAGTTGCATATTTTCCAAAATGTCTAGGACAGCGAACAGCATTCTCGTCACTCTGGCCATCCTTTTCATTTGGCGAGTGGAAAAACTAGCGGAGGCCTGTAGCTGCTCTCCTGCGCATCCCCAGCAGGCGTTTTGCAACTCAGACGTCGGTAAGTGAACACGTAAAATATGGAGCAAGTTATTCCGCTTTCCAGTTTGTGCCTAGCACACAGGGTCGGGTGCATAATAGGCTATAGTGCCCTATTATTTACACATCTGGAAGTATGGAAACTTCTGACTCATTCTAAATGCCCCCTCCCACCTCTGTAATGTCCTGTTGACAGTGGAGAGGTTTTATAGCCCACAGTCTTATTGCAGTGCTTTGTGCGTATGGTGATGGGCAATAATGTAGGTGAACAAGTCCCCATGAGCTACTTGCAATTTAAAGGCTAGGCATAGTATCTAAACTATACTCTATGTAGTGTACAGAAAATTATTTCATTTGGTTAATTGGGCTTATGGTTCAACAGTAGACTGCCTGTTCTAGTATTGGCTATTGGTTTTTTTCTTCATGGTTTTGGATGTGAGGTAGGCTATGTCCCAGTGTAAAGAAGAGGTCCATTCAAAAGTTGCCCTTGCTTTTGGATCCAAAGACTTCACAATGTTCTCTTTCAGAGGATAAACCTTATAGGTTACCATTTATGTCGCAGAATAGATTACAGTTTGAAATAAATCTTAAATTCATGTTTTACTAAAATTTCAATTAACCAACATTAAGAGAAGATTCATAAGAGCAGAGCTCAGTTAACAAACTTTGACAGTGCCTATAAACACCAGAGCCCTTGATCCCTTTAACTCTCCATACACTATCAGGGTGGTGGTATGCGTCTGAGGTGGAAAAAAAAATCATGAAAAGTGATGTTTTGGCACATTAAGTTGTTGGCAGAAACTTTGCAAAGGCGACTGACTTCCCGCTGTAATGATGTGGTAATTCTGCACAGTAAGACATTTGAAGGCGAAACTGCCATTTAGTGAAAGTATGACTTACTCAACGCAGAAGTGTGGGGTCGCTTTGGAAAACTGCTCACATGTATTTATCAAGCTTTTTATAGCGGCTAATCATTTAGCCATTTAAACAACTCTGCTGTTTTATTTGGTTTACCTCATTTCAGTGTTTCCTTACTTCGTTTTACTGTTCAGGCATAATGTTCTTTTCCTATGTCCAGTCCAAAGGAAAAGTGTCTTTTGGCTGGAGTTGAGGAATGCCGCTGGTCATGCTGTGTCATGCATTTGCTTCCCTCTGGTTCCTCCTAAAAGTGAATGGACTTCCGGTATAAACAGCCTGTGTGCAAGCTGTTTAAACAAAGAAAACATTAAAACCAGATTTCCCATCATGCAATCGGACTTCATCAACTGCCGCTTGCCTCACTATAATAACAGTAGGCCTGTAATGATAGAATATCAATATGAATATGAGCTGCTTAGTTCTACTCCACTTAAGTCCAGCCACTGAGTGGGCTCCTGGAGTCAAACAAAGCGGGAGAGATCCTATAATTATATGACATGCAACTGTTTCTTCTGTTCCCTGGGCAGCATTTACTGTATGGGTTTGTACAAACAAACATTTACTGTAAGAATGGCCAAGACCATGGCTGACTGTATAAAATCCTAAGGCTTCTAATTTTTTCCTCATATTCACCAGTAATTATTGTTTTAGATTTTAGATATTAGATGTTTATATTTTTAAACTGCCCTTTCCATAATGGGATTAAGATGTGTGTCCCATTTCTCTTATTTATACTAATATAATATGTTCTACAAAATGGCTTTTCTCAGCATACACTTTATTTGTTTATATTATTTTATGCCCTTGACAAAGTTCATTTTAAGATGCAGCATGGTTGGTCGTTTGTTCACATCTGCTTATGATCCGGTCTCCTGGAACCATCCTTTACCATAATTTTGTAAATTTCATGCCAGTATAGTTTCATCACTTTGTATGCCACTAGTGATTTGCTGTGATTGGCTCTCGATCAATTGTCAGCACACTTGTACATCTGGAATTACATGAAAGAAGTTTGCTTAAGGCATTACTCATGATTTCTTTTGGGCACATGCCTTTTTGCCTCTGTAGCTTTGAAGCTTATCCATATTGGTCTAATAATATTTGGCTTGAATGATTAGTTTTTCCTTCTCAACTAAACAGTGAATCTTGAGTGAAAAGACATGACAAGTGAAATAAAAATGTAGATTTGCTTGTCAGCATCTTGATCCAGACTGGCCTGCCGAGAGACGGAGACCCAGAAACCATTGAAGTTGAGCGTTTAAGAATGCTGACTGGTTTCCTCTGTGCTCTGAGAGGGCAAGCACAAATTCCTTCCTTTGATTGCAGCTGATGAAACACTGATGTCCCACTGTTTCCCAGTACCTGGTGCATGCTGAAAGCCCTTCATAAGCAATGTGATGAGGAAAACTATATTTACTTTGCACGTAGAGATCAAATGTTTTGGCTGCATTATTACAAATGTAAACTGGTATGTGCATTTCAGTTATCCGAGCAAGAGTGGTTGGCTCTCAGGTGATTGATGCTGGCAATGACATCTATGGAAATGCCATCAAAAGAGTCCAGTATGATGTGAAGACGATCAAGGTACTGCTTATCATCTGAATTTCAAATCTTTTCCTGTTTTGTAATCATTTTTCATGTAATGTTTTGTTTCTACTATTAGATGTTTAAAGGTCCAAATCAGAATTTTGATGTGCTCTTCACTGCACCCACTTCTGCAGTGTGTGGGGTGACTCTAGAAACCAACAGCAAAGAGTATCTCATCGCAGGTATAGCAACAACATTTACAGCAAGTTTACAGAGGTCTTGTTTGTTTAGATTTTTTATTTTTTTTTAATTTATAGGCAAATTGGAGTCTGATGGGACAATGCATGTAACCCTATGTGACTTCATTGAATCTTGGGAGGGGCTAAGTGCTACACAGAAGAAAAGTCTTGTTCAGCGCTATGAAATGGGTTGTGACTGCAAGGTAGGAATTTGTTTATTTAAAATGAGGTATACATATAAAAAGCAGCATTTTAACATTTTTTTTCCTGCTTTTTTAGATTACTCACTGTACCTCCATCCCCTGCACAATCAGTGGACCAGCAGAATGCCTATGGACAGACTGGGTGATCGAAAAGAGTGTGAATGGAAATCAGGCCAAGCATTTCGCCTGCATCAAGAGGAGCGATGACTCCTGTGCCTGGTATAGAGGGTCTGCTCCACCAAAAAAGGACTTCCTGGACATTGAAGACCCCTAAGTCCAGCACTGTGTTTTTGAAATGTCTGCATTTACCAGGAATCTCAAATGCAATAATTGTACGATACAAATGCAGGACTCCTGTACCACAAACCCTGCACTTCACAATCAACTACTATAAAGCACTTCTTCACCACAAACCACTTAACTTTCAGCTGATATAAAGGGGCCTTCATAATGCAGTATTATGTTATACCTGTATTCATGTGCTGATGTCTTTGTTTGTACTATAACTATAATTAAAGTAAATGTTTAAATGTTTAATCAGTAGTTTTACTGGAAGCTGGCAACCAGTCATTATGTCAATCAAAGCACGGGAACTGCCTTTTGCCTTTTCAGTGTGTTTATAATATGTTTTATATTCTTCAAATAATTTTGTTAACAAAAGGGGAAAATGCACTTTGCACACATGTGGATCAACAATTGTTCTATAATAAATATGTTTGCGGAGGATTGAATCTTCCTTTTTGTACTTTCATGCAATATTTTATCAAATCTTCATTTGCTTTTGTAGGCTTGCTTTTTTAATTATTTAATGGGATATTTTTAAATAAGTAATTATGTCAATACGATTTGATAGCCATGTCTGAAAGCAGCCAGGGCAGACAATTGAAGAACATAGAAAGTGTCATGAACAAAATGTGATAGTGTTCATGTCTTAACATATTGTATATTATTTTAAAACTTTCGCCTTGCCATTTAAATCAACTGGAATGCATTTTAAATTTGACACGTTGACTTGTCAGGCTCCCCTATGGCCGACCCAGAGTTTATTAAACTGAACCTACAATGTCGTTGCCACCTGGTGGAGAGTCTTGGATAGGCATCCACAATCTTTGGCAGTGGCAGTACCTCAAGATCTTCTTGTAGTTCTCCTGTGCCAACAGCGACCAAAAGTGTGCCAAATGTCGCGCTGCGTGGCTCGTGTTGCACAAACGCAAGCCAATTGCTGCATTGATCTGAATTCTGAAGAGGGGCAAATGATTGAAACCCTGATAAATGGGAGTTAGCTTCTATACGTCGGTAAGCACAGGTCAGGTGTCCACTAAGCACAAGTACAAACCAATAAGGCCGCCTGTCTCATTAAAAACTATTACCATGTATCATTCCAACTGCATCAATGGTAAACAGCGTTCTCTTGTTGTAGGCCTACAGCGCAGCGTCAATCTGTTGTTTGATTGGCTAACACAATGTGCGTCTACGCTGCTTCTTCTGTGATTGGCTCTTCAACACTGTCCATCAGGCTATGCCCCGCCCTCTTATAATGCAGCATGGGCGAAAATACCAGACCCAAGTGCTACAGCTGAACAAGCAAGATCTTCTTAGACTGCGCATTTCTCTTTCTAAGCAAAAGGTAAGCGTGTGATTGGAATTTGATTGGATGCTTTGTTTAAAAATCTGCACTTTGGTTTTCATGTCGTAGTGAAAATTGTACGGATCTGGCGTGTACAACTTGTCAACCCCGGGGACGCCAAGGAGCTAAACCACATTGCAGCTCACAGAGGCGCGAGCCACGTTAAGTTAGCCGATAGCTGATGTGCTAATGCATCTGTCTGTTTAAGATGGACAAACATGACAAAGCTGCAAGTTCCTCTAAATGTATGGCTTACACAATACTCATACACATGTTATTCTTTACATGTTAACGTGAAATAAAGAATGGCATTGTCTCGATGTTGTGTAATGCTCTGTAGCCAATGTGATCATGGTTAGCAGCACTGTAGCTTTGTAGCTTTGTAGCTTGTGACAGGGGCTCTGACGATTGGCCCATGTAATGTAGATCGTAGACCTAGAGCTTGTCAGATTTTTTTTTTTTTTTAATAAATGGCAAACCAAATCTACTAAGATTCTTTAATTCAGAAGGCGAATTGAATTTTATTTTATTTATGCCTATTCAGTTTGTATTTAGGCTAACCTGCATTAAAACATCTCAGAGTTTAATGTAAACCTGGACTGTAGTGCTAGAGATAGAGGGCATTCCCACCGAAAGTTGCTGGTTCGGTCCCCAGTCCCAAGGTAGTTAATTTATATTGTCTCCTTGGGCAAGACACTGTGGTAGACTACTGATTTATGAGTATGTCTGATTGACTGAAGTAAAGGAGGTACCCCCTTTCACGAAGTGTGTGTGGTGAAGGTAGAAAAGTGCTATGAAGACCCTTACAACAATTATCACTCTTGACACGTATCACAAATAAATCCTGTATTTACTGTGTATTACCAATGTTAATGATACAAAATGTAATCAACGTGGCTTTTCATCCCTCAACTTAGTAAATGTTGTAGTTTTCGCTGTAATATGTATATTAGCTCATACTGGGGACTATAGTACACATTATTTGCACAGTTCAAACGGTTTGGTTCATGCCTTTGTTCAAAATTTTGTTACAAAGTAGAGAATTAAAGTGATAGCAGCTGCCAACATCGGTTTGGGAAATAATGAATTGCATTTGTTTAAAAAAAAAAAGTAATATTCTTTTTATTGTCAAAAAGACACAATTGAACAGTCATTGTATTGAACCTAGTCTATGGCACTCCTTTTTAGGGCTCTTCACAATAAAGTGGAGGAACTCTACAAAACTCCATTAGATAGAAGTGTGAGTGATTATTACCTCATAGTTACACAATGTTTTAATGTAAATAACCTTCCTTTAGTGACTGTTAACAATCTGGTCAGCTATTTCTTTCTTGCGCCAGGTGGTTCTGATGTTTTGGTTGTTCTAATATCAGCATCCCATGTGAAGGTCATTGTGCCCTTGTGCATACGATGCATGTTCATTCTGTCTTCCTATGTTCATGACGTCACTGCCCACTCAGATGAGCACAACCCTGATCCTACATGTCCTCCTCGAGCCATTCATCTGGACTCTGTGCAGTAGTTTATTGTTATTGGAAAACACATCCTTTTCCATATCTAACCTATTGAAGTTTGATCCATTCAGGTGGAAAAAAGTAAGTAAAAATCAAGTAAAAATTACAACATATCCATAATTGTGTCCACATTTAAAGAACTATTCCTGTGAGAACAGACGTTTTTAGCAAAACTGACAGCATTTCATGGCAGCAAACAAGTGTTTTGTATTGACACACGATTATTATGGTGGGCTTACAATGAATAGCATTATGTAATCATAGAGGTTTTGCCGAAAGGTGATGCTTTTTTTTGAAAGGTTCTCCGCTTGTGAATCACACCTCACCTGACTGTCTTATGCTGTGTTTCTGCAGTAATGTTTCAACAATGCCAATAGTAGATAAACTCAAGGAGGCATTGAAACCTGGACGGAAGGAGACTAGCGATGAAGGAGATCTCAACAAATTGCTGGCGTCTTCAGCAAAAAAGGTCCTTCTGCAAAAAATTGAGTTTGAACCTGCCAGCAAAGGATTCTCCTATCAGCTAGACAGTTTAAAGAACAAGTATGTGATCCTCAATCCCAAGAATGAGGCTGCTCCTGGACAGAAGGTTGCAGAGCCTGTCCAGATCAAAAGGCAAGGTAGGAAGAGACGTGGTACCTAAGAATGATATTGTCAGCTTTGAGTATAATTTTTTATTTAATAAACTTTAAAAATGTATATATTTCAGCCACAGAAAATGTCATAGGAAATCAGAGCGATGGTATCCCAGCTCCTCAGAAATTTCTTTTCTCTGGGAATAAGCTGACCCTTAAATGGGAGCGAGTGTACAGAGTGGGAGCCGGTCTCCACAACCTCGGGAACACCTGCTTCCTCAACTCCACGGTGCAGTGTCTCACCTACACACCGCCACTCGCCAACTACTTACTCTCAAAGGAGCACAGTCGGGCTTGTGAGTATTTCACTTTTATGGTATAGATTTCACATTGTAAATCCCAATCTTATTCTCCAAAAGAAAGTAGAATACATAAACCTTGTGTTTGCAGGTCACCAGTCAGGATTTTGTATGATCTGTGTAATGCAGAATCATATTATCCAAGCCTTTGCCAACACTGGTAATGCCATAAAGCCAGTCTCCTTCATCAGAGACCTCAAGAGTAAGTTGCATCATCCTCCCTTTACATTGCACTGCGCTCATTGAACATTTGGTGAGAAGTCCAACACCTGACTTTGACCAGAGGCTCACTGACGCAACATTGACCATAGCCTGAAACGTAACTGCAGCACGTACGTGGAGCACAAGCTGTGAATGAACACAGTGTAGTGGGAGGAAATGACTAAACACAGTATAGCTTGCACTTGCCTTCAAATCCCCTTTGCACCAGACCTACTTTTCTGTGCTGGTGGAATGGTGTTGTTCTGCGCCCCTCCCTCCCTGTTTCTCAGATGCCCTCTCTGTCTCCTTGTGACTGCAGCCTGGGAGGAACGGCATTAGCACAAAGCACACTGTCCACCTCCTCGATGCTTTACGCCAGTACAGACTTATCTTATTGGCTACATCCTAATTATGTGTACAAATTTGAACTATACTTGTGGTAAACGTGTGAGCTTAGTCCTTGAGAATGTGTACTAAGCACCTCTGAATGAGGTTTAACAAAGGCTACCAATCTGCTAGTGGCATAAGGCTTTTATTACATCTTTGCCATCATGCCCAGTTGAAGATGCTATGGAATGACATTTGTACTTAAATGGCTGCTAAATCTTCTAATTGTAACTATGTTTTTTCTTTCTGCCTGTACTAAATAAACCATGAGTGTACGTGATAAAAGTCTGGTTGAAACATTGGAGTACTTGCACATAAAGCCTTTTAATGCACTAATGGTTGTATTTAGAGGCTATAATGCACTTTTATTTTCCTCAGAGATTGCCAGACACTTTCGTTTTGGCAGCCAGGAGGATGCTCACGAGTTTTTGCGGTATACCATTGATGCCATGCAAAAAGCCTGTCTTAATGGATACCCAAAGTAAGACCTCATAATTTTACATATTTATAATGTAAGTTTTGTACTAAATATTTGTGTGTCTTTAGGCTTGACAGGCAAACCCAAGCCACAACGTTGGTTCACCAGATCTTTGGAGGTTACCTCAGGTCAAGAGGTAGCTGGATTTCCTTGTTTTTCTATTTTTATAAAATCACTTTGGTCTTAATAGGTTTGTTGAATTGTTCAATTTGTCTTGTCTTGACAGTGAAATGCTCTATTTGCAAAAGTGTGTCAGATACATATGATCCCTACCTGGATATTGCTGTTGAGATTCGGGTATGCGAAACACATGCCTACAATATAATATCCATGTTGTTAAAGATCTAACACATCAGTTACATTTGGGTACCTTTATAGCAAGCTGCCAACATTGTGCGTGCTCTGGAGCTCTTTGTCAAACCAGATGTGTTGAGTGGAGAAAATGCCTACATGTGTGCCAAGTAAGTTAAGAAATCCAAATAAATTATTTTCTCATCAGATTTATTGAAGATTGAAATATTAACCAATAACTTTACATAGGTGCAAAAAGAAAGTGCCAGCTACCAAGCGCTTTACAGTTCATCGAACATCAAATGTGCTTACTCTTTCCCTGAAGAGATTTGCCAACTTTAGTGGAGGGAAAATAACAAAGGTTCATTACAGCTGTTGGCTCTTATGCTCTTTACATTTCTGCACAATGTCAGTTAAACTTTTCTTCTTTTTAGGATGTTGGATACCCAGAGTTTCTAAACATCCGTCCCTACATGTCCCAAAGCTCAGGTGATCCAGTCATGTACGGCCTTTATGCTGTGCTTGTGCATTCTGGCTACAGCTGTCATGCTGGCCATTACTACTGCTATGTCAAGGTAGATATATTTAGTCTAAGATTGGAATGGTAAATCTTTAAGCAATTTATATTTTTTGCATTATTTTTCCCCATGTTCTCACAACACAGGCAAGCAATGGGCAATGGTACCAAATGAATGATTCAATGGTGCACTCTAGTAACATCAAAGTGGTGTTGAACCAGCAAGCTTATGTGCTTTTCTATCTGCGGTAAGTGAGTCTTTAATCTGTAAAATGTACACATCTATAGCCCATGTTAAAATAATATTTGCTTGCAAATCTTAGTATCCCTGAGACCAAGAAAAATGCTGATGGACAGACCACAAAGCAGGCAGCATTGAACCCCGGGAAAAATGGTGCATCTTCAGACCAAATTAAAAGAACCAATCTCAATGGCCCTCTATCGTCTCCTCAGATCACAAAGGTATCATTTGAAGTACAAACATTCTGTATATAAAAGGAATTGTCTGATAGTTAATAAATGCATTTTTAACATATTTGAGCTTGTGTTTTTTGTTTTTTTTTAAGAAACTTGAGCCTGCCCAGCTTCGCAAAATTCAATCCATGGATGGAGGTTTGGGTTTACCCATTTCTAGAAATGGTGTGAGCAGTCAGTCACAACCGAGGCTGTCCAGTTGGACTGGTGGTCTACCCAAACAGCTGAGTGGCCCCACAGTCATTGAGGAACCGTTCAAAAAAATGAAGAAACCCACTCCTCAGAGCCAGGTGCAGTCACGTAGCAACACCCCAACTCCTTCTGCCAATGGAATCATTCGGACAGAGGGGGACAAGAAGCAGGGAAGTGAGGGCAGGGGTATGGCGCAGTCTACCTCAATCAAGTCTTTGTCTGATTCATCCTCTGCCGACACTACGGATTCAAAGGTAATACAAACACATGCGTATTTAAAGCATGTTTGAATTGTAAATACTAATTTTTATTGTCATAGGATTCTTATGGACCTAAAAGTGCACCAGTAGGAGAGACCCCATCTACTCCTCGCAAAAGCTCCAATGGTGTGGTATCTCCAGCCAAAAGTGTGGAGCGCTCTCAGAGCACAGAGGAGCAGAAGACAAAAATAAAGACTGCATCGCTCAACAACATCTCTGCTGAAGCCACCAGCACCATGTCTCCTCCACCTGCCAAAAAGCTGGCCCTATCTGCAAAGAAGGTGACCTTTTGCTTTGCCTTACAAAGCTCCAACTCTTACTAATGTGAAATACATTTTGCTTTTCTGTATAGTAACATTCTTGCAAATTGGACTGTTGCGTTATATGCCAATAACATTGCAAAGGACAGATGTACTATTATAAGAGGGATGGAACAAAGGTGAAGTAATTGTATTAGTTTTAAGAACATTATTAAGGTTGATTATATCAAGCAGCCAGACAACAATGCACATGTATTGATAAAACTCTTTATGGAAGTTTGATGCATTTTATGACATTGGGAGGTGATGCATATCTATATAGTTGTAATGTAGGTATACAATATAGCAAATACTGGACAATATAGACCATAACATAAGATCTTTTGCTACTTAAAAAAAATTTTAGGATGTATCATAAAAGGGATACAGACCGTCCTTTTAAATCAAGTATACTGATATTTTATATCCAGTATTCTCATGTATTGTCTAATGTGTCTAATCTGTCACATAGTTTCCTTGCTCAGTTTGTCTTTATTCCTTTGCTTTCTTTTCTTAAAAACATTTCTAATTCTTACGACATCCTCTCTCCCTTTTGTTCTACTCCCTCCATATTTTTCATCATTCATTGCCCCACTCCTTATTTGAACCCTTCTGTTACATTCATGGCTATTTTCTTTAGACCACCAAGTTTTTATTTATGTCGATAACTGCAGGCTCGCAGGGAGAGTCGCAACAGCACTGATGCCTCGCCCTCTTTACCATGCCAGCTGTCCAGTGACCCTATGCATCAAACTCAACTAAACCCTCTTTCTTTGTCATCAACACACTCACTCAGGTACAACTTTTACACACGTTTTCCTTGTGTTGCTGATATGCTGAGGACAGTGCAGTAGCTTTCAGTTTATATATGCATAAAAGTAAACTAAAACTATCACTTACCTCTCTTCACCTCTCCATAGAGCTGAGCCATTCCATTCACCTAAAGTCAATTCTTCTTCAGTTGCTCACACAAGTGGAACCTTCAAACAGCAGAGCCCCCAGACACAACCTCTTTCCCCTCCCAAAAAACTCTCCTCCAGCCTTTCTTTTATCACCAATGGGCTTCCCAATCTGGCCCCAAAGATCAGCAAGTCTTTCAACAATCTTAACTCTACAGAACAAAAACATGTCCACAATGGCATTGATCAAGAGGTCGCTCAAAAGAAGAAAAAGAAGAAGAAAAGGAAGAGGCGACATTCTGAGGTGGATTGTAATGTATTAGCCGTAACAGAAACACAAGCTGAAAATGTTGAACCTATGAATGAACCTATGAATGAACCTACGAGCAAAAAGAAACACAAAAAGAAAAAGGGAAAACGAAAGGGAGAGAATGGTGAAGTTACAGGAAAGGATTGTGTCCAAAACCATCGAGAAACATCAGCTCAAGACGAAAATTGGTGTGAAGGGGGGATTTGGAGTTTATCGTCTAATTCTGACACTAGAAAGTCTAAAAAGGTAGTTTGCACATCCCCAGAACATTGTGAATCCCATTCGATCATTAAGGAAGATCAAATTTTGCTAAAAATGAAGAAGAAAAAGAAGAGGAAAAAGCTACTTGAGGCTCTGCAGGCCACAGCTCTGACAGGCAGTTTTTCAGAAAGGTGTTTAATAACTCAAACTGTTTTTAAAACATTTTGTATATTATTGGATATTTTGTCTTGATGTACTACTGTTTTTGTTCTTTTGCAGCTTTCAACAGTTGAAGGCCCCACTTAGTCAGAGTGACATGGGAGATTTGATAAAATTGAAAAAGAAAATCAAGAAGAAGAGACTAAAAGAACTGGAACTGGTGGAGGAGAGCAAACCTGTTCAGGATAGTGAGCCAGAAAAGCCAGAAAAACTACAGAATCCTCCACCAGAAAAGGAAAAGGCCAACAAAAAAAGTACCGGTAAGAGCAACCACACCATTTATTTGAAGCTCTGTGTCCTTTTATATAACTATGACAGCATGTTGGTGTTAAAGGCACCAATCTAGTTTATTCAGTCCCGATATTGATACTTTGCCAATTTCACTAATTTCCTTAAAACACAGTTAAGTTATTACACAAGAGATCCAATTGTGTTATGTAACTGTTATTAATCCTTCTAATCACTACAGAACAGCTCCGTATGACATAGTTTTACTACAATTAAATTCTCAACCAGGATATCAGATATGGTCCAGCTAATGTTTCATTATCGCTGCAGATATTCAACATCAGTATCGGTACATCCCTAGTTAAAGGTAGAGGCTGTAACATGGTAAAGTGCTGAAGTTAAAGTTGCTGTAACATGTGCCCCTAGTGGTTTTGACATGTCAGCACAATCACAACTGAACCTTAGTTGGCCATATAATAGAAAGCCCTTTTGGATTTGGGCGATTGCAAACTGTTTTTTAGTCATAGGACCTGACAACCTCGAGTTAAATAAATATTTGTATTTTACGTTTAAGGACGCAATGTTTAAGAAAAATTTAAAAATCATACTCTTTTACCTTGTCTTGCATATTTTTGTTGTGTAGCCTTGGTAGTGTTGTGGGACAGTCAAGTAAAAGATGGGTACAAGCGGAGTCAGGCACCAGCTTCTGTTTCAAAAGAGTCTCAGAATACCCCAACCCGTACTGCTCCTACTGTGTGGGATGGTAAAAAGACAAATGACGTGGTTGAGGAGCTGCTGAAGAATGCCACTGATAAGGCCTACGGAGCTAATGGTGAGTACAACATATTTTCTCTCTTGTACCATAGTGTGTACCAGTACCAGTTTTTGTATTGCTGCAAAGAGCATTGTGGTAAATTTAGATGATTCTAGTCCTCAGTTGGGATGGTGAGTCATCTGCCATCAGTAGAGATGCCTCTGAGGATGCACGCCATGCCAAGTGTAACACTGTGATTGATGAATGGGATGAAGAATTTGATCGGGGAAAGGTAAATATGTTGCAGTAAACTGTATGTGCAGCTTTTCATGAGTTAATGCATTATTGTGGTATTATGTTATTATGTTTGTTTCATTGTTGCTCCTGCCGAAATTTGAATTTGAATTTCCTTCGGGATCAATAAAGTATCTATCGATCTAATGCAACTTTTTTTTTTTCAACAGGTGAAAAAAGTAAAAAACTATAGAAGAGAGAAGTGGAGAAGCGGCAGCATCTTCCAGAAAATCCAGGACCAGAGGAACAAGTGGTCTGTGACCCCTGGAGGGAGGAGAGCATTTGGAATCAAGCGCTGAGTTTAAACTGACGAGAAATCGACACGTTCATCTTGTTCTGACAGATACCTTTTTCCTTTTACCTTGTGTTCTTTGTGCCGCGGGACTGGCGGAAAAGGTGTTCTTAAAAACAGCAGGTATTTTGTGTCCTGGTTAACCAATATCAAACTTACATTACAAATTTTAGATAAATTCTTGATAAATGTGAACTAATGTGTAATGGGGACTATAAATACGCTTGGAAGAGGGCTATGTGAATTTGATAAAGGTTATGGTCTCAAAGGTAAAGTGGCTGCTAATAACTGTTCACAATCTTAGTCTAATTTGCTGCAATTCAGCCAAGGGCTCAGTGGTATGACATGGAAGTGACCTTTCTATTCTTATTTCTTATACCAAATTACACCCATAGATCGTTATTCATCAAATTAAATATTACATGTTTGCTTTTTTTTCATTTTCTGCCTTTTATTTTGTATGTGTGCTTGTGGCTTGTTTTAAAGGACCAAGTTTTGCATATCTTTGGTAAAAATAGGACTTTAAAGTTGCCACAGTATTCTAACCATGCATGCTGTTCCATTAATGTTTTATTATTTTCTTTATTTTCTTGATTTTTATCAGTTTTAATTTCAAGTTAATTTTAGGTATTTTTTATCATTTGGAGTTTATTTTATCAACAACTTAAAGTGCAATTGTTTTTGTAATGATGAGGTTAAGGTTGTTGGAGGAACCTAGAAGGGAGCAGTAAAAAGGTGCAGCTATTGTTCAATGAATCTCATATCCACCAGTCCTACATTCTCCTGTCTGAAGGTTTGACTTGACTTTCTGTAATTAACTTCACCACAATCTTAATTATTGTATTTAAATAAAATGGTTTTGTTTTCTGCGGGCACTGTGTTAGAATGTATTACAACATGCTAAGAAATTATTTCCACCATCTATTTTTGTATCTATGCAATTTCTACAGGCTTGCTAGTCACTAAACACTGGGCTAAGCCTCAGGAAGCAACTTTATCCTGTACCTTACCTTGACCATCTATTAAAAAGATGTTCCATATTGTACATCATGTAGAAACTGTTTAATACAAGTACCCCAGGTGTCAGAACCAATGGATCATCTTGCACCAGTTCCAGCACAGATGTCTAAATGTTTTATGTCACAAATTCAAAATACTTTGCAAACACAGAAGACTGTATAGTCCACCATGCTGTAGAGACTCACTCATACATTTTGTCCATACTAGAGATGTTGCCTTAAATCGGCTCAAAGAACTTTAAGATTTTATAATATGGATATTTAAGATATGTGACAGGTCTTTAATGTACAGTCAATAGTTTGATCAGCTAATGTTGAGGTTCATAGGAAAATGTCCTGGTAATTTTTGTGTATAGGAACTACATTTCTGTGTCAGCAGTTTGTAGAGGGCAAATGAGGACTGGACACAGTGACTATCCAGTGTGACTGGATCATCCACATATTTACTATGATGGTTTGATTTTTGCACCACACAGGGAAGAGAAGAGCTTTCATAGTGAAAGTCTCTTACTGCTTTATAGCTGAGTATTAGGGTGCAATAAAGTCGTGACTCCAGTGATGTGTCTGTGTATATCAATTATGGAAATAAGTAGGCCTAGACTAACCCCTGTTTTTTCTGAAGCACTTAGAAGAAGGATAATGTCATTAGACGTGTAAAGTTGGCCTGAACAACTCTCTAACGAATCTTCGTCAGTTTCAGGAGTTACCACGTGACGTCATTGCCTGATAGGCATGGCTCGAGGCGCGCCGGCTTTTCTAGAGCGCAGTGGACAAATATTGACAACAGGCGGAAAGTGAACGACAGCCGCAGTGAAGGCTGGCAACTACAACCACGCAGGCAGCACGCCTTTTAGAGGCAGCCTATCCTCGGCGAGATAAATAGGCTACAGAGGAGGCGAGGCAGAGGCTGGAAAGGATCAGGTCTGGACCGAAGCCGCCAGTGGAGCAAGATGCAGGGAAGCACGGACGGTTGGTCTGATCAGTCTTTGGGTTCATACTTTGAGTCTGTGTGTGCTCCACTGTCCCACAGCAACGAAGCATGGACATGTCACGTGTTTATAGTCTGTCCTGCATGCTGTCTAGACTGCTATGTTGCTTATTTTATGATGACATGTGGTTTGTTTTGACAATTGAATAACCTTATAAACAGGTGGGCGCACACATCAGTGCCATTGGCTATGATATGGAGAATGTGAAATTATTACGCGGACCCATGACGTTGCAGCTGTGTTGCTGAAGTGTATGAGAATCTCAAAGTAGGTAGTCTGAAGTAACTAAGTGAAGTAGACTGTACAATAGTGCACGGTCATGCTCACAGTAATCCTATAATGTGCCCATAGGATGTCAGATGATTTGATCTGATTCCTGGATGTGTCTTAGCATGCATCAGCATAACAATTTTGACTCAATTATTCAACACCTTAGTTTTCTGAATGTTTCTGAAAATAGAAATGCCCTCATTTTACTTAGTAAAAGTAGGGAAGGCTCTCCACTTAGGAGAAGATGCATAATGGCTGTTTGTATACTTTCCCAGATCTGTGCAAAACTGTGCCAGTGAAATATTGAAAATTATATCTATAGGCTTATTGTAAAATGCCTTACTTTCGATCTTTTTTTTTTTTTTTTTTTTTTTTTTGGATAATTGTTATAATTATCTTGTAGCCGCAGCCACCTTTTAAAGTTTGAACTATGTTTTTTTCTTCTTGGCAGTTGATCCATGTCCTGGATTCCGGTTACAGATCAGCCAAAGAGTTATGTAATGGTCTGTTAATTTGTGATGCATAAAGAGAAAGCATTTCACAGCCAAAGTGCTCAGAATTCACTGACAGCTTCTTGGTGCTTCTAAATGAGTAAATTGTATTATGTGTATTGTGTAGCTCATCAGGCAGTTGATAGAGAATGGATTATTGTTTAGACCTGACTTGCAAATTTTTTGCAGTTTTTTGTCATTGAATTCACATCTTAAAAGAACTCTAAGGTAGAACGCTACAAAGGAAGACCAAGAGGTAGATGAAAGAGGACAGGAAGAAATGAGCAAATGTGCATATGAGAATGCACAGTACAGGGTTAGATGAAGGAAGATAACTCAGTTGCCCTACTAGAAAGAAAAGCTATTAAAACTCTGTACAAAATCATTTTGTAACATTTTGCTAGGTTTAATTAAGGCAAAGTTCATTCTGTTACACCAACTTTGGGTGTGGTTAAAGTACTTTTTTTCAACATGCATTTTGCTATCCACCTCCCATCACAGCTCAGTTTGTCCTCAGATAATACATACAAAGGAAGAAGTCTGCTCATAGGTGTGGTGCCCAACTGCGGCTGCTGTGGTTTTGGGTGTCATCAATATACCAGCATTTTTTTCAGCCCTTTCTTTTAACATTCAATGGGCAATTTGTACATTTTCTATATATTTTTTCTACATACTTTTTAAATACAGTTCTATATCGCTTATAACATAATAATTTCCTGCTTAAAGCCTGGCATATTCAAGACATGTTTTGAGGTTTCTAATTTGTGCTGCTCTAGTTTCAAGACATAGTAGGCTACAGCTTTGATTTGAGGCTACTGAAACAGAAATAACAAAGGTAGCTAAAATAAGACAAGCCTTGTGAAAACCTAAAATGAAAAGTGGGTTGAATGTGCGTGTTTGTATTTTTGCCCTTGTCAGTTCAATTTTGCTGGCGTTTGAATACTATATTTAGTGTTTGTGAATACTGAGTTCTTCTAGTATAAATAAAGTTATATTGATTGATACATAACTTGTTGTTCTTTTGATTTGAATAGAGAACCAGGTGTTAGTCAGCAGAGGTGCTAACATTTGGGCCATATTATGTAGGAGGTCCACCAACTCACTGTCTTTGTGATTTATCTCCCACTGGACCAAAACAAACCTGCTGCTGACTGATTTTGACTTTTTGTTGTGCTTTGTCAGTTTGAACAAAATACAAATTTAAAATGGTTGTTCTTATATTTTTCATTCATTCACCTTCCGTGGGATATATCCGTATAATTATAGTTAATGCAAATTATGAGCCTTAGGTAGAGCTGAAAGTGCCTATGCCTATGTGCCTATGGTTAGATTACTCATTTCACTAAAACACAGTTAAGATCATTATATTTAAAGGTGCATTGTGTAACTTTTCTGGTGGATTGTTCATCAAATGCTTCATGGAAATGTTATTGCTTTGCCTGGAATGTTTCACAGTATGGTATTAAACCTTTCTATCTTCGTGGAAACCAAACCAGACCAAGTTACAGGTCACATCTGTGGAGAGGCAACCCTGCTCACAGAATTTTTGTATTTTTGACCTATAAAATCACCTGTAATTTAATAGAGCTGTTTAATGTCATACTGTAGAACATTCCAGGCAGCGCAATGACGTATCCATAGGAACAAGTAGGGACGGACCCCCACCCAAAAAGTTACATAGTGCACCTTTAAGATTTTACTAAAAATGTTTAGCTTTTTTCCTCCCCAATTTAACAAATTTTTAGGTTTCAAATTTTACTTCTTGATCGCACCTCTCTTAAATACAACTCACTGTAATTTTCAACATATTTTTCAACTATTCTTCACAAATTGTTTCTTGATTGGTGTAAAACTATAATTTATATTTACAACAGGTATCATCCCACCAAATTAAGTCAAAATTTGAGAGTCATCACAACCCTTTGGAGAAAAAAAAAGTGTCAAGTTAGCATGTTTTATAGCCAACGCGATAAGACAAGATATTTTGTTGTGTGCTTGTTGTGTTCATTACAACAAGCACACTGTTTACTTATAAAAGGCAATACCAACCCAACTTGCAGTGTGATCCACTTCAAAAACAACTGATGCTGAAATGGTCTGGAATCTGTTGTTGCACTACTCCTCAACCACTGGGGGGCGTATTTGTTCAACATGCAAAACTGAGCTATCCCTAAAATGAACAGTTTTGTCTTTAATTCCATTGACTAGTTGCTCACATACCAAGTTTGTGTTGTTGGGTTTTCATCTAGTCATATTCATAGCAGCATTTTTAAAGAAGAACATGCTTGCTTATTATGCTGACTCTTTTCATCGTGACAGTGCTGGGCCTTTGGTGATTTGCAGCTGCAGCATTTTCAGCTTCCCCTGTCAAAGTGGAAAGTGAGGCGGTAGTTCCAGTAGAGGCAAAAACTGCGCCTGTGACATGAACATATAAAATTCTACATGTGTTTGTTACATTTATGAAAGACGTATAACAACAGTCCATCAAGTTCATGTGTGGATGCAGAACTGAACATTTAATATACTGACATCATACCTTAGTGGTGCCCAATTCAAGTCAAAAATCTGAAAAAAAGCAAAATAAAGTTAAAGATGCACTATGAAAATTGTTCACCACCCGCTTGTCTCCATGGAGATGTTATTGCTTTGCCCGAAATGTTCCACACTATGGCATTAGACAAGCAGATGATACCACTCACAGCCAGAATAAATGTTTTGTATTTTTGACCACTATAAAATGTGCAAGAAAGGTAACTTTAATGCCAAAGCAATCGTCAAGGAAACAAGAAGGTGCAGACTGACCCTTTGCTGAAAAGTTACACAGTGCACCTGTGATCAAGGTGATCATTATATGTTCAGAAGAAATAACTAACTGGCACTCTCTAACTCTGGCAAATTAATCTTCACTATTTTTGAAATCACTATATTTCTATCTGGTTACCAAGCAACTAAAATCTAAATTAAAAGACAAATGAGGCATGAGTAAACTAGACAATAAAACCTAATCTGTCATGCAGTGGCTTTGGCTGACAACAAAATATTGCAAAACTTATTTGTGGCCCATGCCGTCCATGTGCAATGGCCACAACACGCCCTTGTTTACTTGAATATCTGCTGAATGAGACTGTTAAGTAGCACGTGGGAGAGAGTGAGGCAGAGAGAGGAGAGGAGGATGGCAGGAGGATGGCAGGAGGCTGACACCAGGGAGAGGGAAGAACAGGGAGGAAGCAGAAGTCTTATCTGAAAAACTCAAGAGGAACTTTCCACATACGAATCCAGACTGAACCGAAAGTGTGACGAGCTGCGCATTCACCTCTCCGGGGATTATGGCTCTAGTGTAGTGACTCGCTGCAGAATAAGGAGGATATCTAAGGACAAACCCTTCTGCACTGACTTTTTTATTAACCTCAGCAAACCTATAGGACTGTCCCTGCATGTGTCACCGAAGCTATGGGCACCGTGAGCGAGCTATGCGTGTCCAGCCTTCAGACCTTCCTGTGTCCAGTCAATTCTGGTCAACCACCTCCAGGTATCAAAACTTTTCCTAATCCATATTGTGTTTTTTATTGTTGACATTTGATTGATATATCCTTAATCTTGACTGAATTTATTTATAGTCATTGAGTTTGTTAGGTGAATGTGCCAACAACATGTGGCTTTTTATAACAATTTTATGAATATTTATCTTACAGTATGTTGATAAAATTGCAATTGAAAGCTTTCACATCAATGCTAAAACAATGTGCATTTGTCAAACTTACTTACTTCCATAATGTTCCCAATATCATGGTTAGTTTTATAGCAAATCACCCTCTTAACTTGGATACACAAATCCCAAGTAGATTTGAGTTGTCTTGGGAGGATGATTCATGCTTCAAATCCGTAGCACTAACAAGACACACGGTGTATAACAGATACTAAACCATTTGGAATATGCTGAGTGTGAGGAGTGCACTTTTCCCATAGCGACAGTCAATGCTCCCGGCCAGGTGTTGACACGTCGGGTTTACATGGGTTTGTGGTGAATCAGCTGAGTGCATGCAAAGCAAAGCTAAGGGGGAAGCAATGCTGTCTCTGTGGTTTCAGAATAACTTCATCAGCACCAGCACTAGGCTTGGTTAATGTTTAAATGGTGGACAAAAAGGGAAATAAGGAATATGAAGTACAGAGAAGTACATTTGAATGCATAGCAACTAACATGGCATTACAGTAAGAACCTGATGATTCAAATGTCATGGAGAGGCAATATTAACTGATATGATTCTGCACTATTTGACAAGAAAATTATTATTTTGACTCTAATTGTGTAATCCAAAAAGAGAGTGGAACTATTGTAAATTATATTGTAAATTCTCTGGATATCAACAAGCATTTGTTTCTCACTCTTGCTTATTTAATGTAGGCCTATTATTTAGACTCAAATATTCTGTATGTAAAGACTGTAAATACTGGTTACATTTCAGTTTGAAAAGTTTAAATACCCTGGTAAAGATGTGATAAAGTTTATTCTGACTAAATAACAAAACATTGATGTAAAAACTCCATATCCATATCCACAACCACATCAATACCAATACAGTAGTCTGCACAAATATAGCAATTAACAATAAAAAGAAAGAGCTTAAATTAATCTTTTTATCATCAAGTCTTTAAAATGAATGGAGACCAGTTTATTACAGTTATAACAGCGTTCAAACCATGACTCTTAGTTGTGGGAGTGATCAAACATAAAATTTGAAATGCTTCATTCATGGTAATTAGTCATTCATAGGAAGGTAATAGTTTAGCATTTGGCTTTGATGAGCTGTTATAAGACAACATAGCCAGAACTTTGACTTTCCCCAGCTATTCTCAAGCTCCCAACTGACATTTCATGGCCCTATCTGTGTGAACGTTACAGTAAAGTCGTAGGCATGATAAGTATGACTCATTATGTCCCAGAAAACAAAGCAGAGACTGTTAGCACACAGTCTTGCACCTGATACATCTTTGGTGATTACTCTGTTTAGTCTCAAAGCAGACTGTGAAAGTGTTTACGAAGAGTTTAGAACAGTGATCTCCAACCACCAGTCCAGGGCCCAAAACTGGGCCACAGGCCATCCAAATTCATGGATTCTACCTGGACGACTGAGGGATTTTACACACATATTGTTTGACTTGTCAACTAATGAAAAAATAATATAATATAACAATAATTTGTTACAGCATCATCAAATAGGACATGTTTCTATGTGAGGATACTGCTCAACAACGTACGTTCTTGCAAGACTTGCTGTAGAAATATGAGTTTCTATATATTATTATGACAAAGTCTACTGTATCTTTTTTGCTTGCATATACTGAACAATACAAGTAATGTGTATGTGATTCGTGTTAGTGCAGTGTTTATGAGTGATTTGGATGCTGAACCAGGCTGCGTTTGCCAGTGAGCGCCTTCAAAGTGAGCTGTGTGGGAATGTAAATGAGGAGGATTTGAGCTCACAGCTGTGTAAGCCAGGGAAGAGCTTTGAGGGCTGAATTTTATCTTGATAAACAGCCATGAAAAGGCTTTGGCAATACTGCAGGAAATAAGTATTCTTTAATTCTGTTTTCTATAGCTTTCAACTGTCCATGTGGATTGAGAACTGTCACAATGTAGCGACCAAAATTACACAAGCATTCACGTTTTTTACTTTTTTTTTAAATGCCATATACCAAGAATGTCAGTCTATGCTATTAAACCACATATCCATTCCATTGTAAGTAAGTAAGTAAGTAAGTAAGTAAGTAAGCCTTTATTTATATAGCACCTTTCAGAGATAAAAAGTCACAAAGTGCTTTACAGTGCAATGAACAACGTATACAAGAACAGAGGAATTATACAGTCAACTAAAAGCAGTGTCTAAAGTGGGTCTTTGGGACCATCAGGAGGCCCTGACCAGAGGACCGGAGAGTGTGGCCTGAGGAGTAGGGATGCAGTAAGTCACTGATGTACTGGGGGGTCTATTTAAAGCTCTGTAAGTTAAAACCATGATTTTAAAATCAACTCAGAACTTAACAGGAAGTCAGTGCAGTGATGTGTGTTCGCCTGTTAACTCCTGTTCAAAACTTGCAGCTGCTTAAGTGTAGATGCGTTAAAACAAGTAAAAAGAGAATTACAAAAATCTAAATGAGCTGAAATAAAAGAGTGAACAATTATTTCAAGATTAGCATTTGATCAAATTGGTCTCAGTTTAATGATGTTCCATAGCTCTCTAACAGCACTCCAAGATTTCTAATGCTTGATTGGACTGAGGGGCTCAGAGAGACGAGGCAATCCTTAATTAGAGGATTTTTTTCATCTGGTGCCAGAATAAGAGTTTCTATTTTTCCATCATTAAGTTGCAAAAAGTTTTCAGCAAGCCCAATTTTTAATACAAGAAAAGTACTGCAGAAGGGTTTTTAGTCTGTCCATGTCGTCATCGTTTCTTTAAAAGAACAATACAACTGTATGCCGTGTATAAATGATACATGATATTGAATTTGACCAATTTGAAAAATGTACATCAGAAAAAGACTTGGCCCCAGAATCGACCCTTGCAGGACACCACAGGTCAAGGGTGACACTTTAGACATGACATTATTGACAGAAACAGAAAAGGATCTATCACTCAAATAAGGAGAAAACCAATATAGGACTGCCCACTGATTCCAAAGTCTAACAAAACCAACACCGTATAGTGGCCAGAGACCACCGCCATCAGAGTATCGTTTGAGACCTTCAGAAGTGCAGTTTCCGTGAAATGCCTACTGCGGAAGCCTGACTGGAATTTATCAAATAAGTTATTGCCATGCGAGAAGTCCGTTAATTGTTTTGAAACCAACTTTTTAATTACCGTATTTTCCGGACTATTGAGCGCACCTGAATATAAGCCGCATCAACTAAATTTTCAAAGAATTTTATTTTTGTACATATATAGGCCGCACCTGTCTATAAGCCGCAGGTGTCCACGTCTTCAAGAAGTTTTCAAGTTCGGAGCATCTGCTTGTATTGCCTCTAAAGCTTTTGTCGTCTTTTTGCATTGAGTCAGTTCGTCACGCGCGAGAGTCGCTCTGGCGCTCTACTGCGCATGTCTCGAGCAGAAAGAGCCGCTGTCCTGTCTGGGATCATGTCAGTGTCTTGTATCATGTCAGTGTCTGGGATCATGTCAGTGTCTTGTAGGATTTCAACAGGATTTCAGGCTCTCCCGGGGGTCGGGGTTAGTTGTATCGATCATGTATGAGTGGATGTCCAGCTACTGAAGTTTGAGACGTTTCGTCTCGTCATTTACGCTTCACCTGCATTTAACACATACGGGTCATTAAGACGTATCCCACTCACTAATGTTCATTTAGCAGCCGAACTTATTTTATCACGCAGCGATAAACTGTTTTAGTGCTGACAACAGCGCTAGCGAGTAACTAACCCTAACCCATGTTCACCGCACAGACAGCGGCGCTTTCTGCACTCAAGCTGCGCGCGCATCCGCTGTGTTCATAGACGAATAATCCGTCCATATATGAGCCGCATCGGTGTATAAGCCGCAGGGTTCAAAGTGTGAGAAAAAAGTAGCGGCTTATAGTCCGGAAAATACGGTATTTTAGATAAAAGAGGCAATTGATATTGGCCTATAGTTTTTGGACTCAGACTGACCCAAGTTTGGCTTCTTTAAAATGGGACTAAGCACAGCTTGTTTGAAGGAGCTAGGAACCGAGCCTGCTCCAAGAGACATGTTAACCATGTTAACAACATGTGGTCCAAAAAGATCGAATGCCTTTACAAACAGTGAATGTGGCACCACATCTAGAGGGTATGAGGATGGTTTCACACTCTTCATTATGCCAATGACATCCTCAAGGCCAACAGGGGAAAAAGAAGACCAACAACAACTGTGATTTATATTGTAGGAAAAGGCCCCAGTCACAGATGTTATGCTTGTCCTGATAGCGTCCACCTTATTTATAAAGGACTGTAAGAATTTATAACAGTCATTCTTTGTATGAACAGGGATTTGTGGTGCTGAAGGCGAAACAGTTTTCTCAATAGTATCAAACAGGACCTTTGGATTTTTCCTGTTCATTAACACAAAGTTGGAAAAATAATCAGTTCTAGCTTTGTTTATCATTTCATTTAGTGTTGTGATTAGCTCCTTAAAGTGAAGTCTGTGAACTTCAAGGAAAGATTGGATTTACATAGTCTCTCTATTTTACGACATTGGCGTTTAAAACACAAAATGTGTTTAAGGAGATTTAAAAGTCTTATACAAAATTTACTCTTGTGAGCTTTAAGCCATGTTAGAATGTTGTTACCTTATCAAAAACATGTTATGTTTTGTTTCATTCGCACATGTTTGAGCAATCCCGCATCTTTGGCTAGCTGCATCTCCAAAGCTCAGAATGTTCCGTTTTCACCTCGTGATGTCATGAAGCGGTAGGTAACAGCTACCTTTTACCTTTAGTTCAGTAGACACTGGCAATTCCAGGGCTTAAAACATCCAAAAGATTCTATTGTGTAGTATAGTGTATGGAGAACTCAGCCTAAATATGCAGGGTTTGTGTGTTAAACACGTGTGAATGAAACAAAACACAACTTGTGATGTTTGTGATGAGGAAACATAACATAGAAACATAGAAAATAAAAACATTACTATAATGGTGGCACCCAGAGGAATGATCAACATTATGAAATTAGATCGATCAAACAGATCAATTCTCTGATTTGAGTCAGTGATGCTTAATTATGGTTATTACAGTAAATCAAAAAGGTAGACTTCAAGTAAACCTGCCTGTGGTTTGTAGGTTTTATGAGAAGTGCAGACATAAAGAGCAACATGCCTGAGGAGCGGTGATGATGTCCTGGACAGACAGGACCTGCTGCACCTGTCAGGAACTGCTTATATTCTGCTACTGGCTTCCTGTCTGCAGCACAAATTATAGTGTATTTTGTTTAACTCAGTTTTAAGCAACGAGAAACATTTTAGAGAGTCAATGCATGTGAAGGCAATACAATTCTTACTTGCAGGGCAGAAAAATTTACAGAGTTAACTGGTGTATATTGTACAAAACCAGCAGGGGGTGACAGTGGCTTAGTAAGGGAAATAAGTAAGTGAATAGCCATGTTGGAAATTCAAATCCCCTAATCCCACAGATTGTCTCAATGGACAAGACACTTAGTTCACCTTGCCTGTAAATGTTTGTGTGTAAATGTGTGATCTTGTATTGTCTGGAATAATTTTGAATCATTGTGTTTAATAATTAATAGTAAAATTGCACTAAGAGAGAAGTTATGAATAACAGTTTTGAGCATTCAGTTTTTTAATTGTATATATGCTCTAGGCTGTTTTCTGCCTAGTTTACTATTTAGAATGAATTGTGTGATAATGATACTATCACACAATTTATATATAGAATAGTGTGTCACTCTGCTGAGGTATAATCAATAGAAATAGTCTTGTTTTGAGCTGATTTTGAGAAGATTTGCACATGCAGAACCTAAACAAATAGATAAAAAAAAATTGGATCCTGCTTAAATGATTATGACACATTTCCAGACATGTGGGAGTTATAATAAACTTGTATAACATGACTCATCATTTCATCATTCAGGTGTGCTCTCTATCTCCATTGCTCAGAAAATTATAGGATAGAAGCATCTTAAGGGGCCATTACCTGTGACTGCATCTGTCGAATAAACTCTGTGCTTTTCAAACCATTCCCAAAGTGACTCATGGCGAAACAAACTCCACTCTGATTTAATGCAGAAGAATGCACTGAAGTAATCGTAATAGTACCTTGTCTGGTTGTTGCTTAAAAATAGGTGAGGAAAATGTCATGTGTTTAGGCCTGCATAGTACTGACTACTTCTTTCAGAGATCATATTTCAAAAATATAATGTGCTTTTTGGATAATTTATTGAATATTGGCTGTGCAGAACTGGATAGATTGAAGTCAGTCAGTCAGTTTTAAAGTTATAAGGCCACATCAATATTAGAGTGTAACAGAGTACAGCACTGTATTTCATAATACACGACAGGTATGTGTTTGTTTCAAAAACATGGCATTAATCCTAAATAAACTACTGTTGGGAGTACATTTATAGCTGTCATGGTGTGATGTGGTTTGTGCTGAAGAAACAGACTCTGTGTGTTGCAAGGAAGCCATATAGAAAAGACAAAAGAAAGAACAAGACAAGAACAATGTTTATAAATGTTACTTCCAAGAATTCAAGCAGAACTAAAAGTACTGATGATAAACCCAAGTACATCTGTTCATAAGACGCATGATGTAGTGAGCAAGAATCAAACCATGTGAGCTGAAGGCAAACCTGCCGACAGTGCTAAAGTAAAAGTTTAAAATAATGTATAAATTGTTGCACAAATAACGCAAGCCACTATCTATAGTCTGACTGTGCTGTTAAAGTGCTGCTCAAGAGGCTGCCCAGACTAGAAACATGCTGTTCTTCTGCTTTAATGAACAAGGGTCATATCACACAAACCTCACTGTAAGAGAGAGCAACACAACCAGGGCATTCAAAAGTCACACTGAATGTTAGAACCATGCAAAACGGGGAGCTTTACTATCAAAGAAAGCTTTTGATTTGCCAATTTTACAAAAAAAAAAAAACAACTTAACTTTTCACTGGATCTTACATTCCTTCTGTCAGTGCACAATGTCTACAGGTAGAGACAAGTTCAGCTTTTTTCAGACAGCTGACATGCATGTCTAATTCTCAGTGGAATTAGACAATTCATATTTAAATCATATTGAAACATATTCATATATATGAATAGCCACATATAATTAATAAAATCTTATTGGCTACCATAGGCCTTATAGCCTTTGCGCTAGAATATTGTTGTGACAACAAAATGCACAATCTCAGCGTTTTAATGAGCCAGGCTTTAGCCCATGTGTCTCTCTCCCTGCCCCCTCTTCTACGGCTCTGGTAAAATCTTCGCAGCAAATGCGTCATCTGAGCCATTTGTTGCGCTGTCTGTCGTCTTTAGTCAGGCTACTGGAGGATAAACATAAAAAGGAAGTGTGAACAATTCAAAGTAGCCTACATGTTGCCATTAGGCCTGATTCAGCTTTACCAGGGCACAGTTTACCTGAGTTGACAAAAAGCCTAGAATAAGAATTATTTATTTTCTTACTTTTAGATTATTATTTTATTTAAAAATCACAATATTTTGGTAATTACATAATAATAATGTATTCATATGTGATTTCAATAATCTATCTATTCATATTATTATTTATTTCATATTATTCATATTATTCCTTGAGCTTTTTTTTTTTTTTTTACCTTGTCATTCCTGAGAAAAGCTATTAGAGACGATTATTGACTCATGTATTTTAAAGTGAAATTGTAAACTGGTTTTATTTGTGCGACACAATGTGGAGCTTTTATTCTGAAAGCTGCTTGTGGACGCACATTGTTTGACTGCCGCTGTCTTGATGGTGGAGAAGGTAGATTGGCTGAGAAAGTCTTTCTAACCACTCCCAAGGGCTGTCGACACCGCCACCCTTCATTTACCGAGGAATCTTTTCTCTAGACACTTGTTAACTCGACAACAAAAAAGTTATTTAAAGTAATTATATAGATCAAGTTTTAGTCCACTGGTACCCATTAGATCTCGTTCTTTGATTAAGATCTACTTTATTGAAACTCTCGCTAATCGGAGCTCGTAGACGCAGGCGGCATGGTGCTCAAGTCGGAAGACGGGATAGGTGAGTGAAACTGCCTGTAGCAATGTTCGTATATGACTAGTACGCCTACAAAATATTTATTTTTGATATTCTTTGTGTACCAGATGTTATAATTGTTTAAATTTGATATAAAGGCACATCTTTTAAGTTGTTAATTCTTGAGTACAACTGTGCGTAAAATGTCGGCACGTAGCCTGAAGTTAATGCTCTATCGACTCTGGCCTTGTTTACAATGTGGGTTTCTCCATTTGCTGTGGTCAAATTAAATCACGGACTAAAATATTGTGTATACAGTTGTTATTACAGCAATATATTCCGACATGTGTAGAAAACAATCCTATTGCAGTATCATTCCTTCTACTACTCCAAGACTTGCGCAAACCTTTACTGACATTGTTTTCCTCTCCTTAAATGTAAAATGTATTTAACAGCTTCTGTTTGAGGCCAGTGGCACGCAGGCAGTCATTTCCCGTCACTGGTGCTGAGCCATCAACAGCAACAGGTGTGAGCTGTTGTTAACTCGAGTGTCACCAGTATTCAACAGTGTTCTAACCTGTGAATACAAGATAAATTAACTTATGTTCTTATTCCAATAGTAGATTTGGTTTGTGTCCAGTGATTCTGTGGAATATGTAATATGAAAACAGTGACACTATGTATTGTCACCAACGAGTGTTAATGTGTGCCAAGTCAGTGAGCCTGAAGCCTAGTAGAAGCACACTGCAAGCTTTTGTAATAGAAGCCTGTCTCCTTTGAATTGGTTGGCCATGGCAGCATTAATTAGCACCCTGAACTGCGTCACTATAATCTTGTTAGAGTACACTGGATTTCTGTTTGACTGATCCGGTTATGTGCTTTTGCCTTTGTTCTCCCCATGTAAAGTCTGAGAACCTGAAATTGTTTGGCCCAAATTGCTGAAACCTGACTTTGATTTCAAGGGAAAAGATGTCAGAGGATCTGTTTGTCTGTCTGACACTTAAAGCTGGGTGGTCTAGGAGGTTAAAAGTACTTGTATGTAATGGTGCTATAGTGATGAATGAAGAGAGCTGTAATGGCTAAAGCTGAACTGTGTGCCTGGGCCTGACTGGCACTAATGCCCTTGTGGTTTGTTAATCCCCATCTTCTTCCATATAATTGAATTTTGGCTTCCAATGTGCACCATTTTGAAAGCAGTCTACAGCTCTTTGGCTAGTGTAGATGAGATAGTGCCGGGTGGAACTACACTAATGCACATTGTATTATGTGATGTTTTGTATTAAGATACTTGGCAACGCCCAGTAGGTGCATTGTTGATGTTAAAGACGGTATCATTTTTAAGTTCATGTGTATACAAACTCCATTTCAATTTGTTCAATTCAAGTTATTGGCATCATAAAAATATCACAAAGCCTAGACTTTTGGCTCTAGGCTTTCAAGTCAAAATCTTCATCTTAATTGCCTTAGTAACGCTTATTTTCTTGCACTATTTCCTGATAATTCCTTTTAAATTTCCCTGCATTCTGCTAGTCTCATAGTGTGAGCATGTGTATATAATTTACTGCTTTGGGTTGGTGTTACTTCTCTCCCTTTGTTCTGCATCTTATCTGTTTTAGTTGCCTCTTCTGGATCTTTATGATATTTACACTGTTCAGGATCACAGAGCTCAAGGATTAAATTAAGGAAGGAGAAGCCATTTTCTCACTGAATAAATGCTTTAGCTGAACAACTTTCACTCAGCGATTAAACTCCGAGAAAATCTCTGAAGCAGGAAGTGTGTTTGCCTAATATGCTCAACAGGAAGTGGTGTTTAGTCTTTTGTGTGGGCTTTGTTTTCTTCAAAATATCGCTATTAAGCTGAATTATTATAAAGTTGTTATAATGCCATCTATCTTGCATTACTGTAGCATTCTTGTAGGTGGCTTTGCAGGGTCCTCTGTAGTTTTCTTTTCTTACCAGTTTATACAAGTTTTATCGTCCTTGTAAAGGACTTACTTGTGGTTTAGTCCTTATTTAGACCAGGTTATAAGAACTGGTACATTAGATCTAGATTTTGTGATACTCTGAAAAAGAAAATAATTTTTAGTACTTACTTGATGTGAAAAGTTGTCCTGCATGACTGATACTATGTGTGGGTTTGTGAGTGAGAGGATGCTGAATGTAGAGCAGCCCCTGATAAGGATCAAGGCTGCCGGCATTGAAAGACAAAGGCGTCTATTATGATTAGAATTAGCACTTCCTGCCTTTAAGCTTTACAAAGTAAGCACCCATATTGACCGATAAAAACATCAATGTTGATAAATGCTCATATCAAATTATTATAATAGGCTCGCCTTTGGTGGGTTTAAAGGATTTAGATTGGTCCATGCAGCTGCCGGATGTTAATGTTTTGTGTTTGGGTTAGACTGAAGTGGAGTATACCCAGGAAAGCCATGCCATATGCAGTCTTGTCCCGTTAGCCCATCCAGACCTGCCCTCTGTTCCCAGCATTCCTTCACAGCAGCAAAGCCACAGCTAACGAACCAAGGGCAACCTTTGTCAACATTGTGCTCTTGGTTTGGTGTCAGGGAGCTTCTGTTTGAACAGCAGAGAGTGACTTCCCCCGAAATATCTGCTTGGAAAGATTTTGAGATGTGATTTGAGAAGTTGGAATTTGTATTAGATTTTGATTTTTATTATTATAGTGTCTTACACATTTGTGCCCAACTCGCATGGGCTCACAAGACACTGTAAACAAATTCACAGATGGCTACAGACTGATAAATAAACAAATAAGCACTCTGACAAAAACATACTCTAGTCATACAGGTTATAGTACTACTTGTCTCCTGTCCCCGGCTCTAGCGATATAACAAACTAAAACAAGCTCATAATTTTATAATCCGGCAACCAAAATACATCAGGGTTTGATGACTGTACAGCAATAAATAAAATATTCCTCAAGTCAGAATACAGTGGACAGTAAAGAACAAAATGAAATTCATCCTCTACCACCCCCGGGTCACACAGGGAGCAGACTCGCTCCTCCTCAGGGAGGCCTTTGAACTGACCCACCTCCACTGCCAGGGGCAAAGTGCCAGTCCTCAGCTGGGCACAGAGCGACCACTGTTTTCTGGTCAAATTTAGATTTACATACAGCTCTGTTTGATACTCCTTAAAATGAATGTAAGTCTACTGTGGTATTAGAAATTCCAAACCATAATAATAGTAGGTTGTACGTAACAATTTTACACACTGTCAAATGTATTTTATACATTTATTATATTTGTTCAGCTAATGATGATAATAATGTAAAGAAGTGTTATAGGTGGTTCAGCGGGGGTGTACCAAATTCTGGGCCCTGGGTACATATTATCTTGGTGGGCCCACACATAATATGAATGAAAATTGCTCATTACAGAATTTGAGAGTGCCCCGTCCTTGCACTGGGCCCAGGATAAATAGTGCCCTTTACCCCTCAGTCCAATGGCCCTGTGGTTCAGTTCCCATTGAAATCAAATTAAATCAGATTCATACTAGTCGATATCCATCGGCTCTCTAGTGTCTAGTCCTTTTTTTCTGGTGAAACAAAAGTTACTCATCACATTCACATAGACCCCAGGCCACACAGCTGCTAGAGAGACCAGCCATGTCGTAATAACATGACGAGCACAAATGCAACAGTCTCTAAGAATGTGTAGGCCAGCGCAGACTGGGCGTATCACAAATGTGTTGATACATTGTTCTTGGGAAAATGCGGGTCTGTTATAGTCAGGACTGACACTATTGTTTGGGAGTTGAGGTGATCGCATGGGTCAATACTGAGTGGACAGCAGATCGTACTGCTAAGTGCTGAATCATACAAACATGTCCCACTTGAATTAGAGATGACCAAATGTGTCTACGAAGTATTAGTCATAACTTTTACTCAGGAATACATAATTTATATCTTTGTTCTGCCTACACCACGCAGAATGTTGGTTGGGTCATATGGGAAAAGAATTCCAGCTTAGCAGATAATAATTAGATTTATTACAGTTACATTTAATACTATTGCACTGCCTTCCCTACTACTGTATATTTGACAATTTATAGATTTTTTTTAAAGGCAGTTAGATGTTATCTGTTAATCTGATTTGTAAGTGACCGTAAGAGAAAGTGTCTTGTATGTGGGCAAAAAATATATACGTTTTGTATTTAAACAAAAGTAAATTTCTCATGTTCCCAAATGAGGTATACTATAACAACACAAACACATATTCTATAAATAAAAATATATAGATGTCACATAACCCTGTATATGGCAGATATCCACCACTGGGTGGAGCCTGCTTGTTGACGGTCCTGATGGTGTAGCGGTGAGCGAGAGAGTGGGCTGAAGGGAGGGAGGAGGTGAGTAAGGATCCTTCCCAAATGTGCTCTGTTGGAGAGAGCGCTGTGCCGGCTGCTTCAATTTGATGTGAGCTGAGCTGGACAGTTTAGCTGCTTAACATGCGGAGCCCTGGATCTACGGCTTCAGGTCAAAAAGACTCATTGTAACTAACGATAACCCAGGAAGGAACTCAGAAGTCCCAGTAGAAGAGAATTTGGATACAGGTTAGTTTTAAAGTCTTGTTTTGCTTGTAATGTAAGTAATATAATCTATCTATTACTAAGATAGTGACCAAACAACTATTTAAACTCAAGAACATGGGATTCTGTTCACTGTAGAGTTACCCTGTTATACTACTACATGACTTTAGTAATGGTATTTTGCTGTGTAAGCTTTACTAGATGTGTGGTATACAGTGTAATCAACAGGACAAGGATGTAGCAGGCTGCTGTCAGTGTGATGTGAGGACCCGTGTGTGTCTATGTTAAGCATTTATGACTTTAGGTTCTGAAGTCATAAGTCTTGATATATTACTGTGTGTGATTAATGTGAGATGTAATGATATGAGAGCATGGAGGACGCCCCTGTCAAATCCGTGATGCTGGTGTGGTCTTTACTCTTGGGCCTGCCCCAGGAATGTCCCGAGTGGTGCTTTGACTCACAAAGACGAAGCTGTGATCGTCCCACTGTCTTTAGCCCACATCTTCCAAATCTGCATTGCAATTCTGCTACCAACAACCACCTCTCAGGCTAACCACTCTATTCCTGTGCACTTTGGGTCATTCAACTTAATCGGCCATTATTATTACTATGAAGCTATATAGGTCAAAGAAGATATTTTTAGATCTTTTAGACCCACCCGCCATATTAATTGAGAAGATTAATTTTTATTCATTCCACTGTGAACTTCAAATCTTTGTGCGGGCAGGAGCTCATCACATTGTAGGGACTAAAGTCTGTATACTGTACATACATACTTGGGTTAAGGTTAGGCAAGTAGTGCCTATGGTTAAGGTTAAGATCAGTTGCCAGGAAATGAATGTAAGTCCATGTATTGTACCCAAAAAGCATGGAAACCCAGGGTCTGTGTTCAGACATATATGAGGGATTGTACTTCAGGGATTTGTTGTAATAAAGAGATTCAGGTCTGATCAGGCCGATACACTTGGCCTTATGTTGATCATCAGCTAGCGTAAAGCAGGGGAGATCAGAAAGCTTACAGTGATTTAATAGCACCGGAGAGTGCTTTGTCTCTGTATTTTCCCCTTCTCTGCTCACTTTATTGATTGTTTGTTTTGTCCTGCATGCATTAAACGTAATCATGGGGTGGACTGCTTCGTGTTATAACAATATGCCTCATTGGTTTGGACCAAAGTTCAGTAGGAGCTACAAGTAAATGTGAGATTTCCAGAGACTTGGTGTTGTCAATATTACTAAAACTTAAGGAAGTGGCTTGATACCGATTTGAATACTACAATGATAAAAAAAGATAAGAAATAATCTTAAAAAAATTTAAACAGAGCAAATGTCAACATAAAATCATTGTTTTTTTGTGTTATCATGTGGTCTTATATAGTTCTAATATAGTCAAATACATTGTAAAACGATAAAGGTCCAAATTTATCCTATTTATATATATGTTTATTATTAGCAAGTATTGAATTGACAGCCTGAGTAGATAAGAGTTTAAGAAGTGTGAATTTCAGGACATTAGTAGAAAGGTTAGAAGATCATTTGTTTAGGAAGGGCCCCATGCCCAACACTGCAAACCTCGATATTAACACCACAAATGCAAATGAAGGACTCCTGGGGTTGTGGAACTTGATACACTTAGTCAACATGCAATTGAATGTTTGACACATGTGGCAGCATAATGAAAATGTATCTAGGCCTCCTCTTCCATATATTGCCTCTGTCAGCAGATCGTATGCAGCGTGGCAATGTAAACATATTCACTGTTATCGCCCATCTGCTGCGGAAACCATGTGCCCATTAAAACCAAGAAATGTCCCTTATTCTAACCTAGGCCTGTCATGATTTTTGGGGTCAGTGTGTTCTTTTTTCTTTGTGGTAGTGGGGATTTTTTATTTTGTTTGGTATTTTAGCTCTAGAAGGATGGATAAATAACTTCACTCATTATAGATACAAACTTAGTACTTGTGTTTTATTCTGCCATTTATTTATTGTAATTTGTGTTTTTAACCATATTTTACATTTATAACTATTCTGGTTGATAATTGTACTTTAATGTTATTGTATCAGTGGCATAAATTAATGTCATTATTTTTGTTTACATCTATATTTTCTTCAACAATATATCATTCTTCAAAATTTGTTGACGGGCCCATTTTGATCCAGTGCAAGATTTCTATTAGAAAAGCACAATGTAGGTGAAGAGGTTATTGACTTATAGGTGACATGTGTTAAGGTTGTTAAATGGGGTCACATGTACAGCAGGAAGGGTTTATAATGTCTACAACCTCTGAGTTCTAATTTCCTTATTTTCCAAGGAGAGTTCTTCAGTGATCTAGGTGGAAATGAGATGTCTGTATCTTCTGCCAGGACAGCAATAGGGATGAGTATTAGTGGGCTCTGCTGCCGTGGGACACAGAGCTATAATTGGTATCTCCCTCGAGACCACCTTCCCCCAGCCATCTTTAAAAGTATCTCTGCGTGACCAACTTTATGAATACTCAAGATCACTTACAAGAGGTTAACAAAAGGATGTGTTTATAAAAAAAAAAATCTCCCATACAAGTGGCTTAGAGAATGTGGAATATTTTGAGAAGAGATTTGGGTTAAACTGCACTCTGTAATAATCAGGTTCAGAGGATGAAAAGGCAATGTGCAGATCAGACTTCCCAGATTTAGCTGGGGAGAATATGCTATTAACAACTCAATATTCACATACATGGGATGGATAATGCAAATCTTGCCATACATTCATATATAAAATTGATCCAAATGTAGAAAAATATGATTGGGATTGGGGTGGTTTGCCTCCCTAAAGAAACCTAAATTTATTAATCTCTTCACTTAATTTGATCTGATGACAGGCTACTTTTGTTTGCCAGTGCAGAGTTTAGCGAGTGACAGCTAGGCAGTAATAGCTCTGCTCTCACCTGCACTCATCAGAAAAATGTCATCTTCTTATTAATATTTTTTTAGCCTTGGTGTGGGCGGAGCTTTTCACTTGCTAATCTGGTCTAGAGCATTCTAGTATCGGCTAGTGTCAGTCAGTTTTGCCTGATGGATTAATTGTGTGGCTTTGATCTGATGTTAAACTCTCAAGCTTATCTCAAGAACGCGTTTCCATATCTTGTTTGCGATCTTGAACGATGCAGGCAAAAGGGATGATTTCTTCCCTCAAATGATAATGTTGTTTTCTATCTTCTCCAGGCTGTTAAATTATAGTCCTTTCTCCTGCTCTTCAAACCCACCAGTGCTGCACTTTGTGGTACTCCTTTGAGCCTGGAATGCTGTGGTTGTGTTGTGTTGGGGCCTGTCATCTTTCTGCGTCCATGGCTCTATAAGCGTCCTCCAGTCGCCCATCCTGACATCATGTTTCCAGAAAGGAATGACCTTCCTGCTCTCAGCTCACCCTCCCTGTTTGTCCGGCTTGTGATTTTCACATACTTCAAATGCTTGTCCTTACAAATGCGGTCAGATATTTTACACATTGCTTGTGTTTGTGTGTGAAAATGATTTGCAAAACTGTCTTCCATACCTGCTTTAACAGCTTTGTAAGTCACCTTTTCTGTTCTGTATATTTATCTAGCACAATATTTACTTATATAGCTATTATTACAGCATTTTGATTATTCCTAGCAATGTATCAATATTACATTTTATTTTGCGATTGAGAAGAAACCATTTTATGATTATTCACAATTATTGACACCATAACCAAGCAACAGTGATCTCCCGTATTACCCCTATTAATATCTTATGTGTCACAATGGTTTATGCTGACTAAAGTTCTAGTTTCTTCCAGCTTTGCATTTTTTTTATGTACCACACAACGCCGGTTTAAAACAGGTACACATCCTTTGTGATTATTTGGTAAGTTCGTATGACCTTTTGTGTCATTATCTGTGCAGGTGAGATTGTAAAGACAACTATTACCTTGTCTATAGTTATTACAGATCCTCTGGTGCAGCTCTTGTCATCAGACTGTTTAACCTTTGCTCTGTGCTGCAGTTATAATGTTGGAGGAGGGCACGGGGGTCAGCCAGGGCTCGTGCTGTGTGTAATCAGAGAAACAGTGACAGAATGTACTTGAGCAGCAGCTGAGCCCTGGACTGAAGGACTAGCACTGTATCTCCTCTGTGCTCTGTTGTGAGACGAGAGGAGTGATTCAGTATTTCAAATTAATGTTTGTGAAATAACATAGGTCATTATAATTGCTATACTGACTTAGTGCAATATATTGATGAAGTAAATATAGACGATAAACTATAATATTGAAACAAATTTATGCCACTGACACAATAACCCAAGAGCAGATTTAAACCACAAAAACTTCTAAATGTACAAAATTGTTAAAGAATCATGAGTTGAAATAAATAAACATCAGAATGACTTTTAATACCAACAATATTCCAGTTTCTTTCTCGAACTCTGCTCCAAACCACAGCTTTTACCTGACGGAGGATTGGCTGTAGACCCCCTGACTAAAAAGACTATCATTGACTATTAGAAATGACTGAATCTCTATCTTTCTTATGATTAAATGCACAGCTCTTAAGTTATTATAGTAGTTGTAATACTTAAGAATTGGTACTGTTTTGATCCTTTGACCATGTTAACATCATTTCAAGTCTTAAAGCCTTCACACTACGATGATATACGGTAGTAGTGTCTCCTAATGCAGGTAGTTGTGGCTTTGAAGGTGCAAGCTCGTGCTCTGTGCCCATCAATCAGGACAAATTGCTTTGCCTTCAGTCCCCCGCTCAGACAAACCTAATTATAGCCACTTTCAGTGTGACTGACAGCCAGGTGCTTTGAGACCTGTCACATTTGTGCTGCGCGGGAACTGCAGCTTAGCACTTTGCGGATGACCTAGACTATTTCTTTAACTTAAAAATGTTGTCACATTTGACCGCAGCTGACTTAAAAACATGTTGCAATATAAGTTATGTGCTGTAAATATGAAGTACACTAGAAAATGTTGAATCTATCTCTGAATATATATTTCACTGGTGTGTTTTCAGTGCCAGATGACCTCACCCCAGAGGAACAGCAGGAGTTGGAGAATATCCGGCGGCGCAAACAGGAGCTGCAGGAAGACATTCAGGTAATAATTTTCAATAAATGTTCATCCAAAATGTTAAAACCTATCACTGTGAGCCAAGGTATTCCATCTATCTGCCCTAGGCCTGTCCTGGATAAATAGAGAAGATATAGGATGAAAAAACTATACCATAGCAAATTGAATCGCTTGAGCTACAATATAATGTAAACTGATGCATTTTGACAATATACAAAATTGGAATATAAAGTATTGGACAAAAAGTGAACCAGAAAGTTGTGATTAATGAGAGAAGAAGTGAAATTGCCCTCTGATCTGCATCCTGACCAACTCTATAAGGAAATGTTCAAATGAAAAGAGGTTTAATGACCATGCACGTTATTATTCTTTTTGCTTGTAGCTGATAAACTGTTGCCTTATTTAGCGTTTACAATTTTTCTCCAAGCCTCTCTGTAAACATTTCAGTTGAGGAGGAATTTGGAGAATTTCCTGCCAAGGTATGACTTACTTGGCAAAGATGGTGTTTATGTTTGTTATCTCTAAATATATTCTTAACTGTGAAGAATTCAACACAAGGTTCATTATGAAGCCTCTTTCTAAATTATTATAATTATAGCATAGTGCCGTTTACACATCAATTACTTATTATTGTAACTCTTTGTATAACATCAGGTCTGTATTGAGAGTTAGATACTAAATGAAAGCATACCACTTCCTTCTTGTTATCACATTTACTGGCTTTAATTTAAGATGTTGACTTTAATATAGATTCCAAAAATGGAGGAGGAAATAGTTGTAATTGTTATAGGAAAACCAAGAAAACCAGAAAGCAGAACCCCTAAAATCATTTTTGATCTTAGTACTGGATTCAAATGTTTTGGCAATGGTTTATGTAATTTTCTATGTTGCTTTTTGACATTGAGCTGTAGCCACGTTTCTCAGCATGTAAGAGAGAACAGAGAAAGAACAGAGAGCTATAATCCAGATGTCTTCACCCAGGGACCGCGATTTGACACCAGCCCTTTTATGAGTCCAGCCCACCACGACTGCCCCCTTCCCCCACCCGGGCCACCACGCTGCACCCTTCCCTCCCCTTTTCTTCCACTCATTGTAGATTGACACTGACCCCTCTCCTCCTCCGTACCTCCTCCTACAGCAGTGTTCAAGCATGTCAGGACCCCTACTACTGCCACCCACTTTCCTGCAAGAGCACAGGCTTTGTCTGAGAAGTCAAGAATCTGAGGAATGTGTTGTGATCACGCAGGACTTAAAACGCACATCTTGTCTTTGTGTTTTGTGATACTAAGTTATTATAAACAATGTATTTGACGTGTATGTCTGTCTGCAGAGTTTGTTTTTTTGGATGCAAATTTGTTATTTCATTAGCTACAGTCAACTCCTCTCTACTCAGAAAAAAAGTTCTTTAAAATCAGCTCTCATGTAAAAAAACAAAAAAAAAAAAAAACCCATACAGGATATTTTGACACATTTCTTTCAAAACCAAAAGCGACACTGCACACAGGAAATACCCCACCGGAGTTGCACAGTTGCTATGATGCAGTTTTACACCACTATTTGGCTTCTCACATCTGATTTCTCACATCTGATTTCTAAACATTCAATTTGTGAAGAAGTTAACTCTCTCTCTCTCTCTCTCTCTCTATCTATCTATCTATCTATCTATCTATATCTATATCTATATCTATATCTATATCTATATATATATATATATATCTATATATATCTATTTATCTCTATCTATCTCTATCTATCTATATATATATAGTCAGACTTTCTTTCTTAACACAAGGTCAATACTTGGTGCTGCAAGATTTGTTTATTGAATCTTATTTTTCTCTTAACCAGTTTCCTGTTTTTTGTTTTTTTTTCATTTACTGACCTCTAAGTTATTTTAATGAAGTCAGTCTGGCACCAGCAACCCGGGCTTCAGCAGCCAGATACTGTACATAAGTTCATTAGTCTCTCAAAATACATTATAATCCACCACTATACCATTGCACCGTGTTAGTATTGAGGATACATCTCTATAATTCAATTTGGAATCGGAAAAGCAAAAGTTATGTCAATCCACGAGGTTTTTTAGACCAGTTCTTTATATTTGAAGACTTTACTTGTTGTTTGCATCTGTCACACCCTTTTCACTGTTGCTGTGTATACGTCACTCTTTCTTCTTCATATAGCTCCTGTTTAAAACCCACTGTATATGTTTTCTACAGAGGCTGAAGGATGAGATAGCAGAAGTCACATGTGAGATCGAGAACTTGGGCTCCACAGAGGAGAGGTAAGAAAAAGCAAAACATTTTTACAGTTATTTAGCCTGCCTTGACTTTTTTGCTTTCTATTAACTTAGCAAATTAAACTGTCAATTATTCATGTTTGACGGGTGATTCAAACCAATCCCGTCACAGCTCCTCCCCCAAATTGGCTATGCTTTTAAGGCACTAAATGTTTTATCAGGTATACCCCCCCATCATGGGAGACCTCCTTCAATAATGCAGTGGGTGAAGGCGCTGCAGCAGACAATGCATGGTCCCAGGGGAGGCAGTGTACGCTTGGGTCTGTTAAACTGAATAGGGCTCGTATCAGTTCAGAATCTAAAATGCTCTCATAGGGATCCCAGGCCCATTAAGATTCCCTGTGCATTGTGTGATCAAAGACATTATAGGGCCTGAGCTTGCTGATGTATTCACCTTCATGAAGCTCCAGAGTCCAGGGTTTGGGCTGACAAAGCCAAAGGAATGTTTTGGAATAAAGTGGTGACCTCTCACCTTTGAAGTAGAAGTGTAACCATGGAGATGGCAATCTATGAAGTGAACTTTGACCCCAAAATTATTTTGCAGCCTCTAGTTTCCTACTTAAAACTTGACACAAAAATTTGATGTGCTTCTTGTGCAACTATTTTTCAGGAAAAATATGCAGAGGAATAAACAAGTGGCCATGGGCCGAAAGAAATTCAACATGGATCCCAAAAAGGTCATGTCTTATCAAGTCTTAAATTCACCGAAAGTTTGTCTGACAATGATCAGGATGTAACCTGTTTTCATCTCTTTCACAGGGGATCCAGTTCCTCATCGAGAATGACCTACTGAAAAACACAAGTGACGATATTGCTCAGTTCCTCTACAAAGGCGAAGGTCTTAACAAAACAGCTATTGGAGATTACCTTGGAGAGAGGTCAGAACAAAACCTAATTTTGTATCTTATCTCTCTCGTTTGTGCCTGTTTTTTGTCCAGAGCACAGGGCAGAGTGAATGTGACTTATGCAACGTTACATTTGCTTCTGATCAAAAGCACATTTCAACAAGCTTAGTGAGTAGTATCAACATTTTTCTTTGGTTGGTCTTACTCATACACATGATTCCGACCACCATTCATCACTATAGGACGCATTCTCAGATATTTGCTTTATTAAATGGCAATCTGGCACATATCCAATAAACCATGGTGGAATTGGGCTCTTTTTCAGTCTATTTTCTGAGGAAGTGAGGCAGGGTGGAAATATGATGAAACTGAGATAGGACTGGTCACTTGTCCTCTGGGAATTCTGACTGGATATGACTTGTATTGGCGAGATCCATCCCATGATCCCACAGGGCATATAATTTACGATGAAGGGTATAAAGTTCAAGGCTGATGTAATCTGTGAGATGACTGGTAGTGAAACAGAAGAGTTCATTTTCAAATTTCCTTTATTAAAGTGTTTATTTTAAATAAGTGGATAAAATCACTCACCTGTTTAATTGTCATATTTATGTTCTACAGAGATGACTTCAATATAGAGGTGCTCCATGCCTTTGTGGAACTTCATGAATTTACAGACCTCAACCTTGTTCAGGCTTTAAGGTACAAGAAAACTTAAATTTTGAGTAGGGAAATGAGCATTTTGTTAGTTTTCTGATGACTCTTTTCTGTCCCCTCACAGACAGTTTTTGTGGAGTTTTCGGCTTCCTGGAGAAGCTCAGAAGATCGACCGTATGATGGAGGCCTTTGCTCAGCGCTACTGCCAGTGCAACCCTGGGGTTTTTCAGTCCACAGGTACAATACTGCTCATTCCTAGCAGTAGCTTAATTGCAACAGACATCAGGCCGCCTAAGAGCTCTGTATTACAGGAATGTAAATTGCTTTTGGAAATTATTCCATAATCAGGGGGATCACTGCCTCTTAGATGGATGCAGATGGATTTGAATAATGTATAACATTTCTCCACAGGCCAACAGCACAGATAAAGTGCATATTCAGAGACATGCATACACACTCTGCTGCCCACACTCGCCCCCTGACCCCTCCCACTGCTGTGAAGCTGTCTGTGTGCTGTTTGTGTCCACTGTGGTCCCTAAAGAGCCCTCCTTCACTCAGCTCATTTACATCCATATTTAAACACTGCATTAAACACAATTAGCTTTCTATCCTAACCCTATACTCTATTAGAAAGCACATTTTTCTATCTCAGTTTATGTAAAAATGTACATGTTTATATGTGTTTCAGACACCTGTTACATCCTGTCATTTGCCATCATTATGCTGAACACTAGTCTGCATAACCCCAATGTGAAAGACAAACCAACCGTGGAGCGATTCATCTCAATGAACCGAGGCATCAATGATGGTGGAGACCTGCCTGAGGACCTGCTCCGGGTGAGGACTAGCCCCCCTCTTATTTGCTCTGTGTCGTTCATCTTTTTTATGGGAATTGTAACTCAAACATTTTCTCTCGATGTCTAGAATTTGTATGACAGCATAAAGAACGAGCCTTTTAAAATCCCAGAAGATGACGGCAATGACCTCACGCACACTTTCTTTAATCCTGACAGAGAGGGCTGGCTACTCAAACTGGGTGAGTCTGTTGTTTTAATTGATGAATAGCACAGATGTAAAAATACTGTTTTTTGTTTTTAAGTAATATTTTTCAGGAGGAATTTCTTCAGTTCTCGCCTGAGACCCATAATCAATAAATGTATTTGAATGCCTGTATGAATGTGTGTGTGGAAGGTGTGTGCACATTCTCTGTGAAACTTCAGAAGACATCTGGCCTCTTTAATGTATAATAAATGTGGCCTTGAGATCAGACCACTGCATTTGGAATCCTTTGAATTATTTAATGGAAAGGTTTTATACATGCGCACATAAAATAAAATCATGTTTTGGTGTACCGTATTGTGTTCAGCTGAATACAGTCTACAAGTTACTCTTCACAAGAAGAAACCATCTTTAATTTCTCACATTTCTGTTTTTCCTGACATTTCTTTGTTGTTCAGATTCACGTTTAAAAATAAATGTAATTGATAGACATGCTTTGCTGTCCATCCAGTGAATCGTTACAACAATCTCCAAAAAAACGGGTCTCTTAATAAATATACTACATAATGAAAATGAGTCTAACAATCATGGTGGAAGCTGTGGTTTTGTAAATAACTCGGAAGTTCATATTTGATCTAATGCCTTACAATAAATGACTGCTGTTTATATTCACAACAGCTCCCTCTTGTGGACTGACATTTAAACTACTCAGACTTGTCAAAACTGTGAAGCATTAAATCGAATCCTCCTTGGACCAGATTAACAAGACTGTGGTGCTGTAATTCCTTATCATTTAATTTGATGATTTTGTTTCTTTTCCTCTTCGTTTGTTCGTTTGTTCCCATGATTTTGGCTGTTGTTTTTCCTCAGGAGGTATGTACACCTGCTCTTCTAATGCTAGTCCATCTCCTCAGCTCTCCGGTGCTTTTGGTGGTCTGCCATGCTTTTGTTCTCTTTCATACAAGGTTTTAATGTGTTTTTACTGTCTGTCTCCATTGACTGGCTGTATCTAAACTTCAAACATGTAGTGTGTTATTGAGCTGGTGGTCCAGTGTGTTGTCTCAGCGGGTGGATTTGTCACAGAGGGGCCAGGGCACGGTTCAGGGAGCTGCTACTTTATGACCGCTCACTGGGCTCTTTAAACCTGTTTTTCTCTGTTTGCTCTGGTGGTCAGTCTTTGATCTTGTTTTGTAGAAGTTGCATTATACCTCTTCTCCATACAGTGAGCACAACAAAGTGACTTGATATGACACGAAATTGGCCATTTTTTGCTCTATTGCATGGACAGGAATACTGCACCTTTTCAACATGTTGCTTTGCTAATAAGAATTTAAAGTATACAAATGTGGCTGTGGCCAGCAGGATGCTAGACTGGACTGGACCCCATTAACTAAATTGTTTATCAATCCTTAAATAATACATCATTTTAAAGGATACTTTAAAATGTCATCACATCATTAAATGTTTAGCGTACCTCCATCTTGTTCGGTTCAGTCTAGCACCATTTTCCCCCTGCAACAATCCGCTGGAACCTCACATCTTGTTTCACACATTGTTGCTTGGAGGGAGACTCCTATTCTCTATTTTGCTGCTGCAGGATTTGACCGTCAGTAAATCCAAACTTACCAAATCAATTATTCAACCCCTGATTCTGCCATCATTTCACCTGTGTGTTTGTCTGCAATTATCTAGTGGAGATCTGCTCATCCAATGTAGATTCAAACATGTTCGGACTCAAACCTTATCATATGCAGCATTACTGTTGCTATATGATAGTACAAGTGTGTTTTTAATGTGCAAAACTTTCACGTAGTTTTGTGGTTGATGGGTTTGCACTAACACTGGTGGTGGGGCTGTGTAGTATAAAAAAAAAGCTTCATTTCTTGTTTAGCGGGTTAACAAACAGCCTATAGACGCAGCAGGCATAGCCCTGGGCTTTTAACATCTAAGGCCTCCCACAGTACGCCCTCCATCTGTTATTGTGATCAGGTATCCCCTCTCAGGAAATTTGGGTGACAAAGGCTCAAAGGTCAGCCCCTGAACAGCAAGCATTCAGCACATTGACAATAAAGGCCTCACTATTGCACCAGCATAAAACTTTATCCAGAACCCCTTTTTGAAATATAGAATACAATTAAGCTTAAAATAAGCAAATGAATGATAGCTAAATGTTTACAGACAAAAGAAGGGTAACATTATTTACAGTATATTGTCATATACATTTAAATTACGGTTTAAAAAAAATGTCTGCAATGTGGGTAATTAGAACAGGGAAGTGTGTGTTTGAGTGGGCTCATGAAGTTTAATCAGAGGGCACATTAAGGGACTTTTCATGCGTCTGTCTAGCCATACATGTGTCTGCCTGTTGCTACCCGGCCTGGTGCTTCATCTCTCCATCTCCATCATCAATTGCTTAATCGCTTAGTCTTTCTAATTTGGGCTTTCTGCTCCACAGGGGGACGTGTAAAAACCTGGAAGAGGCGATGGTTTATCCTCACAGACAATTGTCTCTACTACTTTGAGTACACAACTGTGAGTTGGATTTGTCACTACAGATTTACTTTGGGTGTTTACAGTTTGTGTATAATGTGTATTTGTGCAGGACAAAGAGCCAAGAGGAATCATCCCACTGGAAAACCTAAGCATCAGGGAAGTTGAGGACAAGAAGCCTGTAAGTACAGCTCCCCCTGTTGGTATATGAACAACACTGCAATAATCGCACTTGAATCAACCATATGGATATTTTTTTCTATAGAATTGTTTTGAGCTTTTCATTCCCGACAATAAGGACCAGGTGATAAAAGCCTGTAAAACAGAAGCAGATGGTCGTGTTGTTGAGGGTAACCACACCTTCTATCGAATCTCTGCTCCAACTACAGAGGAAAAGGATGAATGGATAAACAGTATCAAGTAAGGGCACTTTTCTCACTCGTTTAAATCATTGCATATTGTATATGCATTATATATTTTTCCAAAACATCCTTAATACCTACACATGTGCGAACAATCGGAAAGAAGTCTGATGACCTTTCAAGAATCTATTAACTATTAAAAATTAAACAATTAAAAAAAATGATAATAATCAGATTTCTGGCGTGCATGTGAAAATAACCAGTGTATCCTTTTTGTGCCACAGAGCTGCCATCAGCAGAGACCCTTTCTATGAGATGCTTGCAGCCAGAAAAAAGAAAGTCTCGTCCATGAAGAGGCACTAGAGCTGTTGTTCATTCCAATCGTTGCACTTGACGGAGCACAGGCCACATCTGCCCCTGACCTCTGACCTCTCCGGGGTCTTTCTCTTGGACTCGGACTGAATCTGCCCTGGGACTGTACGGGCTGGGAGCAGGAGCATGCTGCTGTGTGTAGATAAGAGTCCGGACTGAAGTCTCCTATGGGCATGTCTCTATCTATTGGCTTTGTGTATGCTCTGAGGGGATCCAAAACCCTCCTTTAAACAAACATGCCCCGTACACCTGGTTTTATCTCAGGCAGGTCTGACCAGTTGTAAGCCAAACCAAAATATTTGTGTATCGGAAATTTCTAATGTTCTTTAATATGTTAAAATATGGTTATTTTTTACAGCTTTTATGTCGACTCCAGTCATTCATGTATTCTTTTATCATTTTTATTTCAAGGCAAAACTATTAAGTGACTGTGTGTTCAGTGGATTTTTATACAATGAGTAAACACAAAAACAGCTCTGTTAAGATGTTGTCACTCGGGAGACTGTTCCAGAAACTTCTTATAGCCTACTTTGATGCATATCCTTCTCCTGAGGAATGAAAAGCCAGTCTGTTCCCTAAACTGAGGTGCTTTTGTGGGCTGGACTGCACCATATGGGACATCCTGCTCTAGGTGAAGTGCCAGCTGCCAGGACAGGGGCTGCAACTAAATTGGCAAAACTGTATCTCATCTAATCCTAGTACAGCCTACAGAGGAGAGGGATATGGCCGTGTCCCTCCTCTCTGGATGGGACATAAAGCAGAGGAATTGAAGAGTTACTGCTTTGACGAAACGTTTTTTTCATAATAGTTGTGCCCAGTGTTCCAGTTGGAGCAATGGGAGTTTACATTCAGTGCCCATTTCACTTCCTGACATTATAATCCGGTTAACCCTTGCCATCTCAAATATCCAGTTTCTAAAATGCCTATCTTCTTAACCTAAATATACTTCCTTTGTGGCTCTTTTGTGCCTGGTGCTCTAGGTTAAATATGAAAAAGCTGCTGGTTAGCGAGAGTTATTCCCTTTTCTTATTTTGTTAATTTCTTTGTCATTTTTGTCACCAGGCTGTGATCTGGTATTTTAAAGAAGTTCATTTTAAAGGTGCACTGTGTAACTTTTCTGGAGGGGGTCTGGATGGAGATGTTGATGATTTGGTTTAAATTATCCACAGTATGGTATTAAACTAATGTATTTATTCTACTACAGGTGTTATTTATTGCTCGAAAAATATCTTTAAAAACATCCATTCTTACCCTGAGTGGGCGTTCCACAAATCTAACCTGTGATTTGGTTTGCAAGTCTCCATGGAAATTCAGTTTATGGAACATTCTAGGCACATCTTCACGGTCCAAGTGGTGATGGACCCTCCAGCAGACAAGTGACACAGCGCACCTTTTAAGTTAATTAATAGTTACACCATGTTGTTGCAGTATTGCTCATGTAGACTATTATACTTAAGACTTAATGGTTAAAATGTTCTTGTAATTGCATATAGTAATGCACATAGAAGCTTAAGAGGATCAGGGTGTCTCACAAGATCAAACCAGACTTAATGTGGTTATTGTCAGGAATGTAAGGTCGTCCCAAAGACATAAGGCAGTGCATGTCACGTATCGCTCAAAAAACAAGTTTTGCCAAACAGATTTAAAGTAAATTATCGCTGCATTCTGGTTTGTCTGGATACACTTTTGTGCCTGCTGATCATTAACCTGTCATCTTTTATTTAAACTGCTCTCTACATTGATATAGTAATACAAAGATAATGCAAAACAATCATAAATCTTGACAGTATTGTTTTTATTTATCAGCATTGTACATACTTACATGTATATTGGGCAAATGTCTTAATTTGTGTCATTGAATTCTTTTTATTGTACCATTTTTCTGTTGCTACTGTCAGATGTTTTCAGTTAAGAATTCTGCCATTGTCATTTAGTCAAAATAAAATAAAAATGAAAATGTTTACTTGAACTGCACTCGGATCCTGTGGTAAACAAAAACAAAAAAACAACTAAATTATTAGGCCCACAACTTTGTAGCCTACTGTTACCTATAATAACAAAAGGAGAAATTCAATTTGTCAACTGGACAAAAGTTTATTTGGTCGAATATGTTTCACAGCTCATCCAAGCTGCTTCTTCAGTTCTGGTCAGACGCTGGTGGACACTGCCTTATATCTGCTTGAAGGGAGGAACTAACTACAATGAAATTACTCTGAGACTACCACACATATTTGTTTGCAGTTTCTGTTGGTTAGGTGGGCCTATTAAATATGGAGTGGGAGTGGGGGAGTAGTTAGCATAACCATTCAGGGCCATAATGAGTGTTTTCACACCTCTGGACATGTCCTGGCTCGTCCCGTTGTTTTCTCTGCTTGTTTTGATTTAGGTTTGAGGATAGAGTTATAGATGGGAGACAAATGATGTCTGAGACCTCCATTTCTGTTCAAGGAAGGATTCTCTTTCTTGACAAAAATAGCTTCTTTAACTCCCCTCAGTTCTTTTCTCTGGCCAAGATCTGGACCTCGCTGTCCTCAAAGGAGTGGCCTGTGAGATGTACGGCAGATTGCGGCCCATTCTGGTTTTTCCGTCTGTGCTGATACATTCGTTTGAAAAGTGGCTGTTTTGTTTCTCCAATGTAGCGCTCACTGCAGTCTTCACTACACTGAATGGAGTAGACCTTAATAGCCTAAGAAAATGACCCCAGTAGAGATTTGGTACATGTAGTAAGTCACCTACTTTGTACATTGTAATTCATTCACAAGCCACATTCTCAATACTCCTTACAAGCTTAAGTAAGACTGCCTCATTGTCCGTTCGTTTAGCTTCATGACTCCAGCAGGTGGCAGTGTGCACCACAGTCTTAAAGCGGCTGATAAAGGCTCTCACTATTATTGACTGCACCTAAACTGCGCTTTTTGCGATCAACTCGAGACTGACCCGCGGTCCTCAGCCTTTTCACAAATGCTGCTTAGTTTCAAGGGTCACTGAAACTAAATCTTCTTGGACTCTCCAACCAAAGTTTTTTTTCACTCATAATGTTCCTTTGTGGCCTTATTTACAGCTTCATTACATCTCTCCTTTTCACTTGCGCTCATTTTAAGGTATTTATGGCATAAATGTCAGCGCAGTGGGGAAAGGTCGATATTTACAAGTGAATATGTATCATATTAAATGATGCCTGGAATAGCAATCAATAGAAATGACTTTTCCTCCGTGAAAGGGGGCCGTACAGGAAACACAGCGGATTAAAAAGTGCTGCAATGAAGGGCATGTTTGGAGTCAGCAAAGTGAAGAAAAACCGTCAGCTATTTGTCATTTTAGACGTCTGGTTATAGCTCATAGTTATGACGTGATGTTTGACCTTTATGAACAATGCCTTACGATGAATTTCTTAAGAAAATTGAAAATAAAGTAACTGATAAATGGACGATCTGCTATGAGTGGCTTACTAAGGAAGATCACTTAGGACACTTCGAAACTGCGGTTACTTAAATCATTTACTGTTTTTTTTTTTTTTTTTTTTTTTTTTTTTTATGTCCAACTAATCCTGTAGCCTACGTACCTTACTGGTCATGGCATGCTTTATACTAATCCAAATAAAGCCTTGCTTTTCTTCTAGAGGTGTCCTGCAAACAGATCTAAAACACGCACCCAGCAAATATGCAAACCTTGTGATGTCAACAACAGGGGTCTGTAATCCATGAAGCCAAACAATACTTTGGTTGCTGCAGTAAAGTGAGATGATGTTGTTTGGGAGAATTAGAGGGGCCAGGGGAGGTGACAGTGGCTGATGGGAAATGCGAGGCATGTTGCCACAGCAGAAAAATAAAAGCTTAGACCACAGTGAAAAGAGGGGACTTTTTGCATTTTGTACCATATGTGCTGTTCTTGGGCTACTCAGATTTCTGTGGATACAAATGAAACTTACGCACACAAGAGATTTGACGAAACTGATATGTCCAACTCTAGAGTTGGTCTAACAATAGGAAAGAATAGGAGGAGGGCACAGAAGTTGCCTAAGTGGAACAAGATGTACTCGGTCATGAAAAAGCCTTCATGGTACGAGACATGTGACCCACGTGAACCAAAATAACTGACAAGACGTGCCGCTGAGTCACGCGCGTGTTGCTGATGTTACCAAAAGGCCCTGGTCGGGTCTAGGTCTACGGTCGGCGGTCGCGGGATTCTCCATGTGTCCTCCCGTAAAGTGAACCCATGTGCGGCCAGCGAGCTTCCAATTGGGCCCAGACGGTTTCCCAGAAGCACGCATAGGAGGGTGAACCCCCCTCCCCCACCTCGAGTCTTCGGCCCACTACGAGTCACGACTACACGGAGCACAATGTCCGAACCTGACCTCAGCCCCTCACAGGAACCCCCCGCCACACCGAGGCCGAAGAATGCGTGCGTTAAACGCTGTCACGCAAATCCTGCAGGCAATGGACGCCCCGTGCGCAACCAGCTGCAAGCAAAGCCTATGACCTATAAAAAGCTGACATGCTGAGTATAAGTTTCGTGTGAATCATCTTTGTTTTTAATACTCTTTTAATTAAAGACGAACAATAACGCGTGCAGGTCAGGCAATCAAAGAACAGAAGAAGGAAGGATCTAAACAATGGCCTATCCACATGGGACATCTTTTTTAGCTTCAGGACTATCCCAGGTGCACCGTTGACAAGTTGTTTTGCTGCAAGTTTGTATATGTGGGAAGCCCAGAAGCCCTATAGCCTTTTTATGTATTTATTTGTTTGTTTGTTTGTTTGTTTGTTTGTTTGTTTGTTTGCCAGCAACCCCATTTGAACGTGGTAAAATCATTCAACAATGCTGTTCTCATCCCTCCCTCCGTCCCTCCTGTTATGCCTCTGTTTATAACTACTTTGAACAACAGAATGGGGGTCCCTGTCTGCTGAATGCTTTACCTGCCCCACAGCTCACCATCCATCACCTCAGGTCTTCTTCACATCTCTCTCCTTATTTTCCTTATTCCCTCAGCCTTTTACTAGCTGCAACTGAGTACCCACTACCCTTGTCATCTTGGTATAATCAATATATTCTCTCGTTGTGTTATTCACTGAAATTGCACCTACTACAATGACTAGTGCCATCATTACCATCCTGGATACTACATGTTATCTAAGGCTATATTTTTCTTAAAGCATTATATGACTAAAAGAATGTAAGGTTCTAGAGGAAAATGTAGCCTATACCAGGAAGAACGGTATATCAGTGAATAGCTTCTACCTCTGGAGAAAGGCCAGACAAAATGTCTTCCAGCTATTTGGTAAATCTCCTCAAGACTATTTCATAACTCAAAACAATACACCATGACAATATTTTAGTGCTGTCTATAAATCAGCCCCTCACAGTAAAACCTAATGCTGTGAATAAAGTCCTGGCAGTGGGTTTGGTTCTTCTGTGTTTAGAAAAGGTGTTTAGAAACAGGCCTGAAGAAAACACTATGTTTTTTATTGATATATTTGTATGTGCACTTATTTTCCTGTTGTCTTTAGGGATATACTACTGTTACAGTGTGGGGACTATAATCACACTGAACATTCCTAAGAACAGTTAATGCATTCACTATTTCCAGGCATTATATGATAAGCATTATCTTGTTATCAAAGCAGGCTTTCCAATAAGCACATTATCTACAAAAAATAACCTTTCACTTTCAAACCGCACAATGACCTATATCAAAACTGCATTTAGTTTCTAAGCAAATGTACTGCCTATACCGCGTTTAATTGAGAATCAATGAAAAACTCTTATTTCTCTAGACAGCCATCACCCCTCATTGCAAGTATTTAAGGCAGCTAGGGCTTAACTGATGACTATAACAAGCCTGAACATTAACAGTCCGAGATGCCTATTGACTTGGATTTACTGGAACATGAAACACTTTTCTTGTATATGGTTACTTTGGTTAGACTTGGTGAGATGCACAATTTCCAAAAAATACACAGTCTCATAGTTGTTTGTCTTAGCGGGTACATGCACGTGTGGTATTCTCTGCAAATCTGTTAAAATGTTGGTGGCTCTAAGCAATAAAAGCATATATTTTTCAGTTTCCCTGAAACTTTCGGACTTATAACTTGTCTTTATGGAGAACCTTGTATATTATTGCGCAATAATTATGCTACATAATAATCACAATCACAACATAATCCATGAAGAGAATTCTAAGAAAAAGGCGTTTTGTTTACGTGCAGGTTGGAGGTGGGGACATAGTGTTCCATGAGTTTTGGCGGAGGCTGGAACAAGAAGAAAAAGAGGGCCGTGGTTTGAACCAGATCCAGAAGAATTTCCTGCTGACAGGGAGTGTCTTTGCTCTGAGGGGTGAGAGGAAATGCCTGAAAGAGCAAGAAATAAAAGGTCTGGTAATGCACACATGCTATGTGGACTGTTTGGTTTCAAACCACCACAAGGGGACATAATGAGTATTTGTGTGTTTAGGGGTTAGTTAGTAAACTAATCCAGTTAATAAATCCAGTTAAATCCGGTTAGTATATGTATGTATATATATATATATATATATATATATATATATATATATATATATATATATATATATATATATATATATATATATATATATATATATATATTCCTATTTAAAGTGGAAAGTTAGTTAGTTAGTAAACTAATCCAGTTAATAAATCCAGTTAAATCCGGTTAGTATATGTATGTATATATATATATATATATATATATATATATATATATATATATATATATATATATATATATATATATATATATATATATATATATATATATTCCTATTTAAAGTGGAAACAAAGTAGCCAATATCAATGCTTTGACAACCTTTTACCCTGTTGGTTTCTATCCCATTAAAATAAACAGTAACTAACAGAAGATCCCTTAGTGGCCTATTGGCTTGGCTACTCTGTTTATATTTACTTTTTGAGACATTTAAACACAGCTTTATCAACACATGTGTCCATTGCTTTGAGGTCAGGTTGTCAAAATGCCATTTCTAATATTAGGAGTATAAGCTACTGTCAATTAAATAACAGTGTGTTGGGGGAAAAAAAATAATAAGAAGAATTCCCTCGTGAACGATGCAGCTGCAGATGTGCATGTGAGTTTCCCAAAAGCCCTTGCTGTGTGAAAGATGAAAGGGCCTCAGAAAACAGGCACACACCTGCACATGAAACAATACACTACATTCATTCTCATAGTTCACTCTTTACTTCCTTAAAATGACTTCACTCTGCCCTCAAGACATTACTGTGTGCACTCACTGAAAGAGAGTCAGACACATGTGCAACCATTTAAAGCTTATAGGACATGGGTCAAAATATTACCCACGCCTAATTGTGGCAGATGCATGCTGGGTAATATCTCCAGGTACAGTATATGCAGTTTAGGTTTTGTCAAAGGGTAGCAAAGGTTTCAAAGGTGAATTATTGTTTTTAGGAATCAGTAAGTTTTTCACTGGCTTGCTGTGGTCTTTGGGCTATGCTGATGGAAATAATTTATAGATGATCCTAATAATTCTTATTTAATTGTTGAAAAAAGTGGTCTCATTGTAAAATGTGACACTATGATAATACTAAAATGTATTAACCAATATATTTGAATAATTTCTCTCCTGAGTTTAGTAGTGATGTTCCATTTATTTAATGTAGGGTACATTTTGTATTTAATTGTACATAATGTCCTGCAAAACTGTTTGTCAATCTTCATATTCATACATACAACATATCTACAACAGCATCCTTTTGCTATTGTAGTAGAAAATATATAAATTTAAATCTGTATCAAAGTATATTTTTCCCCATTGATGACTGATGCATTATGGGAGAATTCGCCACACATACTTCTGTCATGTCATCCTGCATTCACCTTTGCATTGAGGAAAGATTTGTTTGGGTAATCCCCTTCACTCCACCTTGATGTCTTTTCCTTCATATTGATATTTTGGCATGTGAACTTGCTCTGCCTTGTCTGCAGAACTGGCACTTGCACATACAGTCTGGACCAGGAAACATCAGTCTGCTTACTGGCACAGTTCAGGATCACGTTACGCCAATTTTTAGAGGAAGTGTACACATGCAGCGCACAGGCATGTCAATATGTTATAGCCTAAATTACGTTTGGGCCATACTCATTTTAAACAAGGTGTTCTCATCAGTAGCCGGTTTACAATGCAGACAGGCTTATTTCCATCCGCTCAATGACATCAGCTGGCTATTTCGGGGCATTGTGGGAATGAAAGTCCATTTTGAACTCTCCATGTATTTGATACTGATAAACCGGACAGTGGCGGCAGCAAGATGGATCAGTCATATTATCTGCCTTGATGCAACTGGAACACTGAAACAATCAAGCATTCTTTTCAACTGGGAACTGTTTCCAGAAGTGTCCTTGTGGTGGTAAGAACTAAGAGTAAAAGGACAGACATTAAAAACCTCCATGAGTTTTTCCTCTCAGTTATATGGCAGTCTAACTTGTAAAATATAACAAAAGACACATTACCATTTCCACCTGCAAGTACAGATGCTAAAGTAAACATATCTAGAATACATTTTCAAATACTCTGCTTGTTGCTACTAATGTTACCTCTAAGGTGTAATTTTACCATGACCTTTAATTTGGAAATACATTTCACTAGCATATGTGCAATAATTTAACTTAGGAAATCCTCTCTTCCAGTAACTGTGAAGGTGCCTTGTGCTGAGCAACTACATCTTAACACAATGAGGCTTGCAAAATAGCCATGGTGATGTTTGCAACATTTCTTTACTGTCTTCCTCAAAAGCATTCAAACTGGCCGAATCACTCTTTCCCATCACACATTTCCAATATCTATTCTTGCAAGTTGGCTCTAAGATTCCACATAGCTGTTGCCACATTGTTTGAGCTACTTGATTTGGAAAGAATGGATTTTGATATAGCCAGAATGACTTCACAGTTGCCTTAATTGTGTCATATGACCAAATTGTTGGTAAGTGACCCAGGTGCCCTTCCATGCTCGACATATCAAAAAAACTTTCCAATATTGGCTCATTTGTTTTTATGCCAGGAACGTAAAACTAGGCTATATAAAAAGAAAGCACATTCAGGAAAGTCTTAATCAAATCAACAACTTTGTGCCAGTCTCATTCCCGTTCCCTTTGTCTACCCTTGAGGACACTCAATACAAACCAATGAGGCTGATGTACTGGACCCGTGCCTATGTAACACTGGCAGTGAATGTTTTAGGAAGTGATAAAGTGTCAACACAAACAATAAACTTTATACTGGAAAAAACGCAAACACCCTTTTATTATTGTATTTTAATGTCATGTCTATATTAACAGTTTGGAAAAGTCACATGATTGTGGGTGTGTCCTCTTGTTTTAGACCTTCCCAGAAGACAGCTGTGGTGACGAGACTTGGACACAAATACGTTAGAAATGTGGGGAAGAGCATCAGAGTCACGAGCGGGACTCCTGCCAAAAGGACAATGCACGTAAAAGGACACAAAAGTTTGATCTCAGTGTATTGTTATTGTACTACTTTAGGGCAAAGGTTGTGTTTGTTTTTGTTGCCATAATTCTCGCTGTGTAAGTATACAATGCAACAAGTCTTTAACATCTGAAAGAAACAAAGACATGGTTATATAATTATAGGCTACATAATTGTCATTAACCTGGCAAACCATCTCACAATAGAAAAAACTGTGACCAGTAACTTGGTCTGACGGCATCAACTGCTTGTTCCATGTGGGAAGATAAGTTTAATGTCATCCTGTGGAACCTTCCAGCTAAAGTAATAACATCTACAAGGAGACAATCGGGTCAATTCCTGCCCAAAACATTTTTCTTTTCTATTTTCCTGATTCTGTCTTTCTAATTTCAAGATAGTATGTTCAAAACATACAAATAGTAGTACAAATACAAATAGTATGTCCTGGTTTAACCTGTCATTTCTTGTTTTAATAATAGCTCAGTACATTAAAAGTCAGCAGACAGGTAAGGGTGCCACCTTCTGAGGAAAAGTGTTGTTCTTCCTTAAAGCAGTTGCGCAATCCTATCTCGAATGTAGTACAACATGTGCCCTGGGAGTGCCTCACTCCAATGGAAATATGTAAATGCAAACAACACGAACAACTAAAAAGGCAGAAGCACACTACTACCAGGAAATTATTACTCTGCGATAGGCAATGACAACAGTGCAGCAAATGAGGAAGTTTAGCAAACACACTGAATGACAAAGCTCTCAGTCACTAAATGATATCCGTAAGAGTGAAGAACAGTCAATTCTAGCAGGAACTGGGTTTACTGTAACTTCTGTAATAAGAAACTCACTCATGTTTCCTTTTGTCTGTTAAAAAAAACAACTTTATCTTATAATAAACAATACAAAATAACCAGTAAAATCTTGACATTGTTCAGTAATTAAGCTGAAGAGTCTTTAGCCACCCAGTGTAAAAATATTTCGTACAACTTTAAGAACTTAACCACTGAATCTTTCCCAAACGAATATTTCATTAATCAAGACCTTTTTATTGTGTATTGCTTAGAGCCTGCCTTGTGATTTTCAAAGAGTAAAGAGTTTATTTGTGAGTCAGTGCGGGGCAGGGTTAACAGCTGGTGTTTCTTGTTTAGACTAACAAACCATCAATTGCATATACACATGTGGAATCACTCCATTTTTCCATTTCAAGTAATAGATTGTCTTGTTTGGACTTAAAAATATAACAATCTTAAGCCTTGTCCGGTCTCAGGGGTTTCTGCCTGGGAAATGATAGTGCTTGTGTGAAATATCCTACTCAGCTTTTATAACGAGGATAGTGGTTTCCATGGAGAAGCACTCCCGTAAAACAAAAAGTGGGAGGTGCTCTATCTGCTGGCTCATTCCCTTCACTGACTCTAATCTGAACCCCATGAGAGCATTCAGAGGTTGAGTAGATGCCTTGTGTGATGAGACAATGAATTTTCTGGGAACAATTTCTGGGATTGTTACGAGGTTTTGCTAGCAGAGATAGCCCTCCCCCCATATCTTTATCTTCCTGGTGGTCTGAATCAGCCAACACCTGAGTCACCTCTGTGGACACAGCTGGCATTTACCAAAACCCATCAAGGGCTCTGGCGTCAAACTGAAATCCTCCCTCCCTTCCTCTGCCCTCAGAGGCTCAGATAAACTTTAACTAACAAGTGAAATTTCAGTTTCAAGTGATGGCACATAAGATGAACAGTATAGTGCGATTTTGCCTGTCTGACTGTTGGTAAAATAAGGCGTATTCTTAAAAGGAATGAATGACCTAACATGACTCCACATTGTCTGCCCCAGTCTTAGGCCCGCAGCTAAAAACCTGAGTCAGCCCCATGCAGTGTGAGCAGCACACCAGTCACACCAGTGTGTTACCAAAGACTAGACTTTACCAGGATCTGATGTCACTTTTAAACATAGGATTAGCTACTATGGATTTATGGGGAGGCCTGTATTCTTTTCTCATTAAAATCTGATTTCTGATTCTGAAACTGACAGCAAATATAAGAAGAATTTACATTTGTGATGCCAATGACATGTGAACAAATATATTTTCTTGATCGATGCATCACATGCTGTTGTGATGTGTAAAGTCATTTTGAACAAAGAATGAAGCAAGCCTATTTCAACCAAACTAACTTACTAAAGTAATAGTCCTGGTTGGTTTCAGAAAATGTTGTGGTGCCCACTATATGTGGCAGAAGGTAATTATACTGTTGGTGATAAACCATGATTTTTCAGAAACCTTTAACACCTCTTCCACTGAAGCATGGCTTCAAAAGTAAATGTCATCATCATAAAACTGGTGATTACACACAAGAATAGTCTATTTAAATATACTCAAAGCTATTAGTATACACAAAATATGCTTCTTTGCTATTGCTAAATAAAAATAGTTGCTGGAATTTACTTTTCTCACTAGGGGAGGGACTCTGCAAGAATCTAGAAAATAAATACACTCTTCCTGTCAGCTTGCCAGTTACCGGCAGCAGCGAGAGGCGGAGTCTGTGCGCATAAGAGCTTGGGCCGCTCAGTGCTCCTCGGCACAGCACGCTCTAACAAACCAAGGCAAGGGAACTACCCGAAAGACTATTAAAACAAGCCGAAAGGCATTTTACACAACTAACACAAGTAAATTGCCAGAGACCTGTATCCGTTACGCTATTTGGATATCACACAAAAAAGCGACTTTGAACAAACGAGCAACTTTGGACAGGTGAGAAGCAGTTTTTTCTTCATTTACTTCAAACACAAGTTTGCAATAGTTACTGTATAGCTGCTGACGCTATACATGTTAGGCTAAAATGTTATATTTCTGATACTATTTCTGATACTGTCATGGTGTTAAATGGCATGCATGTTGCGCAACCTGGATTACGCTGTTCTTACTGGAACTGACCGTGGTGCCTGCGTCCCGAGGGCAAATTACACACAAGTAAAAGTTTCCGGGAAATGCGCTCATAAATTAAACGGGGGTTGTATGGTTCACATTAGGCTTAGTCGAACAGAGGCTCAAAATGACTTGAAATGAAGTGTTATATTTGTGGTGCACCTATTACCAGCAGATTGTACTTCTAAGACTCAATTAAGTTTTCCAGCAAAGTAAATCTAAATTATACTTTGTACACCACCCTAGCATCTGTATGGCAAAAATCTGTTTCATTTGTATGATGTTTCACTGACCTCTCTCCTCGCTTACCCACAGGTGTCTTATTCACAGACCTCCTGTCCTCCTTGCCCTCTGTGACCGCTCGGAGTCCCTTATTTGACCTGTCTTCATCTGTCTGCGTGGTGCCCTGTGTGCCCCCCACAGGCTGTTACAGAGTGGGACACAGCGCCATGGTAACTCACAGCAAGTTTGTCTCCGTCATGAGCAGCCGCCCCTTGGACTCGACAAGCATGAGGCTGCACCAGCGCTACAAGACTTTTAGCTCCAAGGCTCAGTACCAGATGGTCCTCTCCACTTTGCACAAACTCCAGGAGAGTGGCTTCTACTGGGGAGCAATAAGTGGCAAGGAGGCCAACGCCATGCTGGCTTCTGAGTCCACGGGTACTTTCTTGGTTCGGGACAGTTCTGATAACCGCCACCTCTTCACTTTGAGTGTCAAAACTGCATCTGGCACCAAGAACCTGCGCATACAAAGTGATGCTACATCTTTCTTTCTACAAACGGACCCTAAAAATGTCCAGTCAGTACCTCATTTTGACTGTATCCTCAAACTTGTTCACTACTATATGTCACAAAGCAAGCGTGGTGGGAACATGTATTACATTTACTCTGGAGGTGAGAAGATCCCCTTAGAACTGGTGAAACCACTGTCATGTAGCTTGTCCACATTGCAGCATCTGTGTAGAAAAACTGTCAACGGTCATCTGGACATTTCTTCCAAAAGAGACCAGCTGCCTCACCCACTCAAAGATTTCCTGCAAGAATATGATGCACCCATCTAGATTCAAGGGACTCACTGAAAGAACTAAACTGGGAATAAAAAAAATGGCTGGTTCCAGGGAATGGAAAATGCAGCCCAAAGAGCTTGAGCTTTCCAAAGAAATGCCCCTCCACATTTTGGGAAGTGTATCAAAAGAGCAACTCTCCACAGAGGCGCTATGTGGAGTGAGAGAGAAACCCAGCAATGACGTATAAGTTACAGTCAGCTGTCGCAGTGACACAGAGCTTCTCTCTTCTGCTGCTAGCAATTTAGGCTGTACCAGTGAAGCCACCCACACAAGAAGACAATCTAATGATAGACTGAATCACATTTGGTTGATGTGTGTGATGGTAAATATGACTCCTGTTACCTAGTGTCTTGTGGGAATCGACACTAGTCCTTTTGTGCCAACCTTTACATAAAAGGGCTGATTTTTGTTGCTAAATGTTGAAATGTACTTATAGATGTAGAGGTGTATGCCAAATATCTCTCAACACTTTTGGGTTATAACATATTTGGATCTTATTTGTTTATGATCCACCCAAAACCAGAGGAAATGCACCACAATAGCACAGACAAGATTCCTCATTGGGAATAATTGAATGTATTAGTCAGTGTTTCTCCTTGTGTGGAGATGAAATAACACGTTAGTTTTATTTTATTTTTTACAAGCAATGTTTACATGAAGGGAGGCTTAATTCTGATGAATGTCTTTTATAAAGATACACTTATCCAGCTAGTGGCTGTGAATGCTTGAAGATATTTTAAAAGTTTGACAAAGCAATGAGACTGATACAACTTTGCACTTATTTATATTTTACATTTCCATAATTTATAATAAAACTACTATTTTTATACTAAATCTCTTGTTTTCCCTTGTCTTATATCTATGACAAAACACTTTGTAAGTATCATCAGCCTGTTTCAGTGAGCTTATTTAAATCTCTCATGAGATATGAGACTTTGTCGCTTTATTACCCAACATGCTCACACAGGCATGTGTACAGAAATATTGTAGAAATTCTCAGAAAGTTGCACACCCACTACAGCACAAAAAAGTGCAGTCAGTACATGCTCTTTATTCAAGTGAATAAAAGAAGCATGTCATCATGGCTCTGTTTGCATAATGTATGTACAATAATATAGTACATAACACAAAGTTCTGTCTGTTTGTCTAAATGTTTATCAGTGTCAATCTGTGCTGGCGTTATTTTATTTATTTTTATCCTCAGTTTTTCCATACACATATATACATACATCATTTACGCTATAAAGTCCTCTAATCATGCACTACATGAGCTATCAGCTACCATTATAATTCCCCTTAAACCTCAGTATATACTATTTAAACAAGTGAGGTAACCTAAGGGGAAGAGATATTCATCTGTTTATAGCGTAGCAGAGTGTGTCTGTCTGTACTTAAGAAAATACTTAACAACACAATAGCAGCGAATTTCATCTAAACACTGTGACACTCTTCTGGAGAAATTCTCTGGTAGTGGGTCATGTGATTCTCAGGAACTGGCTGTGCCCTGTGAGTGCAGCACTGACAAATATACACCTCATATCAGCCATCTGCGTAACCTGTGACTTGTGAAAGATACCAGTTTTTTCTGCAGAAGAACATTACTACTACTACTTCTTTTTTTTACTACTAACACTACTTTTATTACTATTACTAAAATGTATTTTACTATTACCACTACTACTACTGAGAAATATATTTAACCAATCTAACACAAAACATTACATGATGAATTCTTACTACAGCTACTTTTATTACTACTTCTACTTCTTTTACTACTAACACAGCTACTACTAATACTTGTTTTACTACTACCATTACTACCTTTACTACTACTACTTCTACTACTTAATCATTTACTGACACTTGAACAGCCCCAAGACTGACTATATCTGAGAAATAGCCTTATATTTAGCCAACCTAACACAAAGCATTACATAAATCCTTACTACTACCACTACTACCACTACTACTACTACTATATACTACTTTTGCTTTTTCAACACAAATACGCATTTAATTTTATTACTTTTACTTCTACTTTCTTGATACTTTTTGAAACAGCTCAAATATTATATCTGAGAAACAGACCTATATTTAACCATCTAAAACCATGAATCCTTTAGGATGACTTGGTATTTCAGATGTTAATTTGAATAGTGGGTTATATTTTCAATGGTATTTTCAATGGTAATAAGTGATTGGCAACATGTAAATATTTTATTTAGTTAGTTCTGAAAATGATGATGATGGCATGATTATACTATTTTAGTAGAATGTGTAATATTTATTTTGTGATGATATCTGGCAGCCCATCACCTCACTTGCTCCCCTTCACAGTGCACTTGTACGCTTCAATAAGATGCCTCTCCCTTCAAGGTTCCTCAGTGCATGTGGAGAGCCCTATTCCCGCTCTAGTTGCTTAGCCTGTTTACAATTCCACAACTGCTGGTCGCCATGGAGCTGTCGTCAATGAGCCCCAGATGCCAGATATGGGATCCAACCCAGGAGTGAGTTGTGAGTCACTTAAGGGCCGCTAGCTCCGCCCCTTCCCTCAGCCTGTTCTCCGGGCACGCTCCTCCTGCTCCACCGCTCATTTACTGTCAGGACTCTCCCTGCCACTTCTCTGTACTGTTGCATATCTGCACATTGGCCCTCATGACTCCTGTTGACTTAAGGGAATCTATAATTATAAATAGTGAAGGGAATGAAAGGGCACAAAATAACAATGCATTGGCCTGTGTTGACATGCGGTTACGATACAACTGGACATTTGTTGAAATAACCCCCGCTTTCTGCATATTTGACATATTTCAGATTTCACAACGGACATTGGACAAAAGCAGTGTGTGTATTGTGCAAGACAAGTTAGACTGTGAGGGTTGTGAAAAACATGCCAATGAAGAAGTGACCATCGTGTCTCGTGTCTGGCTCGTTATGTTTTTAAAAGAAAATAGCACATATGAGTGAGAGGCAGAATAACTACTCAAAATCTTTACATTTCTTTATTGAAATATTCCTCAGGTCATGTCTTATATTATTGTTTTTGTGTAATATATTATCTTATATTACACATGGAGCAAGAACATTTGTCAAAACTGTTTTATGTTGTCAGGGGCATAATTTCAGTATGCATGTGACTCTAAAAATAAACTATTAAAGCTCCCTAAATCTATTGGTATATGTCTTTTAGTTTTACTTGGTAGTTAAGGTGAACACGTTATAGTCAAATGTTGATCACGTGTAAGCAAAATCAGCTGGAGAGAAATCCTCCCTGCCTCAGTACATTCTGGGAAATGACGTGTGACTCATTGTCAGAGTGGCTGAAAGGCCAATGACGTCACTGTGTTACAAAAAAAGATTCTTGAATTCACTATCCAAACAAACCCATCGGTTAAGAGGTTGCATAACGCAGAAGAGAACGAATGGAAAATATGTGTCAACTATATTCAAACTGTTGCTATGTACAACTCCTGGTAGCTAGGGCTGACTTCCTGATTCATGTGAACATACAAGACATACTGTTAACTTACATTACTGTCAGAGAAGTGGCACCGCCATTATTCATAGCTCGTTATGACAGGAGAGGTGTTCAGTGTTTTGTCAATAACTAAAAATAGTTTTTACAGATAATTTTCTAATTGCTTCTCCAAATGCTATATATTCCTGGCTCATTGTGGCTATAAACACTCACTTCTGTTTTATCTCTGTTACGTTATTGCGACTGTGTTACCCAACTGAACTAAATCCCCCAGTATAAGAAATCCTCTTCTGTTTTGGTGATGGCAGTAAATTATCCATCTACTGCTGCTTAAAACAAACAAACAAACAAACAAGCAAACAAACAAACAAACAAAAAAACTATAGTCTTTCACAATAAAATAGTACTTAAATCAACTCAGTGACTTTGAGATGAAATACTCAAGTGCACTATGACTTGATTTTCTGTACAGATAATGTTCAGTAACCTTACAAGTACACTTTTGTCTAATTTGTTTTATCTGTCCTTTTCTACTAAACTGTAACTATTCCTTTTGTTCACGGGCTGTGTCTGTTTTAAGCTGAGAGCTGCAGCTGGCTGAAGCCAAACCACACTTCCACAGAAACAATTCAGAATTTCCAGTGAAATTCTTCACAAAGAGTTGATTTTGCATGGCGTGTTAGGATGTGATATTTAAACATACAATCCCCAAGCTCAAACCAAGTCAACCGAGCTAAAGGTCATCTTATAAAGTCAGTGGTGGTACAGACACAATGAATAAAATATCTCTAAACATTGTACTTCAGTTTGTGAAAACAACTGAACAAATATGTTTGTTTGTTTTTTTCGTGAATATATTTATGATTGTAGTAATGAATTATGATTGTGTTTATAGTTTCAGTGACAGTAGTACTAGCATAAGTAGCAAAAGAAAAATAACAGCGGTATACAGGTATATGGATTTCAATTTACTGTGGTAGAAAACTGAATAAACTGCTTGTGACTCTATCTCATAATGGGGCTTTTGTATTTTATATTTTTTCTTATCCCGCCCACACTAGGAACTAGCACAAACAAACAATAAAACCCATTTACTGAATAAATGAACTGAACGTTTTTCTTTGGATGTGTGAACCATTACCTTGCAAGTCATCTTTTTCCTGGTTGCAATAATCAGACAAATATTAATTAAGTGCTTTAATCAGTTTCATTACTGCTGAAGAGAGTTCCTGTACTGTATCTTACGTCACCTAACCTCGTCATGTCTGCTCATGCTTAGCTACCATGGGTGTGCCTCAGGGCTCAGTCATGGGGGTGCTTTTGCTCATTTGGTTTATCCTAGCAGTTTAGTGATGTTTCCTGTGTTCTACAGATATGTGTATGATACGGTATATGTGATATAACCCTGCTTCTAGCTCCTATGTAGAAACACAATGAAACAGAGAGATCCTTTAAAGTGTGTTTGAAGCCATTACAGCTGGTATGTTATGTACCATAGCCTTTTAATTATTGCTTTTTACTGGAAAACATTTTGTGACAGCTGTTTGAGAAAAGCGCAAGACGGAAAAAGAGTAAACGGAAAAATACTGAAACATAAAACTCTCAAGACCAGCTAACTCAAACAGGTCACTGTGTATCGGAGTTCATCAGTTGACCGTCATGACCTTAAACAACCTTCTGGAGTGACTGGAACGCCACACAGACGCTTACTGGATTTCACTGTTTGTCATCCAATACACAAATAAAAATACAGTTCAAACTATTTGACCCTGTAACCTTAACAATAGTGGGGCTACAGTGACACAGTAGTTTGGGGAATTATTAAATATTTTAATTGCAATGCGTTGTGCTTTTGATTGGGTGTAATTAAATATGTCATATGCCCAGTTTGATTTATGTTTTCAATTCTATTAAACAGTGTTCTCCAAGTGACACATAGTCATATTGTAAAATGCACTGGCTTTTGATTAAAATATTCCTTTTTTTTTTTTTTTTTTTGAAAGGTGATGAATCTGGCCTGTGAAATATCCACTTAGAAAACCAAATAACATGCTGCAGACAGAAACTGTAAATCCCTTTCTATGTGTTCAGAGGAAAAGTTGAGGCCAGTCAGTAGAAAATTCCTGTCAGGACTTGAAAGTGTCCCAGGACAAAGTGGTTGCCATGGAGATGCCTGCAGTAGACACTCACCTCGTTCACGTCACCAAAAAACCACAGGCGTGATGGATGAATCGGGAGAAACAGCCACTAAGGTGCTGCTATGGCAACACCCGTGTGTTGATACCTCTATTATGGGCTCAGCGCAGGATATAAACACAACCTTTATTTATTTATGCATTTTTGTGTCTGATGAGAGGAAAACTGCTCTGACTGTAAGTAGGATTACAGCCTCAGCATTTGTCTGGAATTAAAGATCACCACTTTTTTTTTTTTTTTTTTTTTTTTTTCACATGGTTACACTGCATGAGATTCTGCTTGATAAATATAAATCCAAATATTTGGAAAATTATTCAGCTCTCATGCAAAGATTCCTTTTTGAACCAAAAAGCTCTCATGCAAAGATTCCTTTTTGAACCAAAAAGGAATTGCTTCTCATGCTGTGAGAAAATTAGTTGCACTGCAGAAATATTTAACAATTTTTTCTCACACATATACACATTGTTTATTACATTTAAATAAAGAAATACTGCAATATGTATGTAGTTTAAAAAGGTCTTTTTAAAGAAAGTCCCCAAAATTACACCCAAATGGAGAGCTGAATAGTGATCAGAAATTAAAATTAAGCAGCTCTCATCTAATGTTTAACTTCATACAAAAAATATATTTTAGCTTGTATTGGTGTCTAAAAACACTAGTCCACTGATATTGATTCTAGACCAGACATCAAGTATTTTCTGGGTGCAAGACTTTGAAAATGCTAACCTGTCTTTGTTAACCAGAAAGACCCAGCGATTATCAGACTGGTTCCAGCATGTTGACTCATAGTGACTACAAACAGGGATGGATCATTGTTCCCATAAACTGACTCATGTAAGACTTAACCACGGCGTGCCTAAGCCTATCTCAACTAAAGCCTTAGACCTGTGATTAATGATTTACCATGTAGGGCCTGTGAGGCTTTTCCACGATATAATAAAAGAGTTCGTTGGAATATGCTCTATCTATTTTAACACGAACAAGCCAACACCATTGTAACTTTCTGGGCAATAGCCAAGACAGACACGCGCCATTGTTACATAAAGTAAAATATCAATCACCACATTCTTGCACAAAAGGCTTTTAACTAGAAACCCCACATTAATAATAATAATAATAATAATAATAATAATAATAATAATAATAATAATAATAATAATAAAAAATAAAAACTAATTTGACCATTTTGTGCACACAGTTTCCAAATCTCATACAATCCTAACAGGGCAAGGATTAAAGTGCCCACATTACGGTATTCTCTGATCTATGTTGTAATGTTGTTTCAGAGTTATGTTTTGTTTCATTTATGCATATTTAACACACAAACCCTGCATATTTAGGATGAGTTCTTCTTTCAAACAGGAGACACTGTGGTAATAAAAAATTCCTCCGCTGTGTTTTTAAACTCCATATACCTTCAGTGGAATCATCTGGATAATTTCAGCCCTGGAATTGCCAATCCCTAATGAAGAAAAGGTAAAAAGTAGCTGTTAACATGAAAATTACCACCTCATTTTCACTTGTTATCTAATTTTCAGCACCGCATACAATATAGCATTTATTTTTTATTGACTTGCAGTTGTAGTATTTCATTCAGATTTTAAATGTAATCTATGCTGTCAAGTCTTTTTTTTAAGTACACCGGAAAGTTCTTTTTGCATGCAGCCAATTAATTATTACTAACTATACGGTTGTACTCTTATTTTGGATATATGCGCCTATAATAGTTAGTGAGCCTAATATCGATTATAGATTGTAATTTAGATTATGATTCAGTGCGGTCTTTATGAATTAAGCCATGCACTACTACTGTAGAAAGAATGGGTGGAGTAACCAGAGAAATGAACTGAGTGGGCGGAGTCATTTTGTTAGTAACATTTCATGGAACTGATTACAGTGCTGGAGAAGTGTTAGTCATTGTGTGCCGTGTCAAGAAAACCCTTCTGATGTTGTTCCCTTTGTGTCTTCTTCTTTTTCTGCCTCCATTCACCCAAAGCAGGGCTGTGCAATATGATACATGCGCAACCACTCAATATTTACTGCTAATAGTGGAATTTTTTTTTTTTTATAAGCAATCAAGGATGGACTTGTCTGGGAAGCAGACATTAATCAGAACTGATTATAACTGACCTTGTGTAATTTAAAAAATTTCCTCAATTTAATAACACAAATGTCTAAATATGAGTTTGGTGACAGGAAGTCTACACTGTGTGAAAAGCCCCTGCAGAGCTGTTCTCTAAATGTGTGTTGTTTTACTACAACGTGCCAGTGAGGGATTACTGCATGCATTTTACCATTTCTTGCCATCTCTGCAAAGAAACTTATCTGATGCTTTGAGAAAATTATTAAAAGTTAAGACTTGCACATGAATCATGAGTGCCTTGTATACCATATACAGACTGTATTTGTATGCAGAATATACAGTCTCTGGTCTGCACTGCGGGTTGTATTCCATTGAATTGCACTAAATAAAAGAAGGCTTGTTAGCACATGTATGGTTGCATGTATTATAAGGTGAAAATGTCTTGCAAAAAATGACTGGACTGACTGGACAGCACAATTGTTTAAACAGCAATTTCAACCACTATGCATAATTATACTAATTATCAATAAAATATCCACACACTAAAATGTTGCTGTGTCTTTTCAGTTTACAGCCTGAAGGTATTGTGCATAAAGTATGAATGAAATAAGACCCCCACCTTCAAAAGCCAGGGTTTCAGTAATGGTTTTACTCATTATTCCAGGTTTGTTCACCTTGTGTACTTAATTACACTGTCCCACTTAATTTCTCAGCTATGACATGTCATGAATAGTAAATATATGAACACAAAGCTGATGTGATATTTCCCCCCTTCTGTGTAGCCTGAGAATGCATCTGGGCTTGACTGGTGCTCTGTGGTGAGAAGTGAGAGTGAAACGGCCGTGGCTTTGCTCTTCAAAAGGTTCAACATCTGTGTAAGTGTTCCTCAGGTGAGCACTATGTGTCAAACAAGCTTTTACTGGAATTAAAAAAAAAATACTTTTACACATTATAGATAAGAAATAAGCCTTCCCATCAGCCCCCAAGCATGTGACAAACCACAGAGGCCCTTAACTTTCCAGAATAACTCAAAGAGACAGGGAATAGAACTAAGTAATGTCAAGCCTGTTATAAACTCATACATGGGGCTTCAGCTTCCCCTAATCTGTCTTTCCTGGAAATTAATAGATAGGCAAATGTGTCAACCAAATTTCTTGTTGATTTAAATGTCTATCCATTCCAGTAAAGCAGAAACAATAAACTGAATCTATTTTATCAGTGTGCTATGCAATATGTTTTACTATAATTCAGAGGCTCTGCAAATGAAAATTTGAACACACAGTGAAAGAATACTCATTTAGATTTACTGTATTCCAGAACAGTTATTCTTTAATTTGGTGGTATTCGGAATACAGTTATTTTCTCTAATTAGTGATAAATAATTGGAATGACAAACAGTGCAACAAATGTCCAGCAAACAGCTCAAACTAATAAAAGAATGTGTTTTTTTCTACATTTTTTTTTAAAGTTGCCTCAATATTTGATCACGACATATTCTAAACCTCATCATTTGTGCTGTTGTTCAAAAATGAAAGATCTTAATATTTGCTATTCCTGAAAGTGAATTGATAACCAAATTTGTAAACCTTTTCAAATTTGTGCTGCACAACTCACTGGGATCCTGCATTTTCTCATCACACCGAGTCTGAAGCTTGAAAGGACACCGGTGCTATGGAAGACCTCCTGCATTGTGCCAGTGCCCAAGAAGCCTATCCCATCTGGACTTAAGGACTTCAAACCAGTTGCTTTGACGTCTCATGTCATGAAAGTGTTCTGGCTCAGCTCAGACCTCTGGTGGCACCATCCCTGGATCCTCGACAATTTGCCTATCAGATGCACATTAGTGTGGATGATGCTTTATCTATCTTCTGCAGCGAGCTCAGTCTCACCTGGATAGTGGTATTTTTTTATTTCTCCAGTGCCTTTAACACAATCCAGCCCTTTCTGATGAGTGAGAAGCTGCTCAGGATGGGCGTCAGCTCCTCCATTGTCTCCTGGATTACTGACTACCTGTGAGGCAGGCCTTAGTATGTGCGCCTGCGGACCACCCTGTCTAACACTGTGGTCAGTAATGTAGGAGCCCCCCAGGGTACAGTCCTGTCTCCGTTCCTGTTCACTCTGCAGAAGTTCTCTGATGACTCTGCAGTTATACACCCTGTATAAGGGATACAGGAGCTGGAGTACAGGACACTGATTGCAAATTTTGTGGAGTGGTCCCAGGCAAACCATCGTGGACAAGACCAAGGAACTGGTGATTGACTTCAGGAGGAAGTCAATCACCAGTTGCCATTCAGGGCCAGGACGTGGAAATAGTGGACTGCTACAAGTACCTTGCCATCCATGTGAACAACAGGCTGGACTGGAGGGACAACTGTAATGCTGTCTACAAGAAGAGCATGAGCAGACTCTACTTCCTGAGAAAGCTCAGGTCTTTCAATGTGTGCAGCGAGTTACTGGAGATCTTCTACCAGTCTGTGGTGGCCAGCGCCTTGTACTTTGCTGTGGTCTGCTGGGGGTGCAGTACCAGTAAAAGGGACAATAGGTGAATTGACAAACTGATCCATAAAGCTGGTTACGTGATTGGCTGTGAGCTGGAGACATTTGTCACAGTGAGGGACAGGAGGACACTGGACAAACTGCTCTCCATCATGGACACTCCTGCTCACCCACTGCACCAGATTATAGAGGGACAGAGGAGATAATACTCCCTACAACTGTACAACAACTCACCCACTGCACCAGACTATAGAGGGACAGAGGAGCTCATTCTCCAACAGACTCCTACAGCTCCGCTCAAACAGTGAGAGATACAGGACTACATTCATACCATACGCCATACAGTTGTACAATAACTCAAGTCTAAGTCTATCCATTCATTACTGCAATTCAGAGGCTCCCCATTAATAGATAACATATAGCACATATAATTGCGCCAAGATCAAAAGAGTAAAAGAACACATTTACCTATATACCAAGCCTGTATTCTGTTAAGGCCACATTATAGTGTTGAGTTCAGTCTGTGGCCTGTTTAGTATAGTGATAAATATTTTTGTGACTGCACTGAGAAAACACAACTTGATTAAAATGATCTCTGCTGACCCACTGTCTATTGTTGCTGTGCGCTCGCTGTAGCCTTGCACACTTCACCCAGTGGCTAAAGTGTAGGATCGTTGAGAAATTGAACTAACTAAACAAAATATCTCTTTTGAATAGTGAAAAGTCCTCAAAATGTCAACAATAATCACGAAGCTGAAGTCCATGAATAAATATTCCATCCTGCTGTAATAAAAATTAAGACAGTAAATATTTGAAGTATCTTGTGACATGGTTTATAAAATAGACATGGACAGATCGAGTTATTTTCCATTTGTTTTGAAATGACGTGAATGATCATAGCTGCATTGTTACAAGGCCAATGAAGGCTATTCTCTGGTAATCTTAGTTTGTACTTGAGCCTTGCACATTAGACTACTAACTAACACTTGGAGGTACTAGTTAAGACAAAGAGATGATTAAATCAGAGAAGTTAAATAGACTGGTTTCTATTATTGAATTTACCACATGTAAATTAGTAGAAAAGGTATCACAGCATATTTAATTTACGGCACAATGATGATGTAAGCTCTATATCATGCAGTTCAGATGAAATTTGTGTATTTCAAAGAGAGTACATTGTACATTGTACATTGTACATTGTACATACACATTCATATGATTTGCACTGACAAAAAAGACATCCAACACTCTGACTGTTTTGACATAGCCTGAAGCCATGTCCAGACTGATAATACTCACACAGACGAGTATGGTATTCTGAAAAAAAGTTCATGGTGGACAAATTGGCTGATGTGGGAAAACAGTGCTGCCAATGTATCAGAGGGAAACTGCACACAACAATGCAACATATAGCCCATTCTGGGAAAATTGTGCACTCTGTTACCAGGTCACAGCGCATGCTTCCAACGAGACTCTTCTCAAAGTGAAAGGAGAGCATAGGTTTTACAGTGAAAGAGGTAACATGGAACATAAGGTTAAGAGATAAAAAAGAAAGAGGAACGATAATGGGAGCCTATGTGAATTTTGTCTGTCACAAACAATTATTTGGACTAACCTGCCTGGATCTTTTGCCTATATTGGATTATTACAATTACTGAGCAGTTTCTACAGCACATCAGGCTATTTTATCATTCTTAGGCCTCTCTATTGACTCGTTCTGAAAACACTCAGGTCAAGTGGCCTGCCACTGGCAGCCATGGCACTGGGAGAAGGACAATCCCCCTTGAAACCGGTTATCGATGGCAAAATTATCACTCAATTATCACTAACCTCAAATCCTTTTCCAGACTTTAGACTCCCTACGACATTCTCCATCCTTGCACGCCTGCCTCACCAACTCAGTGGACTTCTGTGAATTGTTCAAGGACCAGATCATTCGCCCCTCCAATGCTCCCCAAGTTATGCCCTGTGCTATCCACCACCTCACTGAATTTAGGCAAGTGTCTCTCCTGGCACTAACTGAGGCACTTGCACATCTCAAACCCACTAGCTGCCACCTGGACCACTGCAACCTTTTTTAAAGATGTATCTCCCTGTACCCATCCATCATTCATCTCTATTTAGTGGTGTTGTTCTTACATTCTTCAAACAATCGATTATGCACTCACTCATTAAAAAGGCTAATTTGGACACTGAGGTTGTATCAAACTACAGGCCCATATCCAAATTACCATTCATGGCTAAAATTTAACCCCACACACTGCCCCTCGGTCTCTCAGGTCAAACTCTCTCAACCCACTGCCATCCCACCATCCCGCCTCAAAACCGAGAGAGGCCGAGCTTTCTCTGTTGTGGCCCATAAGCTTTGGAAGGCCCTCCCTCTTCATCTGAGATCATGCTCCTCCCTACCTCACTTTAAAACTCTCCTAAAAACATATTTTTTTCCAAGATGGCGTTCAACAGCCCATAAGCTCTACTCTGAAGCTGTCAATTTTAGACTTTAATCTTTGTGTATTAAGCCACTCTTTTATGTAATATTTTATATATTTTACATTAGTTTTATTGTTTCACTATGATGTGCTTAATGCTGTAAGGCACTTTGGTGCAACTTGTTACGGTTGTTTTAAATCTGCTATATAAATAAAATGACTCGACTAAAATTACTATTAGTGAAGATGCATAAGGTATTTTATTGTCTCTTCTTTATTTGTTCCATGATCAGTCCTACAGGTCCAACTCATCAGGAGCAGTGGGCATTTTTTTCATGATCTATATCGACACCATTTTTTTAAATCCAGAGCATCTGATAACTGATCTTTTCCCCACATAGATCCAGTTAGTGGCTGTGGTTACATGCTCACCAAAATCTGATTATTTTTCGATTTCTGTACCATTAAGATTACATAAATGACATGCAAACCACTAAATCTGATCAGTGGGTAATCAGAGACCTGTCAGAAAGAAATTAGATGATTTTGCTGTTTCTATGCCATTTTAATTATCTTACAAGGCAAGAAATTTGATAGTAACATGATTTAATAATAATAATAATAATAATAATAATAATAATAATAATAATAATAATAATTTGTTTTATTTAAAAACATCTTTCATGACACTCAAGGACACTGTACAAAGGTTTGAAAGACATAAAAATACAAAATTTAACACAGAAAGTCTGAGTTTAGAATAGAGAGAATAGAGAGTATATGTTGAGTAGGTCAGGGGGGAGGGAGTTCCAGAGCTCCATGCCCCCAATGGTGACAAAGTGGGCAGAGAGGACAGAGAGAGAGAATGTGCAAGTAATAGCAGCCACTGTTAGTGCACTGCTCTTCATGAGAAAAGTTTAAGTAAAAAATGTCTACAGTGCTCAACCAAAGCTTCATGTTCTTTCTTCAATCAGGTGCTTTGGCCCAGGTTCAATTTCAGCCTATGCTGGAGTTTTAGGGCTGATAGCCAATATCAACAATCATCTGACCTACATACTAGTATATCAAATTATCAAAGTTGCTGTTCTTTTTCACGTTAAATGCTACATACTAAATACTGAAACTATTCAGTACTTGAAGACTTACCAGAGATACTATTTTCAACAATAAAACTATACCAGCTACCTCACACATGTCCCACAACACAAAGGCACATTCTGCTTTTCATATTATTCTAAAAGAATAACTCATTAGCCTGAGGCAAGTTTCCAATCCCATGGAATCCCATGGAGTTTTTCATTGTAAAAGAAACACATAATAATTACTCAAACTTTGAGGCAGCAAGTACAAAGAGTGAGGTTAAAAGTTCAGTTAGCTCCACATAGTCTGTTGTCTACACCAGGTTTGTTGCCAGGTCTTAATATTTGGGAAAGAGAAAGAAAAACACAAGAGATCCAAGACTAAACTATAGAGACTGTATTTAGTACGTGGATTCATATCAGTCACTGGCTGTACACCTATGTTGAGATTATACTTTTATCCTGCTTTCCATCTGAATGTATTGAATATTTCACATATTGACCAGCCTGTATATTGTGCTAATAAACTGCATTATTCTAGTTCTGTTTGTGAATGAATAGCCACGAGTCCTGAAATGTGAGAGACGCCTCTGTGATGCATTTTGAATGGTCATTTGTCCATTGGCTGTGCTTTTGGTCCAGTCTGAGAAACCCTAGCTCCTCTCCTGTGAGGTAATGCTGTGCATAGTGGATCAGTTTACACATGCCGAGACACTTTCATTTTTAATAGACTCACTTACACACATGCTCCCCGTCCTCTAGGGTAGGATTTTATGTTTCCAGTTTTTATTTATTTATTTATTCTTACACATTGTTAGCAGTCAACTGAAGAATTAAAGCAGACCTCTTATACAAAATTGACTTTTTAGAGCTTTAAAGGTCTTATATTACACAAAATTGACCCTTGTGACCTTTAAGCCGTGTTAGAATACTGTTACCTCATAAACATACTTGGAGTTGGGTTTTGTTTCATTCACACGTTTGAATAATCCTTTATTATTACTCTGTCTACATCTCCAAAGCTCAAAATACTCTGTTCCACCTTGTGATGTCATGAAGAGGAAGTTTGCAAATTAACACCTACCTTTAACCTTTAGTTCAGTAGAGATTGAACATTCCAGAGATTAATCACTCAAATGATTCTAGTGAATGTGTATGGAGTTTAAAAACACAGTGAAACACTTCTTGTATTACCACATGACATCACAAGGTGGAACAGAGTGTTTTCAGTTTGAAAGAAGAATTCAACATAAATATGCTGGGTTTGTGTGTTAAACATGTGTGAATGAAACAAAACAGAACTCCAGGTATGCTTTTTTTTTTTGAGGAAACAACAAACAAAATAGATTACAAATTAGTGTACTTTAATATCTTATTTTTAGGACACCATATTGTCAATCATTCTCTGTTTTCACCACCATCTGCACACTGCCTTTGCTCTGTACTTACTTCATTCTCCAATTAAATATTCTTAATCAGTGATCCACGTAGGATTTTTCAGCATCACGCTGTCATTTTGGAACAAATGAAAAAAAAAAATCAACTGCTCGATAGCTATCCATAGGACATGCCAACTCTTTGTTGTGATGACGTTTATGGTGACGTCAGCTCTCAACATAATGATCCAAGGGTGTCATAGATTAGAGCTATATAGCAGGCACACGCACAATAGGCCTTCTTTAAAATTTTGATGAAGCACATTGTTGTAGTTGTGTATGTGAAGTTTGAATATCCTGAAAAGTAATGTTAAAAATATACTAATACTATAAAAAGAGCAGATTAATCATACAAAAATATTAGAAATTGTAGTGCAATCTTTCAAAAAAGGGTTAAAAGTATAGACATGTTTTAGAACATTTCTGATGGATTATCTGTATGGTAATCCATCATATGATCTCATATGATTATTGTATTTATATTGAATCTTTCACATACAAACAAAGCTTTTTATCCTCACAACAACAACAACAACAACAACAACAACAACAACAACAACAACAACAACAACAACAACAACAACAATTTAAAGGCTAATTAAAGGCCAAGGTGTACTAGAGCAGGGCATTTCACAGTAGGCAACAGTCTGAAAGAGCAGGTCTCCCATGGTTTGAATCCTTCTATAAATCTGCATTGTTTATTTTACTTGTTTGAAACCATTTTGACCATAGCTCAATGTTAAGGCAATGGTTGCTTGCCTGTTTGTTTCCTGCCAAAAGTCCATTGTCATATTTCATTTATCTATTCTTCGTAATGTAAAATTGGGAAGTAAAGGTGTTCCTGATACCTAAATTTTGTCTTGGGTTTTTACGTTTTGTACCTCAAACAAAACACAATGAATATTTTGGTATTTAGTTGTACTTTCCAAAGAATATCCGGGGGCCTGCACAGATAATGCTGAAACCATAACCTTCATTTTTCCATGACATTTATCTGTGTACACAACCTAACTCTTTTATTTGGATTTCACTGGAACTCTCTTGATGAGGAAGTATACTTTGGAATTTGAGTGACGTGATGCTAGCTAGGGGTTTTATTCATCTGCTTCCTCATGGCGTCACTCCAATGGAAATCTGTATTCGCAGTAAGCTGCCTCTTATCGACTGGGTCACTGTTTGTTTTGTTTTTTAAGTCTGGAGATTTGTGTTGTCGATACCTCATGGTCCCAGCATCTACTTTGCTCTAAAGCAAACAAGCCTAGAAAATAGGGTCTTTCTTTCTTTTATACCAGTCCACAACCAGCTGCCAATCAACATAATTAGTAACCTATTTTTATGCTGTCATCTTACATAATAGCTTGAAGTGAGAGGTACCCGTGAGTGAGAACTAACAGAACTTTAATTAACCTTTCATATAATCTCAAGTGTGCATTGTGTAACTTTTCTGGTGGGAGGTTCACTACTTGTTTTTTTCCATGGAGATGTTATGGCTTTTTCTGGATGTTCCACAGTATAGCATAGTGTTACAGCTTTGTGTTTGTATGTATTAAAGGAGCATCTATATTGTGGAAAATCCACTTTTTAGAGCATTTGACCATGTTATAGTTGTTTCTCCTTACCATTTACACTCTCAAAGTTGTATTTGGAGTGATTCGTGAATATTTGAGGAATCGCTTACTTTCAAGACCAACCCCCGTTTTCACCATCCCAGTATATGCCCATTTCTCTGCACTTACTTCGTTGTCCAATTTTATTTCCTTAATTGGTGATACATGTAGGATTTAGCAACTTCACATAGTCATTTTGATAAAAAATGTTTTAAATCCACTGCTCGCTAATGTGATGTGCAGCTACCCATCGGAGGTTATTTTAGATGGATATTGCAATTTACTATGTCAAAATTATGATCCACGGGTGTCATAGATTATAACTACTATAGCAGACACAAGCACAATATGTCTTCTTTACGTTACAGGTCAGATTTGTGGAGAGGCAACCCCGCTCCCAGTATAGAAAGTTTTTTGAGGTATTTATGAGCAATAAATACAACCATAATGCAATGAAGGCCAGATAGATGCATTTATGCCATACTGTGGAACATTTTATGCAAAGCAGTTACCTCTATCAAGTGATGGACCCCCACCTGAAAAGTTCCTTAGTGCATCTTTAACTGAACTTACTGTGTCAAAAATCAATTTAAAGTTAGCAGTGATATTGTTATTGAAATATTGCAGTTTTCTCACATTGTATAGGTCTAGTACATATTAGTTTACTTATATTACAATTCTTGCTGGATAGGTTTGTTGTGATCATGTGTTGTGTCTCAGTTGACTGCTACACATTCAGGGGTGCAGCTTGGATAGAATGTCTGTGTATTTTCATTGCTGTAGTCATAAACCCTGAACTATATATGGAGCTAAAGGATGGTCAGTGTGGCTATCTTAATCCTGCCAGCCTGAAGTTATCCACACTCTCAAATCCACAACAAGCCCCTAGAGGTTGGTGTAAAAGTCAAGTCCAGACGGGAACATGAGCTCACTGTACTGTTCTCAGCCAGCCCCATGCACTCACACATACTCTGGCAGCTACATCATCTGTGTGCATCTGTTTGATTCCTGCCATTCAAACAAAAGCTGAACACAACAAAACAAGAAGGAAACCGGGAAAGGGAAATGTACTATTACACTCTAATTGAGTTAAAATGTTCCTGTCAAGTAATATCTCCATGGCAACACTTTATAAGGTTCAGATTAATGTACACTTTATTGTCCCCAGGTCAGCCAGCTTGGTCAGAACTTAGCTGGAGGATTTTATCTACTGTGCATGTTTTGTGTCAATATTAGTCAGAATAACTATGATTAGCCTTAATAACAACAGTGTTAATTTTAGAAAAATCCAAAATACCTTGTTTACTAATGTTACAGTATCAAAATAAACAAACAAAATTTTAAAAGGTGGCAAAGCAAGGATAAAAAAATATGACTAAAATCAGACTTTTAAATTTGAATAAAAACTAAACTATGCCCCCTCCTTGAACCGCCACCTTAACGTGGTCGAGGGGTTTGAGTGCCCGAATGATCCCAGGAGCTATGTTTTCGGGGACTTCATGCCCCTGGTAGGGTCACCCAAGGCAAACAGGTCCTGGGGGATGGGTCAGACTAAGAGTGGTTCAGAAGCCCTTTATGAAGAGAAACATATCAAGGCCAGTTACGTCGCCTGGATTGGTGTTACCGGGGCCCCACCCTGGAGCCAGGCCCTGGGGTGGGAGCTCGACAGCGAGTGTCTGGTTGCTGGCCCTTCCCCCATTGGGCCCGGCTGGGCACAGCCAGAAAGAGTGATGTGGGGCCGTCCTCCCATGGACCCACAACCCGCAAGAGGATTCATAGGGGGCCGGTGCAGGGAGATCTTGGCAGCAGTCGAAGGCAGGGGCCTCGACGACCAGATCTCCGGACATGGAGAGTAGCTCTGGGGACATGGAATGTCACCTCGCTGGGGGGGAAGGAGCCCGAGCTCATGCGGGAGGTTGAATGTTACTGACTAGATATAGTCGGCCTCACCTCCATGCACAGCTTGGGCTCTGGAACCCAACTCCTTGAGGGAGGCTGGACTCTCCATTTATCTGGCATTGCCTGCGGGGAGCTGCGGCAGGCAGGTGTAGGGCTGCTCATTGCCCCACAGCTCAGCCACCATGTGTTGGAGTTCACCCCGGTGAACGAGAGGATCGGATCCCTGTGCCTTCGGGTCGGGGACAGGTCTCCCACTGTTGTGTCAGCCTATGGGCCAAACAGCAGTGCAGAGTAACCGGCCTTCTTGAAGTCCCTGGGAGGGAGTCCATTGTTCTACTGGGGGACTTCAACGCCCACGTGGGGAACGACAGTGACACCTGGAGAGGGGTGACTGGGAGGAACAGCCTCCCTGATCTGAACCCAAGTGGTGTCCTGTTATTGGACTTCTGTGCTAGCCATGGTTTGTCCATAACAAACACCATGTTCGAGCACAAGGGTGTCCATCAGTGCATGTCGCACCAGGACACCCTAAGCCGGAGATCGATGATCGACTTTGTTGTTGTGTCATCTGACCTCCGGCTGCGTGTCTTGGACACTCGGGTGAAGAGAGGCACAGAACTGTCAACCGATCACCACCAGGTTGTGAGTTGGGTCCGCTGGCAAAGGAGGAAGCCGGAAAGACCTGGCAGACCCAAGCGTATTGTAAAGGTCTGTTGGGAACGTCTGGCAGAGCCCTCTGTCAGGGGGACCTTCAACTCACACCTCCGAGAGAGCTTCTCCCAGATTCCAGAGGATGCTAGGGACATGGAGTCCGAGTGGGCTTTGTTCTCGGCCTCTATTGTTGCTGCGGCCACTTGTAGCTGTGGTCGTAAGGTCTGTGGTGCCTGTCGCGGTGGCAGTCCCCGAACCCGGTGGTGGACACCAGAAGTAAGGGATGCCGTCAGGCTGAAGAAGGAGTCTTATAGGACCTTGTTGGCTCGTGGGACTCCTGAGACAGCTGACAGGTACCAGCGGGCCAAGCATGCTGCAGCCCGGGCGGTCGCAGAGGCAAAAACTCTGGTTCAGAGTTCGGAGAGGCCATGGAGGAGGACGGCCTCAAAGAAATTCTGGCAAATCGACTGACGCCTCAGGATGGGGAAGCAGTGCTTCACCAACATTGTTTACAGTGCAGGTGTAGAGCTGTTGACCTTGACTAGGGATGTTGTCGGATGGTGGAAAGAATACTTTGAGGATCTCCTCAATCCCTCCGTCACATCTTCTGAGGAGGAAGCAGAGGCTGGGGACTCAGAAGCGGACTCGTCCATCACCCTGGCTGAAGTCACTGAGGTGGTTGGCAAGCTCCTCTGTGGCAAGGCTCCGGGGGTGGATGAGATCCGTCCTGAGTGTCTTAAGTCTCTGGATGTTGTGGGGCTGTCTTGGCTGACATGTCTCTGCAACATCGTGTGGCGGTCAGGGACAGTACCTCTGGACTGGCAGACCAGGGTGGTCGTCCCTCTGAAGAAGAGGGGACCGGAGGGTGTGTTCCAACTACAGGAGAATCACACTCCTCAGCCTCCCTGGTAAGGTCTATTCCAGGGTACTGGTGACGAGAATCCGACCGTTGGTCAAACCTTGGATTCAGGAGGAGCAATGTGGTTTTCGTCTTGGCGGTGGATCACTGGACCAGTTCTATACTCTCCATCGGATGCTCAAGGTTTCACAGGAGTTTGCCCAACCAGTCCACATGTGCTTTGTGGATCTGGAGATGGCATTTGACCGTGTCCCTGGGGATCCTGTGGGGAGTGCTCTGGGAGTATGGGGTCTGGGGCTCTTTGCTAAGGGCTGTCCGGTCCCTGTATGACCACAGCAGGAGCTGTGTTCGCATTGCCCGTAGTAAGTCGGACCTGTTTCCAGTGCATGTTGGACTCCACCAGGGCTGCCCTTTGTCACCGGTTCTGTTCATTGTATTTATGGACAGAATTTCTAGGCGCAGTCAGGGGCCGGAGGGGATCCGGTTTTGTGGACTACAGGATCTCATCTCTGCTGTTTGCAGATGATGTTGTTTGCAGCCGAGTGTGAAGTGGCTGGAATGAGGGTTAGGGTTAGGGTCACCTCCTCCAAATCCGAGGCCATGGTTCTTGACCAGAAAAAGGTGGCTTGCCCTCTCTGGGTGGGTAGAGAGTCCTTGCCTCAAGTGGAGGAGTTCAAGTATCTCAGGGTCTTGTTCACAAGTGAGGGGAGGATGGAGCGCGAGATTGACAGGCGGATTGGTGCAGCGTCGGCAGTGATGAGGGGAGGAGGCCCCGGGGAAGACCCAGGACACACTGGAGGGACTATGTCTTTCGGCTGGCCTGGGAACGCCTTGGGGTCCCCCCGGAGGAGCTGGAGGAAGTGTCCGGAGTGAAGGAAGTCTGGGAGTCCCTGCTTAGACTGTTGCCCCCGCAATCTGGCCTCGGATAAGTGAAAGAAAATGGATGGATGGATAAACTATGCTGGATGGAGACCCTTAGCATAGCTTCTTGCTATATGAATATTGCATCAGCCAATGTAGATGATTTTAGAAGAATATTTAATTTAGTTTTAGATGAATAAATATAGCCTTGCCCTACAGCGAGCTGGCAACTGTCCAGATTATATCCTTTAAGTCAAGGCCATAAAACCTGTGTGATAAGCCCCAGAAATCAGACGTACAAGACTATTTTCAGGTCTTTGGCAAAAAGGATAGTATGTGGCGTACAACCAGAAAACCACAGGCTTCACGCATGGTTTCAGATGATAGAGGGTGGAATCATATGCAAGCCAAAACATTTTTTCAAATGGGAAACTGTTCTTAAATTCAACCAGTATTAAAACAAATACATTTTAAAACCCGGTAGTCACTTCTTCTCAAACTCACTGCTGCAACATGTGGTGTAATAATTGTATTCTCTTATCTGAATAAAGCTATATGGCTATGTTTTATTGTAGCTACTGCAAAGAAAATCATTTGATTTTCATTAGAGTTGTAAAACAGGGAAAACAGTTTGCAGCTTTTACTGGCAGCTCTATCACTTCTTCCCATAGCCTTTTTTTAAACGCTGCCATCTCATACCAGTAATTTAGCCACTGGCACACAGACAAGTGACATTGTAATTGATGTTTACAACTGGAATACTGGAATACACCTTTGTTCCAATCACGTGGTCACATTTAATGAGCACAAGGTCTTTATCATTATTGTGAACTCACTCTTGCACTGTGGGGCATGCACCTTTAGACAATGCATACTTATAGAAGAGTGACACCATGTGGACGGTCAGATAGCAACAGTGCAAATGTTCTGTAAGGATTAAGATTAATTGTCTTAAAGATTAATGACCATCCTAAGGGCTTGATGCATGTATAATGTACTTTCTCTGTATCACCAAGGAACCATAGGTCAGCCGAGATAATTGTTAATTGATTTGTTTGCTTTTTTCGACCACACCATTTACTTTTATAAAAATAGCAGTAGAAAGAACACTAATGAAATGTTTTTTTTTTACCCCAATTATCTTGTCATTCATTTTAAACTGTAACCTAGTGAACTGTGAAACTGCTCCACCATGCTTGCTATATTCTCCACCTTGCTTGCTGTATCCTTTGCTACACTACAAAAGTGTGATAAAGAATTTGATCACTTTTTTTTTTTTTTTTTTTTTTCTTGGAGGCTAGTGCGCTCACCTCTCTGTAAATAGGTCCTCGGTTTGACTCCCAGGCGACGTGGTGCTTTGCTGTGTGGGAGTTTACATGTTTCTCCCCATGTCTGGGTGGTCTTCCTCTGGACACTCTGGTTTACCCCCAGTCAAAATAAAACATGCATAGGTCAAATCCTCCAGCTAAGGTTCCCCAGACCAAGCTTGTAAGATCTGGAGCTCCCTGGGTGTTACACTATTAGATGGAATGGATGGGTCAAATGCAGAGGGGAAATTTCCAGATATTGCGACAATGTTCAAATTTTTATATAATGATTTTCCACCTTCACGACACTCAAAGCATTTTACATCAAGAAACTACTCACTCATTCACATACACATTCATACTCCAGTGTACGCAGACACTGGAGGTGAGGTGAGTTAAGTGTCTTGCCTGAGGACACAAAAGTATTGATCTATGGAAACGGGAATCACACCGCCAACCTGTCATCTGACTACCGCTAACCTTCAGATCAGTGGACAAACACAAACCTTAAGCTCAGATTATATGAGAAATGATTACAGCCATGAGAGATCTGGATCAACAGCACTGTGACTGTCAGGCGCTCACACCTGATTGCTCTTTCGTATTGAACCAGCTCAGATTGTTTTATATTGTGTGTCTATGCGATGTATCAGAGCTCAAGTGTGAAAGCCATAATGTGCTATATTTGTTCGAATGACACCAGCATTGAGACAGGGGACCTGGGGACCTGCTCTTCACTGATAATTAACTTCATGCCCTCTTTGCATTATTAGCAAGCCCCATTTAACCTTAATAAGCTCACTGTGACACTGTGGTCTCATACAATTTAGAGTAATGAGACTGCATGGAGGAGATAAGAATACGCTTAACCTGGACAGGAGCTATTTATCTCTGTGTGGACCACTGCATTATGCCCCTTAATAGCCACAGTGGTTATAAGATAGGAAATATTCACTTCTGAGTTCTCGCTTCTCAGAATACATTACTGGTTTGTTTTGATACAGCTGACCAGAATACAAATTTCACATATATATATATATATATATATATATATATATATATATATATATATATATATATATATATATATATATATATATATACATATACATATACATATACATATATATATATATATATATATATATATATATATCCCCGGGTCGCCCGGGCCTTTCTGTGTGGAGTTTGCATGTTTCCTCCCCGTGTCTGGATGGGTTTTCTCCGGGTACGCCGGTTTCCCCCCATCAACCAAAAACATGCAACACCCCTATGAACAGTATATACAATCAGGGGTCTGGGTCTGGTGCACAGAGTAATGGGCAGCGTGCTGCCCCCGCGACCCAGCCGGATTAAGCGGGAGAAAATGGATGGATGGATATATATATATATTCTGTTTACTGTTTACATCACTGTCAGTGCTGATGGCAACTTACTAAAATGCACTATATTGTCAATTATGTCTTTTTTCATACAGATGATGTCACTGTAAAACATTGTAATATTACACATCAAATCACATTATGCCTACCTACATATCAGTTCTATTTGTGGTGTTTTTTTCTCAGTAACTAAACATGAATTCTCTGCTCTGAGGGGAAACACATTTTTTATTTTATTTTTTATTGGCACAGAGCAGACGTTGCCGTTATCATTTTAAAAAGGTCATGTTATCTGGCAACTTCCATCTGCTAATTAAATGTCAACATCAAGTCACGGTGCTCTTGTGACATACAATAGCAATGTGGTTTATTTCTCTTTTAAAAATGCTTAAAAAATATATTTTTTAAATATTTTCTTAATTAAAAGCAAAACTTGTGCTTGTTCAGTGTAAATTGACTTTTATAAAATCTCGTCAACTATTAACCTTTTTTCTCAAGCCAGTTATTCAATGAGAAGGCTGAATGACCTTGTTTTTAGTTGCCACATTTTATGGCTAAAACCAGCTAATAACATCCCAGTTGTTTTTTTTCAAGGGCACATGCTATACACTACCTTGAATTTATCTGATATGTTTTTGTCTCGTGTTAAACCTCCATGGATGTTTCTGCAGAATCTCATTAAACTTACTCCGAGAAGGTCAAGTTACAGGTCAGATCTGTGGAAAGATGAACACACTTACAAAACACACAAAATATTAAATAAATTTTTGACCTCCCAGTTGTTTTTTCAACGCTGTACATTTCCTTTAATTCATTTTATATGTTTTGGTCTTGTGTTAATCCTCACCTTGCACTCTTTACCTGTGTTGTCTGTATTTCATTTTCACATACATCACACTGATCTTAAGTCTAAAGAGGGCTCTATTACGCACTCTGCACAGTGCATTGGACAGGTCTAATTAACTTTCCAAGTGTTGAGCGTGAGGTGTAAGAGGAAACACATCACTTTCCTCCAGGGGATTAGGTCCCTCCTCACTTTATGAGACCACTCCATTCTCGTGCTCTGACGCTGCAATGACCCAGCGCCACAGCTAAAAGATCTGAGTGTTTACCAGCCACCGACCAGAGGAGCAGCTGAACGCTCTGAATTAAAGTGTGGGAATTGTACAGACCTCTCTGACAATAGACGAGGTGAAGAAGTCCTGCAGGAGACAGCCTTTTGCACGATGTAAGAGACACCTGTAACTGCTGGTTTAAATCTCTCGCAAGTATCAATGGGTGAGATTTGTATTCAAAAGAGGGCAATAAGGTATGGGTCTACAACCAAGGTGCAAGGGGGTGAGGGAGAGACTGAACTAAAATCTTGCATTGTGTCTGGTTTCTAAATGCATTTAATAAACAAATAGTTAATTCTTAAAATTACAGTAATAATTGTATTAGTATTTTTTGTGTGTAATAATAGGAATCTGTCAACTGTTATATTAAAGGGCCCATATTACACTATTTTTTAATCTATGTTCTGGAGTTGTGTGTTTGTTTCATTCATACATGTTTCACACACAAACACTGTATATTTAGACTTCCTCTCTCAAACAGAAAACACTCCATGGTAATACAAGAAGTTCTCCACTGTTTTTATCAACTCCATACACCTTCATTAGAATCATTTGGATAATTTCAGCCCTAGAATTGCCCATCTCTGCTAAACAAAAGGTAAAAGGAGCTGTTAACTTGAAAACTACTGCTTCATGACATCACAAGGTGGAAAAGAGCATTTTGAGCTTTGGAGATGTAGACAGACTGTTAATGCAGGATTACTCAAACATGTGTGAATGAAACAAAACACAACTCCAGGTATGTTTTTGATGAGGTCACAGAATTATAACATGGCTTTAAGGTCACAAGAGTCATTGTCAATTTTGTTTAATAATAAGACCTTTAAATATTTAGTTTTAATTGTGAAGATATGATTTCTTCCGGATACTGAATTCACACACCCTTTTTATCCAACAAAACAAAAAACAACCATTTACTAGAGCATATATTTTTATTTGTATAACTATAACAATGAATACTAATGCCTCACTGGATCCTAACAATCATAACATAATTAGCTAAAAATGTGCTTGCCAATTAAGCCAGTTCTCTCCGTGAGCCTCAACCCAATCAAGTTTCTGACAGATGGTTGATCCCTGCCAAGTGTAATCTCAAGTAGTTATTGTTTTAAGAGGTGACGACACTAAGCATTTCCATGAACTCACACTTCAGGCAACCGAGAACACAGACGCAAATCAACTGCAATTGTCAATAACTAAACCATTTTGTTCCTTGATTTTTAAAAAAAAAGAAACACTACCACTGTCTGGGCAGGTCTTTGGATAAATACAATAACGTAATTTGGTAATAATGACACAAATGCATTTTGTACTTAGGTAAAGCATGCCATTGTGACAGGCTGACGGGTGTCTCATTGCAAGCTGAAGATGTTTGAGTGAGATGTTTCTGGTGATAGGAGCTCAGGTGTGTTTGAACAAATCTTAACACACTGCTTCACAATTACAGGCAGCCTTATACAAGCCTATGGCCATTTATGTTTGGGTGGTCTTGGTTTGAGTAGATCAATGGACTGGACACAAGACAAAGAGCCAGAGTTATTACATTATAGGTTCACAAGAAAGGTGCAAATATTACATGCCCTTGTGTTGATCTATAACAGCTTAGTGGCTATTTTTACAGCCACACCAATAATCTGATAATTAACTGTTTTCTGGAGTTGGAAACCGTTACATCTGATGTGAGTAATCTGGTTTCTTTCTATTGTTCACACCTGTGCAGTTATTTTAGAGTTCATTGTACTTTGTCTTTAAATGGCCCATATTAGTTTATTTTCTGATCTGTTATAATTTTGTTTCCTCATCAATATCTACCCAGAGTTGTATTTTGTTTCATATTTAACACAGAAATCCTGCATATTTAGGCTGTGTTCTTCTCCCAAAACAGAAAACACTCTGTTCCACCTCGTGATGCCATGGGATTAGTTCTACCCTGAAAATTGCCAATTTGAAAACTACCGCTTCATGACATCACAAGGTATAACAGAGCATTTCGAACCTGGGAGATGTAGACAGGCTAATAATAAAGGGTTACTCAAACATGTGTGAATGAAACAAAACACAACTTCAGGTATGTTCATATTAGAATATTGTAATATGGCTAAAAGCTCACAGTAATCCATTTTGCACAATATGGGACCTTTAAAATACAAAAATATGATCTATGTGATTATCTGATGATGCTAATTATCAGATTTTTACTAGCCAAGTACATAACCCAGAGGTGGATACAATGCAAAGAATGTAATTAAAAGCACAATCCCCTTTTCTCCTGTAATTTCATAAACTCTCTGAGCTTTAAGGTTGTCTTAGTTCAAAATTACTGCCTTATAACAGGACCAAGGGCACCAGGATGAGAGTAATGACCCACCTCCGACTCGGGTGCTCCTCTGCCATAGCCGATTGAATTATTTTCTTCTATAAAAGTTTAATGGGATTTCAGTCGGGCCTAATATAAAAAAGTGAGCAGTGGGGAAGGAGTGCAGCTTCTTCCTTGTAAGCTATTTCTCAGTTGCATCCGAGTACAGGGCCAGTCAGCAAACAGATGAATAGACAATGCGTTTCACTCTTTGGACTTTAACTTATACTACAGGCTTTAAATCCATTTGTGGACAAAATAAAAAAACACTCTTTAATGGAGTGTAGTCACAGATAAAGAGGCCTTTAACAGGTTGCTTTTTATAGATGGGTCCTTTTTTATCATGATTACAATTCATAATGCTTTATTTTGACATAAGAGGGCTTGACAACAAAAGAACATTGTTTTTCTGTTTACAAGTGTTTTATGTGGGCCAGATTTGTGTATACATAAATCAAATACATCAGACACTTTTAATAGCCTTAATAAAGCATGAGCAAAGACTCAATTCATAATGAATAAATAGTTTAGTAAAGGTCCACTACGTAATTTTTTTTCCCCACCACCAGATTGGATTTGCCGAGAATGTTCTGCAGCATGGCATTAAACTTATCTCCATGGAGACAAGAAGGCCAACTTACAGGTCAGATCTGTGGAGAGCTTTTTTTAGCAATACAATCACCTGCACTTGAATAAATGTAAGATGATAAAACTCTGGTACATTACCAACATCTCCATGGTAACAAGTCAGGTGACACTCCATCCTTCGGAAAAGTTACATGTGCTTAGATACTACTTAATTAACTAATTAATACCCTCGCTCCTAAGCCCTTACTAAGACTCATTCTTAATAAACTATTGTTCATTATGCATTAAAGGTACTCTATGTAACTTTTTTTGAGTGACAGTCTGTCACCTTTTTTTTTTCTACGGATGTCATTGCTCTGCTTCAAATGTTCCACAGTATGACATTAAACAGATCTAACTTACATTTGTTTAAGATGGTCTTATAGCTCAAAAATATAAAACAGGCATTCTGACAGTGAGCAGGGTCTCCTCTCCACAGATCTGACCAGTAACTTGACCTGTCTTGGTCTCCATGATGATGGAAAGGTTTAATGTCATACTGTGAAACACTTTGTACAAAGCAATAACAACATCACTGAGAAAAGTAAGTGGTGCAACATAAACAAAGTAAGTCTTTGTTTATGTTTTATTAAAACCATTTATGTAGTTTGATGTAGCAGCTTAATATTATTTTAATATTGCTCTGTGTTACATGGGCTATTCTGAAGAGCCTCTGTTGATGCCAGTCACACACACACCCACACACACGCACACACACACACACACACACACACACACACACACACACACACACACACACACACACACACACACACACACACACACACACACACACCTATCAGCACAAGAGAGCAGAGGTAAGGCTTTTTGGTTGGACTATCTGTTTTTCTCAGGTTGTTATTGGTAATTCTATTGATTCCAAGTAGCTTCCTCTGTATTTACATTCAGAATTACCAAGCACAAGAAATACGACACTGAACTTGTATTTTCAGAAAACAGCAACAACAGGTAACATAATACATATACATTTGAACAAGACAAAGAGAAAATCCATTATAACATATAATATATATATTAATGCCCCATTCTGTATTTTTAGCACACACAGCAGATTAAAACCTATTGGTAGCACATGAAAAATACACAAAAGTGCTCTCGTTTGTATGTCCTTATACAGACCTCACATAAAAAAAAAACAGTGCTGCCAGGCACATTAGTAAGTCTGTGATAAACACAGAAGTAAGGGGTAACATACTTTCAGGAGGTCTTTTCAAAAGTGCCCAGATGCATTAATACACTGTTTTCCTGTTTTTCTGGTGGGTAGTGATTTCTATGGTTGTCATTTGGCTTAGTTACATTCAGATGGTTATACTTTTATAATATATTGTTTTATACAAGATTTGTTCATTGAAAGTTTTAACCTGTAAAGTGTACAGGTAATCTCCATAGAAATCATACAGTCTTTACACTGTATTTTCAAAAAGATGTTTATGGCTAGCAATTAATCAGCAAGCAAATATCTAACACCAAGGTAAATACATAGGCCTGTCATGATATGAAGTTTTGAGTATGATATACGATACGATATATCGCTATAGAGATATATTGCAATAAACAGTAATGTTGAAACTATTTTATGCCATTGACACCATAACAATAATGCAGGATAATCACAGTAAAATTGTTTAAATAGGTAGTAATATTAAAAGCATGAGCAGCAACAAATAAATAGCAGAATTAAGCAATTAATAGCCATAGAATTTACATTTTCAGCCTTCTGCAGCTCATTTGTTTTCCTATTACAATAAAAACAACTGAAATCTCCCCACTATTAATTACTTGTAAGAATATTAACATACCAATGGCATATTACAAGTTCACTGTATGTATTTATCACATTTATAGCGAAAACTATTTCCATTCAGGGAAAAGTGCAAAATCATTTTTGGTCGGCCTTCATTTCTTTTGGTCAGATTCAGTACAGCAAACTGTCAGCATCTTTCTTGGGATAGAGGCATTGTGAATTAGTGAACTGAAAATCCCCCAGAATATTCCCAGGACAGTCTTTACCACTGCAGTGCACAACAGTCCATCTGCACCCTGCTTCTCCTTTTTGTATTTTCCAGCACATTTGAACTATTGCCTATTTCTGTACATGTGTAGCGTCAGTACAGCATTATAAAACATAGCACCATTTTCTGTATATTTTGTATGTGTCTTTATTCACAGTGTTAATGTGTCATAGTTTATACTTTATTTTTTTCTGATTCTGATTTCTTTGACACGGGTGGGTGATAGAGCATTAAGTAATGTCTTTTTTCTTTAGAGACTTAAAGGTGCATTGTGTAACTTTTCTGCATGGAGATGTTATTGCTTTGTCTGGAATGTTTCACAGTATGGTATTAAGCCTTTCTATCTTCATGGAGACCAAACTAGACCAAGTTACAAATTAGATCCGTGGAGAGGCAACCCCACTCACAACTCAGAAATAATAATAAAAAAAAATCTAGGTATTTTTGACCTATAAAACCACCTGTAATTTAACAAATTTAAGGTATAGCTGTTTAATGCCATACATGGAACATTCCAGACAGAGCAATGACATATCCATAGAAAGAAGGTGACGAATACCCAACCAAAAGTTACAGTGCTTAAATAACACATAACACAAGTGAGGAAAAATTGACAAATTTAAAAAAAAGCTTTGAACCACAACATTTTGTCATGATCCAATTACAAACTGATTTTATATCGTGACCCACCCCTACAACTAAAGTACCCGTTTTTCAATGACAGCCATCTTTCAAAACCCTCTGCATATGTTCAGCTTCAGCTATATTCCTACAGCACCAATCCTAACAACAACATGGCACAAAGACATCAATAGCGTCCAAAACACTGAACACATTTGCAAATAGCTGGCTGTAATTACTACATAAACTACTCTATTCTCATTTTGTTTGCTGTGTTCAGTGGAGACAATAGACAGAAAATTACACCTCAATATATCAGTGCATGCAACACTACAAAGCCTGTTTGTGATTTTATCTTTTTTTAAATAGCAAAAATAACTCTTTATAACATGGAAATAGCTACTCTGGAGTCATAGTGTCCTTTCATTTGGCAGATCCATGCAGCGAGCAACAGTAAGAGCCCAGTGATCACCTCCAGGCTGAAGGAGAGCCAAGCAGAGGCAAGGGACCAACCGAAAGACACGTCCACATAAGTGAGGGTTTCTGGGGGCACGACCCGCTGGAACTCCTCCATGGCCTGGTTGGAGTAGCGGATGTAGATGCAGAGGCCAGATAGAGTAAAGAGACCTGCGGTAATGATAAAAATGTTATTGTTGCTTAATGGTTAATAAAACATGAGTATGCATTATGTATATGTATATGAAACACCAAATTCTAACTTAGATGCTAAGTTATGTTATTATGATGCTAACATTTCAAATACCACAATGATAATAAACGCACTCTTTCTGATATAGTTCTGATACAGATCATGACCATTCTAAAATAAAAGCATTACAGCATTTCAAGTATTATATTATATATTTGGCAACACGGTGGCTGAGTGGCTAGCACTCACACCTCACAACAAGAAGGTTCCGGGTTCAATCCCCGGGTTGCCTGGGCCTTTCTGTGTGGGGTTTGCATGTTTTTCCTGTGTCTGGGTGGGTTTCCTCCGGGCACTCCGGTTTCCCCCATCAACCCAAAAACATGCTCCATAGGTAAAAATCCTCCAGCTGAGGTCCTGACCAAGCCTAGAAATAAGATCATGGAGATGGGTCCCCGGGCGCCTTCATGTGCTGCTCACTGCTCCTGAAAGGATGGGTGAAATGCAGAGGACAATTTCCCTACAGGGATAATAAAGGATAATAAAAAAAATAATAATAATGTTTTTTAAATGTGATTTTTCTTGGCACCTGGTATTCCCAGCGCTCTCCTATCCAAGTACTACCCAGGCTTGACCCTGCTTAGCTTCTGAGATCACTTAGCAACAGCTGTTGATCCACGCATAGCACTTGTGTCAAGTTAGAAAATACTATATATTTAAAGTGTATCATTCATCTTACATAACCAAACCCAATGCTTTACATAAAAAAAATTGTGGTGTATAGGTGCAGAGAAATGAAATAAAGGCAAAGAAAGCTGACCAGATGTACTTTCCTGTTTACTCTGGCATTAGCTTTGGAGATAGGCCTCATGATTAAAATTATTATTATTATTATTATTATTATTATTATTATTATTATTATTATTATTATTAATAATAATAATTTTAAATTTAGATTTTATTTGTTAAGAAATATTTGTTATATTTGGGTGATTTGACCTGGATGAGACAATGGTTTCCTTTGATGTGACCTCTCTTTTCACTTGTATCCCTACATTGGTAGTGGTGGAAGCAGAAAGGAGGAGACTACTGGAGGATACCAAGCTAGAAGAGAGAACCAAACTTTCACCCGACCAAATCTGCCAACTGCTGGAAATTTGTTTAAATACCACCTATTTCCAGTTCAGAGGAAACTTCTACAGGCAAATCCACGGCTGTGCAATGGGCTCACCGGTCTCCCCTCTCATTGCAAACTTATACATGGAACAATTTGAACAGAGTGCCCTGGCCTCATATCCAGGCACTCCACCCACACATTGGTATCGTTATGTAGATGATAATTTTTCAAAAATCTAAATTTAAGATTTGGAACCTTTTACTGCACTTCAATTCTGCAGATCCGAACATCAAATTCATTCATGAAGATGCCAAGGATACAACATTGGCTTTCTTAGATTGTGCAGTAACGATAAGAGAAGACCGGCGACTCCAGGTAGAGGTCTTCAGGAAGCCCACACACACCGACCTATACCTGCTTTTTGATTCACACCACCCACTGCAGCACAAATTTGGAGTTATTCAGACATTACAACACAGGGCCCAAGTGGTTCCTACAAGCAGAGAGGGAAAGGAGAAAGAAGAACAACATGTGCAGAAAGCCCTCTCCGTTTGTGGATATCCTAAATGGGCTTTCAATAAAACGAAGAGAGCAAAGAAACAGGACAACAGAGAACCAGAACCCAGGAGAAAGGGTGTAACTATTCCTTACCTGGCTGGTGTTTCTGAAAAACTACAGAGGATCTTCAGACAACATGAAATCCCAGTCTATTTCAAACCCACAAACACTTTAAGACAGAAACTGGTCCACCCAAAGGACAAAACACCGAGCCACAAACAAAGCAATGTGGTCTACTCCATTCACTGTAGTGAAGACTGCAGTGAGCGCTACACTGGAGAAACAAAAGAGCCACTTCACAAGAGGATGTACCAACACAGACGAGAGAGCCAGAGTGGACCTCAGTCTGCTGTACATCTTCACCTAAAAGCCACGGGCCACTCCTTTGAGGACAATGAGGTTCAGATCTTGGCCAGAGAAAAGAACTGGTTTAAGAGGGGAGTTAAAGAGGCTTTTTTTGTCAAGAAAGAGCATCCTTCCTTGAACAGACATGGAGGTCTCCCATCTATAACTCTATCCTCAAACCTAAATCAAAACAAACAAAGAAAACAATAGGGCTAGCCAGGTCAGGTCCAGAGGTGTGAAAACACCCATTATGGCCCTGAATGGTTATGTTAACAAGACCCCACACTCATTGCATGTTCAATAGGCCTAGTTAACTAACAAAAACTGTAAACAAATTTGTGTGGTAGTCTCAAAGTAATTTAATTGTAGTTAGCTCCTCCCTTCAGGCAGATATAAGGCAGTGTCCACCAGCATCTGACCAGAACTGAAGAAGCAGCTTGGATGAGCTGCTAAACGTATTCGACCAAAATAAACTTTGTCCAGTTGACAAATTGAATTTCTCCTTTTGCCATATTTGGGTGATGTCACTTGCTTGCGTAGAAGACGCCTGCACCATTAAAAGTTCTCCCAGGTGAACCAGTCAGGGCACAAGAGACAGTCAATATGTGCCTTTTTGCCAAATGAACAGAGAATAGAGTGACATTAACTGTGTTACATGTTGTGTTGTCACAACATGCACACACACGCACACACGCACACGCACACGCACACACACGCACACGCACACACACACACACACGCACGCACACACACACACACACCGGAGGTGGAAAAAGTACTGAAAAACTGTAATTAAGTAAAAGTATCTTTACTTTGCTTAAATCCTAACCCTACTTACCGGCACCTACATCAGCAGTATGATTTTCGGCCCAGTGATGATAAATCCAAGAAAAGAAAAGTTTCTGAAGAAAACAGAACGCTTAATGCTGCGTGGGCAGATTCATTTTCATGGCTGATGAGACTGGTACACGCGGTACACGCGATCAAATGACGACGGAACACAGAAGCAGACGCATTTTTGGTTCGCTGCGGGTGGATAATTTAAGTTTGGATTTTTATTTCCTATGAGGAGGACTCAAATAATAATGTGTTTAATGCACCTTTGCGCACATTTGTTTACGTTATACAGAAGCGAAACTTAAAACCACATGGCTCATTTGCATAAACTAGAAGAGCTGAAAAAACAGCTGGCTCCTTGTGCCGCTGATGCGGTCAGCTTCTGTTATTATTATGACCTCCATATCTGGCTCCGCACTGGCCGTCTTGTTCCAGCGCCTTGATTCAGATTGTGATACAGTGGAATTGCCGCACGCAAACCCGCACAATGCAATTTCCTTTCAGTTCCGGCAGATTTTTTTCCCGCATTTTATTTTTTGTCCCTATCGATATTATTTTACTCAGCAACGAGGGCGGCTTTCCATGTAGCGAAGTAAAATACTTGGCTTAAAATGTACTCAAGTAAAAGTAAAATTACCTGTTTCAAAAACTACTTAGAAAATTACAAAGTACTCATAAAAACGACTCAATTACAGTAATGCGAGTAAATGTAATTCGTTACTTTCCACCCCTGTCAGTCTGTTACATCATCACAGTCTGTGACATCATCAGTCTGTGACATCATCAGTCTGTGACATCACAGTCTGTGACATCATCAGTCTGTGACATCATCACAGTCTGTGACATCATCAGTCTGTGACATCATCAGTCTGTGACATCATCACAGTCTGTGACATCATCAGTCTGTGACATCATCACAGTCTGTGACATCATCAGTCTGTGACATTATCAGTCTATGACATCATCAGTCTGTGACATCATCAGTCTGTGACATCATCAGTCTGTGACATCATCACAGTCTATGACATCATCAGCCTATGACATCACCACAGTCTATGACATCATCAGTCTATGACATCATCACAGTCTATGACATCATCAGTCTATGACATCATCAGTCTGTGACATCATCACAGTCTATGACATCATCAGTCTATGACATCATCACAGTCTATGACATCATCAGTCTATGACATCATCACAGTCTATGACATCATCAGTCTGTGACATCATCTCAGTCTATGACATCATCACAGTCTATGACATCATCAGTTTGTGACATCATCACAGTCTATGACATCATCAGTCTATGACATCATCACAATCTATGACATCATCACAGTCTATGACATCATCAGTCTGTGACATCATCATCAGTCTGTGACATCATCAGTCTGTGACATCATCACAGTCTATGACATCATCAGTCTGTGACATCATCAGTCTGTGACATCATCACAGTCTATGACATCATCAGTCTGTGACATCATCAGAGTCTATGACATCATCACAGTCTGTGACATCATCAGTCTGTGACATCACCACAGTCTATGACATCATCAGTCTGCAGAGGTGGAAAACGTACTAAAAAATTGTAATTAAGTAAAAGTATATTTACTTTGCTTAAATCCTACCCAAGTAAAAGTAAAAGTACCCGTCTGAAAATGTACTGGAGTAAAAGTAAAAAATTACTTCATTTCAAATGTACTTTGAGTAAAAGTTACTTAGTTACTTTCAATTAAATAATAAAAAAAAAACTACAGTAAAAATGCAGGTTTTTTCATAATGTTGCTGCACATAAATGCAGTCTTAAATAGACAAACTGCGGTAAACTAAGTGTGACGCACTACCATTTAATTCCTCTAGGAGCTGAAGATATATGGGATAATGAATCTAGGACAGGGGTCGGAAACCCGTGGCTCCAGAGCCGCATGTGGCGCTTTCATCGTTCTGTCGTGCTCCCTGTGACTTTGGAAAATAATAATGAGTATTTAATTACATTGTATTTTTATTTTAGTTTGTTTGTTTTTAAATGTAAATCTAAAATTGTAGATAATGGTAATCTTGTAACATTTAAATAAAAAGTTTTTAATATTTTTGTCGCTCAAAACATGCGTCAAAGCCGCAGATGTGCGCCGCCCGCACACACTGGCAGCCCGGACTTACCGGCACCTACATCAGCAGTATGATTTTCAGCCCAGTGATGATAAATCCAAGAAAAGAAAAGTTTTTGAAGAAAACAGAACGCTTAATGCTGCGTGGGCAGATTCATTTGCTTTCACGGCTGATGAGACTGGTACACGCGGTACACGCGATAAAATGACGACAGAACACAGAAGCAGACGCGTTTTTAGTACGCTGCGGGTGGATAATTTAAGTTTGGATTTTTATTTCCTACGAGGAGGACTCAAATAATAATAATGTGTTTAATGCAGCTTTGCGCACATTTGTTTACGTTATACAGAAGCGAAACTTAAAACCACATGGCTCATTTGCATAAACTAGAAGAGCTGAAAAAACAGCTGGCTCCTTGTGCCGCTGATGCGGTCAGCTTCTGTTATTATTATGACCTCCATATCTGGCTCCGCACTGGCCGTCTTTTCCAGCGCCTTGATTCAGATTGTGATACAATGGAATTGCCGCACGCAAACCCGCACAATGCAATTTCCTTTCAGTTTCGGCAGATTTTTTTCCCGCATTTTATTTTTTGTCCCTATCGATATTATTTTACTCAGTAACTGAGGGCGGCTTTCAATGTAGCAAAGTAAAATACTTGGCTTAAAATGTACTCAAGTAAAAGTAAAATTACCTGTTTCAAAAACTACTTAGAAAATTACAAAGTACTCATAAAAACGACTCAATTACAGTAACATGAGTAAATGTAATTCGTTACTTTCCACCCCGACACACACACGCACACACGCACACAGACACACACATAATAAAGCAACTCTCAGTGATAGCTCCAACAATAATGACATAAATGAAAGAAAAATCCAGTCATCATCATCATCATCATCATCATCATCATCATCGTTTTAATGTCCATTTGTTTCCAGTTCTATTTGGAGCTGGACGTACAATGACTTCTTTACTCCTCGCCAGCTCCTTGGTGATTCTTGTCAGGGAAATTATAATAATAAAATGTAATTTATCCACTTTCATGACTCTGAACACCCTTTGTTTTAATTTTCGTCTCTTCATTATAATTGTAATAATAATAGTCACAGTCATGTAGTGCACTCAGCTATTACTTCAGAAGCTGGTGTTAGCCTATTAAGTCCCTAATAGGCTACAAAGTAATTTCTAAATTTTGAAATGTGCAATACATTATGTGCATATCCTATAGCTTGTTAAGAGCTCTTTAGCCAGGTTAGAATAAACAATTACAACAATTATTATTCTTATTTATTTATTTTTTAAATATTAATACTGACCAAATGTGCTGCATAACAATTAACAAAGAGCTTTGCTGGCACAAATCACATTGTTTTATGAGTGAATGTCAACTTTAATCAGCACCAGCAGCTGTGTGCCTGACCTATACTGCCACTCTGTGAAGCACAAGGGAGAGGGAACAAGAGGAGAAGGAGCAGGAAAAGAGTGCTTTCTGCATGAGATGGATACTGACCGTAAAGAATAGCTTTTTTAATAATGAGAGCATAGCTATGCAGTCCATCCGATAAGTACTAAAATATGCCTGTAAATGTTTAGTTGAGGTTGAAGCATCATACAAAAAGTGAAAATAACACAACAATGCAGAAATATCACATTATTTAAAAGCCTTACTTAGAATATTACACTGCACTGTTTCCATTATCTGTTCAAAACTTATTTTGCAGCTTTTTACTCATTTTCTTAATAGACAATGCACTTTTACATTCCTTCAAACCAACAATTTTGATATTATCTTGTGGAGTAGATGATTTTTCCCTCTTCTCCTGCTCATTGTGAAGAATGCAAATAGTGCACAAAAACGAACAAATTATTTTTTATTAATTAAGAAGTCATAAAACAGTATACAAGAGCCCGGCCAAAATAATATACCAAGGTGAAAAGGCTGTTATGTATAAAAGGGCCCCTATTCTGATCTGTGTTATAATGTTTCCTCTTCAAAACTTACCTGGAGTTATGTTTTGCTTCATTCACACATGTTTAACATACTCCCTGCACATTTAGGCTGAGTTCTTCTCTCAACAGAAACTTTTGCCATGTCCACATTGTGATGTCATGTGGTAATACAGAAAATGTTCTACTATCTTTATAATCTCCATACACCTCCATTAGAATCATTTGGATAATTTCAGCCATGGAAATGCCATTCTCTACTGAACTAAAGGTAAAGGGTAGCTGTTAACTTGAAAACTATCATTTCATGACATCATAAGGTAGAACAGAGCATTTTAGGGTTGGAGATATAGACAGACTAATAATAAAGGATTACTCAAACATGCATGAATGAAACAAAACAAAACTCTGGGTATGTTTTTGATGAGATAACAACATTATAACATGGCTTAAAGCTCTAAAGGGTCAGTTTTGTGTAATATAGGACCTTTAATGATCAATGCAGTCAATTCAAGTTCCATTATGTCAGCTGTACAATGCAGATTCATTCTACATCATTAACATTCAATTATCTGAACAATGGCTTATTCCATACAAGTGGGGTTGCATTTAAAATACCTTTTATCATGTACTCAAAGTTGTGTAGACAAAAGGCCCTATACTTTTCAGATATCTAATTATGTGTCATGGCAACCCACATTACCTATATGCCATTCTTATCTGTACTAAAAAAGAAAGCAGCCCCATCGGGAGGAATCTATAAACGTATATAAATATTATCCACAAAGCGTAGCAAATAAGAAATGTTTGTGCTGCACAGTGAAAGTGAAAGGATTGTGTTAGGCGCATTTTTTGTGAGGCTTGGAATGAGCCTTCTCCTCTCACAGACAAGAGAGGCTATAGCTGTCACAGAGGTGGACAGCTCTATAACATGTGCCCGCACTGCTGCAGCAAAATCAAGCATTTTTTGTATCTACACCAAAAGCAAGCTAGCGTTTTTGAAATGAACCATAATCAAGAAAGAAAAGGTCAGATTTTCTGTTATTTCAGACCATACTTTGAGAAAAACACAAACAGTTTTACACAAACAGATAGAAACCTCAGTGTTTGAATCCTGGTCTGTGATATAGCTCAGTAACAAGGGAATGTGGCACATAAAGATTGTATGTAATTTATCAAATGTCTCTCCCTTGTTCCTCCACTGTGGTATTCTGTCACTACACACCACTGTCCTATGAAACCAAGGTAATAATAATCAAACTATACAGTTACCCAGAAATACCCTTTTCAGACATATTCTTCTTTTTGATCTTCAATGGTCTAGACCTGTCCACTGTCTTATTGTTCAGTATGATGGATGGACAATATTTTTGCTTGATAAATATGCATTGCACGTGTCATGTGTGCATGTGTCATTTGAATTGTTATTTTATTCTAACAGATTCCATTTTATAAAGTGCAGGCGACTCCAAAAGACTAGGTTACAGGTCAGATCCGTGTAGAGGTGGCCTCACTCACAGTACGAATCGATAAACAGTGTAAAATTAAATTAATATAAAATAAATATGTTAATTTCATACTGCAACATCAGGCAAAGCAATAGCATCTGCATAGAGACAAGCAGGTAGTAAACCCCCCATCAGAATATTTCCATAATCCACCTTCAAGAAATGATTATATTAATCTTGAAATGTGACAGTAATACAGCGGGTGTATAAATAGGCTAATGACCTTTGACCAAATCCAATGACCTTTGACCTTTTAACAGCTTTCAGCATAGATTTTGTTACTGTAGCGTATTCCCCTGAGGACTTCACATACATACATTTATACAAATAATGAAGAGGGTCTTGATGATTGGTCCATTTATTGAATAACAATTAACACTCCTTGAGGCTGCATCATCTTCCCACAATGTAGAAACCACATGCTGCACATATGATTCTTTATAATCTATTACATGTATGTCATATTGCAGAAAGAAGAAACTGGTCTGGAAACTGACTTTATAATACCATAATGGGAAGAGTTTAGAACAGGGGTGTTCAAACTACTTTCACTGAGGGTCTCATATTTAAATGTATTTGAAGAGGATGACCACAGACCAGTGTAAATACAGTGAGTCATTCATATGTTTGCATTTTGCACAGTTTTGATAGAGCCCCCTACCTCTAATAACACTTGGAACGGTCATTTTGGCTCTGTATCAAAATGCAGTGTGATGCTATTGAGGTAATAGTGGTAAAGTTACTTGTTTTATAGTATAAAGTAATACCTGTGATTGATGTGCATTTCAAGTAAACAAAAGATTGAAACAACAACAAAGACTGGGGTAAATTTGAGGTAAAAGAAGTTATAATTTTTGTTCTGGAGGATGCAAGGATATTCAAGCGGAGATGTCGTCCACATTTGGGAGATCTGCACTACAAATAAGTGGTAATGATTGGGCCGTCCAAAAGTTCCAAGGTTGTCTGATTCATTTGGACAGAAACTAGGAGAGACTGGCTCCGCAGGCTCAAAGCTGGCCCTAATCAATTTTTTAACCAGACCAGTTCCATCTTCAGAATTGGATGAGTCTCAATTTAGAACTAATCCAGTGCAGAAAATCTAATAAAAAACCCTTGACAATAAATGTCATATTGTTCTTATCTAATTTTTGAAGCTTGTTTAAAGGGCCCATGTAACGTGTTTTGTTTTGTTTTGTTGTGTTGTGTTTTGTTTCATTCACACATGTTTAACACACAAACCCTGCATATTTTGACTGAGTTCTTCTCTCAAGCAGAAAACACTCCACCTTGCCATGTGGTAATCCAGGAAGTACTCCATTGTGTTTTTAAAATCCATACACTGTCACTAAAATAATTTGGATGATTTCAGACCTGGGATTGCTAAGATTCACTTCACAACTACCACTTCATGACATCACAAGATGGAACTGAGTATTTTGAGCTTTGGAGATGTAAACAGGCTAATAAACGTGGGAATGAAACAAAACACAACTCCAGGTATGTTTTGATGAGGAAACAACATTCTATCAAGAGTCAGTTTTGCATAAGCTAGGACGTTTAATTTCTGATATTTTTAGCCATGTAAAGATTGCATTTATTTTGCCTGGAAAGTGGCGTAGATGTTTCCCTTCAGTATTTATCAGCCCTGCAATGAATAGGCTCTAAATAATGGTATGATGCATGGTGCTTTCTGTTTACGCTTTCAGTGTTCAAATTGGGCCAGACTGATTATTCTGGTGGAAATTTCCTGACTAGCAATCAAGGCCGTAAACTCCTCTGCAATTTGGTCCCCAGTCCTCCACGATCAGCAATCACCCCTAATGTGCTGATCAATATCGCTGATCTGCTTCATATCTCACCAGAAACATTAAAGATGGGACAGAACATGTGGTAATTTGGTATTATTCATTAGAAAAAAGAGGGAAGAAAGTAAATTGACTTTAAATAATGTTTTCATCGAGAAAGATTGAAGCATAAGTGTATTTTGAACTCTTAACAGGGCAGTGGGTGCATGTGAGTCTCTTCTTTTCAGATGGAGTGGCATCATTTTTCACAGAATCAACTATGAAACTTGCAAATTTTGGCAGAAACTGAAGTCAAAGAATATTAGTTCATGATTTATGCCAGACAAAAAAAAACTGCTGTCCTGCTACTGTCTGTCCTGTCCCTGTATTGTTATTTTTGAATAACTGATTTCTATTATAATTTTATAGTTGCTATAAACAATCCTGCTATAATCTTTGTTAATTTTAACTAGTTTATATGTTTAAAGCCTTGTATTTATTCAATATATTGTATTAGATTTCATGAAAATACCTTGAAAAACATCCACTCTTACTGTTGACCTGCTTGTCTTCCTGGGGACAGAAGTTTAGTCATACTGTGGAACAGTATACAAAGCAATGGTAATATAGTATAATAGTAATATTGATGAATGTAGCCAGCAGCTGGCTTCCATCATAAACGTTACAGTGTACACTTAAATAACATTTAACCCAAAAATATCTTGAATTAGCACTTCATCCACATTTTATGATAAGTAAGAAATACATGATTTCTCTCTTTTTTTGCATTTTGGTTTCACCCAAAGACAAAAAAGTATATTCAGATACTGTTTTAGTAGTTTTATTTTAAGTTTTATTTTTACCTCAATATTACTCTAAAAAGACAAAGGATAGACTTACTGCAGAAGAGTATATAAGCTGCTGATCCTGCTAGCAGCTTGGGACTGCAGGCCAATGAGCTCACAAGCCCCACTATCCACGCAAACACCAGCAGGATGAGACTGAGGGGCAGAATGATCACCACCATCTTGTGCAAACCTGGAAATCAAAGCATAGCACTCAGTGCCATTCAGCGCCATGTTGTTCTTTTACATAGGGCACTTTACAGTCATGCTGACTACCATTATTTGTGGAAACTGCTGAGGTTTCAATGGATTTGAGCCGCCCAGGGAGCCATTGGTTTTCATTACCAGAAGAAAGCCAATAAAAATAGAGCAATAGCAAGGGCTATTTGCTATCTATTTGGACATTCACAATATTTTGAACTACAGTAAAGGCAATATCCTTTCACTGTGGTTTGCTATTTTTTCCTACATTTGCACAAATCAGTTTTTATTCCACCCTTGCTTTTGGGGAGTCGGGATGTGGAGATTATTCTTCATAAAAATGAGTGTGTCATGGTTAGAACGGGGGTGGGCAATTATTTATTCCAGAGGGCCATATTTGAATCCAGGCATGTGGTGGTGGGCTGGACCAAAACGATAATTGGTCTAACAAATGCTCATGAGCAAATTTCTGTAAAATATAGGCTACTGTAATCTATTATTACACTGTAATAATTATTATCAAAAACTTGCAGGGAGCAGATAAAAAAAGACCAGACCACTGCGTGAACTGGAGTCTTGCTGGAGCTTGTCCCAAATACATCACATTACACACAAATTACAGCACAACAGCATTTTATTTGATACAAAGAAACACAAATTGTGGTGTTTATGCTTCGATATCCATTTTTTCAAAATGTAGCCATAACCAAACACAATGACAAACGATGTCTTGAAATAGTGTAAATCTTTGCATAAACAGTGGCTCTGATGGCATTACCCTCTGACCAAATAAAGCTTTGGGTCAGAGCTTATCATGACAAGTATTCATAAAACTCAGAGAAGATTTACACTATTTCTTGACATCATCTGTCATTGTGTTGGGTGATGGTTGCATTATAAAAAAAAACCAAAAAAAAAAACCCTCTTAGCTTATGTGATTCATTTGAGAAAATATGTAATATATCTGTTAATATAGCGTGTTAATTTTAAGAGACTGTGACTGACAGACACAGGCACACTAGAGATTATAGGGCTGACAGCTCATTTCTTGAACCACGTGCCTTACATTAGCACCAACATAAACTGCTGTTGGAGGTGTTACAACCCAGATGTCTGGACACTTCCCTGTCACTGTTACTGCATCATCAATCCCAACACTAACGGGTGCCTTCTACACATTATATTCACTTCAGTGGTTCTTGAGCTTAATCTGTGCTCTTTAAAATACTCTCCGTCACCACATGGGCCAAATGACCCCTTGAAAACATTTATCTCTACGGAGGTACGTCAGTCTACAGCCTATTATAAATTGTATAGGAGCCCAGGCTGAGAGCACAAAGCTTTATCAGTCTACGACAAAGGCACTCACTGAGAAGGTCCTTCTCCACATCTGACAGGCCGGACGTGTTGGCCATGAAGGAGGGGATAACCGAGCTCTTGTTTGCGCCTGAAAATATGAAAAATAAATAAATAAATGCCACATTGAAAGGTTAGAGTCACAGGGGAAAAGTCGCTCCTTGAAAGATGTGTCCGCTTTTTTCCTTCAACATAAATCACAAATGTCTGACACTTTTAACAGCCGGACGGCCGGAGATATCAAGTCGGAGTGCACTCTGAGAAAGGTCATGACGATTAGCCTGCCTATTCTCACCAGTTTTAACGTGTGGACTACTCCCACCTTTGGAGAGATTGGGCACCTGCTGAACACAAGAGTGGTGCAACAGTGGCCTTCACCATTCTCTGGTCAATCTGTTCCACTTGCTGCTTTCAGATCCAGGGTAAGCCATCTCTTATTCAGGTCACATGCCAGTGCCATTTCTTTGCGCGTTAATTGCATTCTTGGAGTCAAAGTAAAAATCCTGTCGATGGAACATCGTAGGACGAACAAGGCCCAGTCTCAGTCTTTCTATAGACTGGCACACACTGAGTCATATGAGGCAATTATGGCAACCCAGGGATGTTGAAGAGCCCAGCAGCAGCATGTTCAACATAATATAAATTCCAGTTTGTTTTTGTATGGCCATTCGCTAGTTCTGAATACAATCTGCCAACGTTCATTTAAACTACAGTAACCCCTTCTGAAGTTTGTGATTGCGTTTATTGATCTAAAACATATAGCATTATGTGTCCCTTACCTTCATTGATTCTCCACAGTCCAGAATGTGAATTATAGTCCTCAGACGCAGTGGAGTTAGGTTTATTCACATCAATAATATACCAATAATCGGTCCCGATAGCCACGGCCAAAAGGCAGAAACTTAACAATCCGGTGAAGCCCGCGGTGAGGACCACCAAGCCGTACCTCATTCTCCACAGTATCCACAGAGCGTTTACTGTGGCTTAACACTGTGAGGATGTGCCCGTGCGTAAAAGCGCTCCAGCTGGATCAGTCTCCAAAGTGCAATGCCTCCATCACCGCTGCTGTTATGCATTAAGTATTTGAATATAAATATAATCCAACTCCTGTTTCTTGTTGAAAGAACAGAGAGAGATGCGCTTTTGTTTCTGTGATTTAGAAACGAGTCACCACGGCTGCAGCGCTTCTGCTTTTATCCCAAGTCAATTTACAGAGATGCAGCCAATGACTTCCGGTTAGGGACCACAAAATAAAATTAAACAAACGTCCGTGCGCAGTAAAAAGTGAAAGTAACACCTTTACTTTGATACTTTATCCGGTCTGGTTTTGCTCTCTTTTGCGTAGCTTACTTAATGTCGACACGCACTTCCACGCTTACAGCATATACTTAATTTGTAGTAAATCATTTTAAATTTTTGGAGACTTAAGTAGATAGTTTATAATTATAGTTCTGTTATAGTAACTGTGTTCATTCAGACTTTTAAAGGCTATAAGTATAGATCTCTTCATGTCTGAGTAAAAAACTTAAATTATTGCTATAATTATGGCATGGAGGGATTTACAGATAACTATCATTGTTAAAAATAACTTACAGCTTAATGCCCTTCATGCGGTAAATATTTCTTTTTAATTTAATTTCACTGTCTCTTTCTTTGCTGATTTTGTAGGTTGGAATGTGAACAGTGCAAGTCATTAAAAAAATAAAAGTGTCCTTGGAGTTGAGTGAGTAACGTCTGTAAAACGAAACACTTAAATTACTTTTCACTGTAATTCTTAAATTGCTGCTTCATGTCGATCAAACTCGGTACATGTTTTATATGTGTATATTCTAGAGTAGATTGTCAGTCTTTCCCACTGTGGTTGCACATCCATTCTTCCTTGTAAAACTGGACTTGTCAAGGTGCACCTGGAGGACCGTGAGTGAGAGGCAATTTTCAGGCACTGCCACAAATTCTTCATTGTATCTTTAGTCCTGGAGTCTGGACCAGTCAGCGCTCCCATTACTCTTGGACATATTGAATCCATTCCAGGACACGGTGCTCCCCTGGAAAATGTGTGCTAGAGTTCACTCTTTATCATGCCAAGTACCTTGTGAGGTATTAAGTGTAATGTTTGGCTTTGCCATGATGTAGTGCAAGGACAATTCACTCTCTATTTGTGTATCCTTGGTGTTTTATTCATTACATAGAGCATACAACATAATGCTATAGTAGTTGAAGATCAGTAAAAAACAGAAATGGTAAATGGTCACAAAACACAGTGCTTTTCCACCTTCAAGGCACTCAAAGGACTTTACATCAAGAAACCACTCACCCATTCACACGCACACACACACATGCACACATACATACACACAAGCACACTCATACCCCTGTGTCTGTGCACTGGGGGCGTGAGGGTGGTGGGGTTATGTGTCTTGCCCAAGAACACAACAGCAGTATTTATCTGTGGGAGCTGGAATCGCACCGCCAACCTATGGGTCAGACCGCTCTACCAGTGATGTTGTATGTCGAAACGACCAATCTTCGGGTCAGTGGACAAACACTTTATCAACTGAGCTACTGTCTTCCCACAGAAAAGGCAGTTTAGTTCTTAAAATGCTCAGTTCAAACACAAACACATTGACTTGGTTGCATCAGGAAGAGCATCCTACTTAAAAACAATGCCATATCCAACACCAGAGTGGGCCACATGAACCAACTTGAATACTACATTCTGACACTTCAGCGCATTGGACTGGTCATAAAAGACTATTGTGTGATCCACTTCATATAAATTCAGCCCTGGCATAAACTGATTGGCTGGCATGACAAACACACAATTTGGTGCCAAGAAGAACATCCTCCCAATCATTTAATAGAGTGCACTTCACCCGACTTTTATTTTGATTCCCCATGCCACCACAGGCCACAGAGAGATACCCTGTCAGTCTTGGGATCTGCTTTCAGGGGGAAAAGCAAGGACTTGTCAATCTACAGTTAATTGAATTGAGAGTAAAAATGACTTACTGACATATCGGGCACGCATACACAACGATAAAGTTTGTGGTGTGGCTGAATTAATTACATTTCCGAGCACATAAAACTACACCAGCAGAGGCGACAATCAAGCCTGAATAATCACAGCAGTTGAGGCTTATTTATTCAGTGGGTGAGACAGGTGACCGCTGGATGGCTTGCCTACAGTGAAATTAAGACCATCTGTCATGGTTGTATATTGCATAGGATTCCATATGAAAATGATTGTGCTATTTATGTTATATATGTCAGGATGCTTGTCTGAGAGGTCCCAGAGTTCACCCCTATATGGGTATCCTATTATTATTTTCATTCAGGGTGGGAGTGGCACAGCAAATTGCATGCCTACAATTAGTCTCATTATGTTTGTCTTGTGTCAACTAACTTTCACCTTCATTCAGTTATACATTTTACATAATGCACATCATATTTATATCCATACAACAAATCAAGCATAACATTATGACCCTCTGCTGTTCTATATACCATCTAATTTTCCTCCGTGCTGTTACACATATGCTGAGGCAGACTGCATGTGGTGGCCTAGAAGAAAGGGACAGGGAACAATGTGAAGACTTGATGACTGGATCAGGGCATCTTCAAAACCTCTTGTGGTGCTCCAAGTCTGTTAAGTGGGTCAATGAAGGGACAGTGATGAACCTAACACAGATGATGCATATTGGAGGAGGATGGCCTGTTTTGTTTGCTCCAATTTGACCTGCTGAGCACGAAGTTCTGGTTAAGACATCATGGTTTGTTAGACATGGGAGACCAGCTGGAGTTTTATGTGAAATTGTACACTCTTCTACTGTACATCTCAATGTAACCTCTCTGATTATATCTTTAAAAATGTCAGAGAATCATCTTTAGTCTTCCCTGCCTTGCTTTTCAAGAGCCCATATTGCAGTATAAATAGAGGACTCACATAGCAACCTCATGGACTAAAAAAAAAAAAAAAATGGATGGAAGGAAGGAAAACAGTCCTGGTTGAGAAAAATACATATACATCTAATACATCTAAAAAAAAAACACTATGAGTAGACCTCTGCATAAGAGTGTTTTGCAAAGGGCTATAGTTTAAGATTACATCAAATTGTTATATTAATTATTTGCCAGATTGTAAAACACTGTCCATCGGTCGCAAAGTAAAGTTGCAGATAAATTATTTTGTAAACAATATCACCTTATTTTGGTGGACTTCTACCAATATATATTGTTTAAAATATCATATGAATGACCCACATACATAACATTGCACCATATTGACTAGGATAAGTAGGCCCACATAGGAGAGACAGTTTTTTCAAATACATTGGATATGAAGTAGATTGAGGTAGTTTTAAACTGAACATTGGAAAAACAGTTTGAGGTTTGAGCTCCTCAGACGATGTGCAGCTAGTGAAAGAGGACAGGAAGTTAGAGATGTGACAGAAAATGACAAACAAGATGGAGGCATGTTTACACACTCTCAGACAGCTGAAAGGGACTGGTTATTACGATGTGTTTACTTCAGACTCTCCCGCTGCAGCAAAAGAAAACTGGGAACATCTACAAAATAGTCTTACATCAAACCCTGGTCTTCTCTTTTTAATAGGAATGGGACAGGATGTAATTTCTACAAGACGACACAAGATTGGGTCCACGAGAAGGAGAAATTTTATAATAAATAAATTATGCGGTTCACTTCACAATTTTGGTCTTTTACTTTTTTTTTTTAACTTTACTCTCTTTGCTACTCTCTTTATTTAGTATGATATAAATTTACTTTGTTGTCATTGTGTACTTTTTACACTATATCTTGGGCTGAAAACATATATTAATGAGTGTGCAGCTATAGGGACTCATGGTATTTCTTTGTTTTGGATCCTCGGTTCCTTTGTTGAGTCGTATCTGTTCACCTGACCTGATCCACAGCTTCTTCTCCACTGACCCCAACGTGTTGCACTGAGTAGGTGTTCAGTTGATGTGCAGTGAAATTCAATAGAAGACATACTGTATATTTTCAGTGTAACCTGTAACTATGTAACTTATAGCCAGAGGAGCATTCATGGCAAATCAATAAAACCTCAATGGAGGCAAAGTTACATATAGCACTTTTATGTATTTAATAAAGACTCCTGTTTTTGATTCAGGAAAAGTATTGAGAAGCTTCCATTATCAATATGAGTCACGCTTGTTTTAGTGCAGTGCTGGGACGACTATACTTGCATACAGACTGTTTTTTAGCTGAAGATACCGAGTGCTATCGAATTTACAGACAGACGAAAACCACTGAGGCAGAAAGTTCACTTAGTTGAACATGTAGCAGGCTACGCTCCATTAAGAGTGCACAATTCACTCTAGTTAATCTGCAAAATCGTTTCATCTCAGTGGCTACTGGTTTATAATGAGTCTATCCATGCACATTAATACTCAAACACACCATCTACCAAAGCAATTACACATTCAAACAGGAAAGCTTAGCATAATGAGAAGGGGCCGCACAGAACTGCCCAGTGCTTTAAAAATGCACACTAAGCTGACCAGAATTTAGAACAGATCTCAGAATGAAGTGGGAAATTGCAATTATGAGAAAAAACGCAGAACGCAGCCACCGAGGGGGACTACGCAGGTGCTGGTCCTGATTGTACCAAAGCTGGGAGGGAAGGAACCGTATCACAAAGAACGGTACACACTGCCCCCTAGAGGATTAAAATAATAAGGCTTGTTACCGTCAAGTCCCAATAAATGATAAAGTTGATAGCCCCTAATTATTTTCAGTTACAAAATGCTGCTAGAGAAGATGGAAGATATATGTTTTATATTATTATTATTGTCCAAAAAACAGCGTAAAACATTTGGAAACATTTGTAGTTTACATATAAAAAAATGTGTAATTTGTAAGTCACAGTACAGAGGTTCACAGCAAATTTCCATTAAAATTAAAACTCTATATGGAAATAGAAAATTACATTTTTAATAACAATATGTATTCTAAAAAAAAGTTACTTTTGCTACTTGTGTAACCTACTATTTGTGATACATTTTATAAACTAAATTCAACATTCAGGCAAGTACAGAGTACCAGTACAAATGCAATCGCCTAAATAATAATGTTCTGTATTTTAAAAATCAAATAAAAGACAACATTGGCCTTGTTTGGTACTCTTGCAGAACCAAGTGCAGTCAAAGGCATTTCCACAAAATTACTTTCTTCACTTGCAACAAATGTGCAACGAATAATAGATTAAACAAATGAGTGGATTCCAGATTGTTTTTCAAATACAGTGTTATGGATGTTACCATATGCATTCTCTTTTGTTATGCAACCTCATGTTTTTTTTCTATGCAGGGAATGAAAATAGGATGTAAATGTCCAGAATTAAGGCTCTTCAGAAGAACACTACAGATCTTCTATTATTTTTGTAATGCTCCTTATGTGCCTTATTCCACAATGTGTACACTATGTGTGAGCCATAATAAAATATAGAGTTCTGCAAACATAATTTTATTTCTTTAAAAGAAGAAATGCCTTAATGAACAATTCATGTAAACAAGACACCACTGGCACGAGTCATTTGCCATATTTGAATTTGGTTTGCAAAAAATGACATCAGTGACTTGATGGACAAGTATTCAAATGTTCTAGCTGCTGCGAATACAGAACCAGGTGTACACTTGGCGGTAACTATACTGGTCAAACTTGATATCTATTCATTCCTCATTCACTAATGTTGACATTTCAAAAACAGTGAAGTGAGTGCCATGGAGCCAGCATCTCTTACCAATTAAATCATTTGGGCAACTGGCAGTAGAGTAGTGTTCATAAGAAGTAGGCTACTTTATAGATGTTGGTGGCAGCAAGAATGGCAGTTGCAGATTTGTCAGTACTCCCACAGAGACAAAGTATCAACACAAGTACCATCACCCATCAGTGTACCTCCTTGGTCTCCACGGAGATATTTCCCATTGGAGCATTTGATGGCAGCTCGTCCATGTTCCACAAACTCCAGGAAAAAGTCATCAGACTTCTCTCTATCTGAACACACCAGACCATTACTGGACACGTTCCAGTATTTTCCATTAGCACCTGTTCAAACAGTACTTGTGTTATTTGTGTATGATCAACAACACATGCATGTATGTTTATAAAGTAGCACAGTATTTCACAAAATGTGCATTACTTAATAATCTGTATATTGTAACTGGTCTAAAAGATGAATGAGTTTACATTCAATGACACAATGCTCATCTAGTTGCTTTAGTACTATTCAAAATATATTGTTATATAGAAGAGTAATAAAATTGGAGCTGCACACACAGTTATTGTAATACTTATTTAAATACTGACTTTTTATGTGGTATGCTCCATCGCTGAAAATCAATGAAAAGATATCATAGATGGATCGATTTGCATCCAGAGTGTTGGAGTTCTTGTGGTGACATACAAAGCCATTTTCCCCACGGAGGATGAGGATTGGGCGGTTGATGAGCTTCATCAGAAATAACTCATCATCACCTGAATTAAAAGGACCTTTTAGGACTGTGTGTACAAGACTTGGGTTAGGATGAGACAAAAATCACCCACCAACAAAGTCACTGACTGCAGACAGTTGGCCATTCTTCTTGGTACAGACGTACTTCCCATTGCTGGCTTTAAGAGCCACTCTTTCTCCTCTCCACTCGATGTCGAACATAGTGTTGACCTCACTGGAACAAGAAAAGGACAAATGCGTATTGAGATGGAAGTCAAAAGAAAGCAGCATAAATGCTCCTCTGTGCAGCTGAGAGCATGAGAGTACTACTCACACTTCTGTGGCAGTGGACTGGATCTCTCCATGAGTCACCAGGGTCCAGTAGGAGCCACCATTAGTCCTGAATATGGCCTTTTTGGTCTGTTTGTCAATTTCCATCTGAAACGTCTCCATGTCTGTCTCCACATCCTGATTGGCTGAAATGCTCACTCCTGGTAAGAAGGGGTACCCATCTCATTAGGGATTTTTAAACAATGATGACTTTCTGATTAGAAAAAAATAATAAGTCAGTAATAAAAAGTTCAATAAGTCATTGCAGATAATCCCTGAATGTATGTAGATTTTGTTTTTATATAGTCCACATACGATTTATTGATTGATTTGATTGATTGAATAATTTGTTTTTATTTCAAACATGTTGATGCATATTATATAGTAATAAATCTAGTCATAAAAAAGCAGTATATAAAAAAAAATACACGTGCTCAAAAGGCAGTGTGAAGTGTTATTACTTCACATATAAAACTAAATCATCTTTAAAATGCTCCATTGCTTATAAATACACAAGATTCTGCTATTGGTAGTCCACTTAGTGATCGCTTAGTGCACTAACCCCTCAGACCTGCACCTCTTTAGTTTAATGAGCACTTTCAATACTGCTCATTTGGCCCAACCATACTGAGGTGAGTGTCTCAATTGTTGGTTATTTACTTAATCCATGGCTTTATCGGTGTGTGAGCGTGTCATGTGGAGCAGAATACAGACACGTATCAATCAGCTGTGTCGGCTGCAGTTCAAATTAGGTGCCACTAAAATATCCTCCAACCTTTCTCTTAAGCCTGTTACAGCTTAATCCACAGTCACCCCTCCACCCTCTCTGTTCATGTCCCACTCTAAGTCCCTGAGTGGTGAAATGCAAATCTGCGCTGCAGGACCCACTAAGCAGCTTTCTGTACATCACTTCTTAAAACATTACTAAGCACTAGCCAAACATAAGAATTACAAATTGTCTAAAATAAATCATGTTGCACATGACTCCAGAAATTACATACATTTTCAATACATGTTTGCTCACAAATATTGCAGTTTTAAAAGATATTGAGTTGAAATTGAAGTTCAAGTCAATTACACTGTGTTCTGCGTAGCACGCTGTAGTAAATCTGATCACACTATATGCTCAATTGCCCCATGTTTTTTTTTTTTTTAAATAATTAAATCATTATGGTTTTTAATCATTGTTTAAAAGTAAACAATGATTCATTTCTGTGACCACCTTATGGTTTATCTCACTGGAACATTTACAACAACATGTGCTGAAGATGCATCTTCAGAGCTTGTAACTACAGGGCTTAAGGACCACTGAATGTAATTTACACCTTTGGGCCAAGGATCTGCCCCAAAGTCTTTAGCATGCAGCTTAATCTTCAGTGGACACACAGTGGAGATGACAAAGCCCATTACTACAAATGCCTTCTTCTAGGTGTGTCCGGCCATTTCTGTGCTTACCAACAGGTCTATGTTTCTACTCCGCACAGTCAGTGACTTTCGTATTAGTAAGTGCAATTATACTAATAATGTAACATAATTACATTGTGCACAATATACATCCATATCACTTTAACAGTGTGAGAAAAGCATTCACTTTGCTCACTCTATGGTTGACTATAGCTATATAATAACGGCTCTGTCCTGACTGTGTCATATAGAAGATGCTGCACTATAATTCTAAGAGTTGATTAAAAACTCTGCATGAACTCAATCCATTATGGTATTATATGCTTGTGTTCCTTTGTCGCATGCTCAATATTGAGCATTTGCCTGACCTTGAATATTCAAATATTAATGTTACGTAAATGCATCTTACAATATAGCTGCATGGGATATCTTTAACTAAGCATAGTAAAAGGCATAGGTGATTAAAAGTAAAAAAAAACATCATATTAATAATAGTGTGATTGGAGGATAATTCTTAGATGAGGTGTTTGTACCTTGTTTGACTGACACATATCTTTTATTGGCAGCTTGAAACACGACTTGTGGGTGACTCTCCTCTAGGTCAAACAGCTCGTCTTTCCCAGGTTTGGAACAGCGTCCGGACCGGAGCGTTCCCGTGGGCCCCACAGGACTCAGGTACTTCCCCTCACAGTCTTTGAAGGCCAGCTTGCCTGACTTGAGCTCCAGAGTGAAGCTCGTGCTGTTGCTACTCTCTTTCACCAGCTTACCGTTGTTGCTGAGGAAACGGCTGTCACAAGTCTTGAGGCCGTACTTGCCGTCAGCGTACACCAAGGTGACCAGAGAGTCCACTCCCCAGGGGATGTTGCTGTCTACAGAGATCTCCCCATCTGTGGCGGACAGATGGGCATAGCGCTTGCGTGCCACACTGAACAAACTAGCCTGTGGGTGAAGTGCCAAGTGAACTGCCCACAGCTCTTGCTCCCCTATGACCTGGGCAAAGCAGGAGAGGTAGTCGGCCGAACCCCCAAAGAAACGCTGGTATGATTCTGACTGCAGTGCCCAGCGGCCATCGGACTGGGGAACGATGATGAATCTGCACTCGGCTTCTGGCTTCTCTGCCCCACACGAGACCTTTCCATCTTTGTCTGCTCCTAGGTAGCGTCCCAGGTGGCTACGCAGGAACACCACTGGCCCATCTTGCTCATCCTGCTCCAGTGTCCAAATCTGCTTCTTCTTCATGCTGTTCCCCGAAGCGTTCACCTTGAACCCAAAGGCCTCTGCTGTCAGGTAGCGGTTTTCATAGTTGATGAGGCCAAACTGGAGCTTCAAGGCCTTGTTAATTCCGTTTGTGGGCATGCTTCACCGCAGGCCACACCTATGAGCAGTAATTAAAAAAAACGCTTTAGTAGACACAAAGCAGTTAGCAGTTGTAATGGGCTAAAGCAAGCATGAGAAAAAAGGAAAAAAAAAATAATGTTTTTTTCTTTGCTGCTTGCACCTCACAAGTTGTAAATGAAGTCCACTTATCTCCCTTGAAGGATTGTTTAGTGCTCCTTCCTTCTTTGTGACACTTTCTCTCTCTCTCCCCCCCCTGAGGGCGATCACGGCCACATGCCCACTGTTCCTTAATGAGTTAGGATTAAATTCAACAGGACACAGCACTTCAATCCACCAAGCTGCTCGCGTCACGGACAAGCCAGCCAATCGCAGAGCTTTCCCTCCTCCTCCTTCTTCCTGTATTTGCCTATGACACCATTAACACTGTTTTCTTTACCTGTCGCTCTGGTATATACACATTTTATACCCAGTCCACTCCAACTGTGCAATAGTAAGGCGTATTCTTATAACTGTTGCATATATTTGTTTCCATGAGTTTCTAAGTGCTGCTCTATCGATATACCGTATAGGATTATCCTGGGTTTTGACCTGCTGGAAAATGGCCAGAGTTTAGGAGTGCATCTGAGTTGTTCCCCACTGCTTCTAGGTCTCAGAGTGCAATCAGTGGACTTCCTGTGTGATATTTTTATATTCTTGTTGCTTGGGGTGGATTACTTATGTACAATTCACGCAGAGGTTGAATTAGTTTCTACACATTTTACAATATTGCCACAGTTTCTATGAAGTAATGTGTGTTATGTTCTATTCTCAGATATTTTTACATAAGTTACATAAGACTAAATACTAAGTTGTTGGTTTCCTCAGCAAAGCTGCAGTAGTTACATTCTTTTAAGTCCATTTCACTGTAAGTGCATACCTGCTTACAAATATTTAAATTACACAAATTTGAATGTGGCCCTTTTTCATTTCCCTTAACTCATACATGGCGTGTTGCTATTTTCTGATTCTGTTCTCTCCACTGAAGTCAGACTGTTACTCTGTGGTAATTTGACAATAGAGGACACGACATCATGGTCTGTGACCTGTGCCTAAGTGCAGACTGCGCACTAATGAGCATTTGTAAGAGCATTACCCCTTGCTGTCAGCCAGGAGCCCGCCTGGTGGGACACGGTGAAAAGGGTTATCTCCTGAAATACCATTGTCACAAAAGTAGCACCAATTAACTAACTTTCAATAAACATTTCCTGCTCAAGTAGGTATAAATGTTTTGATAATGTAATAGTGAAAGATGGGTAGTTGTTTCTATTAATGTGTAATTAACACAATGACGTCTTTGTTTTTTAGCTTTTTCAAGTGGCCTGTATTGGTAGTTTGTAAAAGTAGTAAACTGCATTATTTGGACATTCATATTTGGAGTACTTCTCATAATTCATACTATAATCGTTTTACATTTCGCTTTGGAACCACTAGATGGCGGTGTTCCATCGCTATTAATTTCGACATGGGCAAATGATGTAGGCTATTATAAGGCAGGGGATCAATGTTTTCAAAATGGCTGAAAATGCAACCTAATCAATTACTCCCATACTGCTTACTCAGTAGTTGCTGATTCACTCCACGCTCTGGTTGCAGCCCTTCCTCCAGGGCTTTTGGTTTCACCTTCAACCTCAAGTTCACCGGGAATCTTGCCTCGGAGAATATGAAGGAACTACCTATGACAATGTGAGGAAAAACGTGTTTCTGTCATGGATCTGTCCTCATATTGGTTGTCGCCAAACTGTGGTAGGCTTGGCTACAAATTGTAGGTTTATACTGTGCACTCACTCAACAAGAATAAACCCAAAACTAAACCTTGATCAGATCCCGACCAAAGCACCACTGGAACAGGACCAAACCAAGTCTGCGTACATCAGGACTAAACTAGACTCAAACCACGACCCAACCAATCCTGTGTGAACGCGCCCTAAATGACTGGCTCTGACAACAGGGGGCGTCCTTGACCATGAGTTACTTTTGATTAAATTTACAAGAACAATTTTCACATAGTTGTAATGAAACAAAAACTATTATAAGAAGATTTTATTCTTCCCAACACTGGGGTTTGAATGTGGTCTGTTTTAAGACAAAGAAAAAAGTGTGGACATTTTTAAACACAGGCTATAAAACAGATCATGGAAACAAAACATGTGGAAGTTACATTTGCTGCTGATACAGTAATGGTGTGTAATAATGAGCTGTTTCCAGTCAGGATCACTCCCTGTGTAAGAAGTCAGTGTTTCCTGGCACTTTAAAACCACATGAACAGTTTGACGATAGTGTCTAATGGCAGCAGCCCACTGTGAAGTAAATGTCCCAAGTCTACTTTTATGACTTTGTTAATTTCGTTTTCCTTTTTTGTCTTGCAGAGTGCCCGCCACATCCTCTGCAGCAATACAGCCTTGTACAAACTATTTAGAGAATAAAGGCAAGTCATGGAACATTATTTTATTGCTGAGTGCTTGCATGTGCACCAGATACACAGACAGTCACACACAGATCAAATGTTGAGCTAGAGGGTCCCCAGAAGGCCATGAACATAGATGAATGTGCCCTTTGTCATTATTTCATTTATAACTGTCCGGGACCTTTTCAGATAAGGCCATTTTTCAGCTTGCCATCTATTAGCACCTTAGACTGCATCTATTAGCCCGCCAAGCCCTCTGAGCCGGATTTAAAGGGCCAGCTGTGTCCTGAGCTCCCTCAGAAAGCCACAGAAAGCATTGTATACCACTTGCATTTGGATAACAGCAAAATGGGCTCAGAAGTGGATTAGGATTACATATTAGAGCTGCAAAAATATATCACACGCAAATCTAAATTACAATTTGAACGGTCGCAATTAGCAAATTGCAAGAACTGCAAGAATTTCCTTTGTAAATGGCAAGCGTCATATCATGTGTAAAAGCTGCTAACCCTGTAGTAGTCCTCCACAAAAATGTTCTGATTCTTGTATTAGTCTGTTTATACTTAAGTCTTCTCTCTAAAATGAATCCTCATGCTTAAAATGTGGATTTGAACAGAATCCTACTTTGTAAATACATAATAGAAGAATAGAAAACAAAAATGAAAAGAAAAAAAGCTCATTATTTCCATTTATTTTAAAATAATATAAAATGCGTGTACAAAAACAATACAATTTTATAAACAAAATGCTATAAAAGGATGCTCTCTGGAGTTTGTAGGTTTTAACCCCATAGCTACAGTGGTGCGCCCTGATGCTTTAACCCCTTATAGACACTTGTAAAACCCCTGTAAAACCAGCAGAGGGAAACACTGTGTGAGACATGCAATAAAAGTAAAATGTCCACCTTGGCCAGGATTCTCCCTCCTCAGCAGCCCGCTAATCACTGACCCCATTAATCCAGGTGTTCATTCATTTACAGGACAGTCCTCCCACCGACTGTTCAGACCTTTGAGTTTGCCTCCCTTTGTATTTGTGGGTTTCAGTTTCTTATATACACTATTTGAGGACTTTCCCCATTCAAAAGATATAATATTTAATTTAAATTGTTCATTGCTATGGCAACAGTCCTACTTTTTTGTAATTCTGAAACCCATATGCTCCTTTATTTAGTTAAGTACCAGCCATCTAAATATCAGGGCATGATCATGTCTATCACAAAAATCATTTTTTTTCTATTTTGTAATGCCACAGTTTAGCAGTTTATTTTCCTTACAATTACACTTTTCAACTGATGCATTATTTGTAGTTTATTCCTCATACATTAGTAAATTTGATGTGTATTATAAAACCAGAAATCAGTGACAAAGATCAGACCATTACACGCTGTCTTCATCTAATTATAAAACATTGTATCTATTGCAATCTTGGATAAAATAACCACGTGAGTCACTTTATGACACTGGTGTGAACACTGACTGACTGTACTATTATGGCTCACCCTGCTTCACTTTATTGTGACACGGCAAATTTGTGAGAGCTAGAAACAAGTTAGATTGATTTAAATACATTAGACTACCCCATCCTTTGACTATAGATACTGCATTGTGTGTGTTACATGTACAAATTGAGGAATAGGTATTATGTTATGTTTATATAGACATGGGAAAGACAAAACAAAGCTGCCCAAAGTGTTCTCTTCTGTAGCTAGATGAACAACTGCAGACCCTGTGTGTGTGTGTGTGTGTGTGTGTGTGTGTGTGTGTGTGTGTGTGTGTGTGTGTGTGTGCGCGCGCATGGGTGTGTGTGTGTGTGTGTGTGTAAGAACAAATACGATTACTGCACCTCACTGACCAACCTCATAATAAGGAATAATAATACATAATAAAAATATTGCAAAAATAACCATTTTGTTGGACTCGTGGACAGGTGTGTGTTACATTTCCTGTCTTACCATTTCAATGTTAGAAGATTTACTTTAGGAGACAGCCCCTGCCTGTTATTGCCATCCACATCTCAGCGCTGTGACAGAAAGGCTAATATGAGGCCTCAGCTTTTGCTATTCTTTTGCTATATCTTCCGAATAAAGTCAATGATCATGAGATATCCAGTGGCAGGTGAATGTGCCCATTGGTGCCACAATAAAAAATAGAAAGCTTGCAAGTGTTTCTTTGTGGCTATGCGCGTTTTTCTAATGTAAATATGATAATTTATGTACCAACACATGTTCCTTAGGTTATGCATGCTTGCTTTCTGCACAGTTTATACAGGTTCTGCTTGGAAGAGCCACAACGTAGACAATGGCATTTTTCCTCCATTGCTTTATACACTAGTTGCACACAGACTATTTATGCACATGTGAAAATACAATGAGCTTTCACTATGCTGATTCAGGAGCACAGAAAAACGGGGTGGAGAGCTCTCAATCAGAATACAAGCTATAGTTATGGGGACAAATAACTATATACTGCAAATCAATTACAAATTACAAATACAAGTGATTAATTCAAACTTTGGGATTAATGTATTTAATTCTTTTGCAGGTGGCCAGAGTCTGTCAAAGCAGCTTTTCATTTGGTGGTAGTCCGAATACATGGCTGTACTTCATCATGTAATTTTGGCTTTGATCTGCATGGTATTAGTAAGAAACACAGCTCTTGCAGTGTGTTTTTTGTAACTTGTAGTGTTTTTTGTGTGATTTTTCTAATTGGACATAAATTAATGCATAACAAAAAACAAAAATAAACCTGTTTGTAATTACACATAAATGTCATGTTTTTTACTCTAAAATGTAATGCTACACAGTACTCTCATTGGCCATGTAACAGAATATGTTTTAATTCAAGCATTCGGTATTCTGTAACTAATACATTTTGAAAGTATTCTTCAAGTCACTGTCTAGAGACAATTTAGACTGAAGTTTAATGCCATACTGTGGAAGATTCCAGATAAACCAATAACATACTCTCCACCTGAAAAGTTACACAGTGCACCTTTAAGTAAGACCAGCATAGAGTAGGAATGTCTGCTGTTCAAATATCACTGATCGTTGTATGTACATACGGCCACAATTACTCTATCGATTTACTCTGTGTTTAATGCTGATAATAGTGATAAAGTCTATGTGAGTACAGCAGTGGCTTGAGGCAACAGGTGCTGGTGCTGCTCACAGATAATGAAACTGGCAAATCCTTTCAAATGCACAGGATGGTGTTTGGAGGAGAAGCCAGTGATAAGGAAAGATGGGGACTTGTTATTATGTGGTGTGAGTGGAGCCAAGCCGTATATCCACTGTGTGTCTGCATAAGCCCTGAGCACTTGCACAGAGCACTGCCATTTGTCCCGACTCACACAAACACATTGCCCTCAATGAGACACGCCGGAGCTTGTCTGACAAATTGAGCACATTTGTTGACTGGAGAAAATTTTCATTGAGCAACTGGGTCTTCTTTGTTTTTGTGTTGTATCTTATTGAGAGGTTTCCTCCCCTCTGTCTCCGTCTGTGGGTAGATTGTTTACAGCAGGAAGTGCCTGGCATCCTCTCATTTGGCATTAAGAGAGCGACTTGGCTGCTACCCGTCGCCCAACATCATTCACAGTCCCAGCACTACCGCTCCAGTCTAATTCATGTGCTACTGGGACACATCCTTACCGGAATAGAGGCCTTTTTTGTTGATTATACCCTCTGCTTTTGATTACATTCTGGCTTGCTCCGAAGGCTAGTGGGATAATTTTGCTAATATTTGGAGATGGGTTAATGGGCCCCTGTCTGGATGCTTGTACCCAGGTCCAAAAGAGCAAGCCTGCTACTGTTTGCATCTCTGTTATCAAAACCAGAACTACATGAAATGTCTCTTGCTTATTCTTGATATAGTTTGTTAGTACCTTAAGTCTTTCTCTGCTGTTATGGTCTTTAGAAGGGGCATGGGGGGTCACCCTGGACAGTAGTTTTTAGAAAAATGATTCTTGTCTTACAGTTACAAAGGAGATCAGGATAAGTCAGGAGAAGTTTATTTATCAGTACAGCTCCCAGAGACATGATTATTAAGGCCTGCTTCCATTGTAGGGTGTATTATGAGGTCACAGATTTGGTGATCCACAAACAAATGTCAGTGACAACAGAAATAGAAGTGTGCTTGGGTCAGCTATGCAGGGCTGAAAAATTCCCCAACAGTTGCAGGTTTGATTTAGGGGCATATACAACATTTACTTAAATGGGGCATACATTCTCTGATCTGAACTCACATTGCACATAGAAATGTCATATTTTTTTATAGAAACAATACACATTACATTTGCTACAATATAGGCTAAAGGGGAATTTATACCTGATCTTATTACATCATAGAGGACTTCAAAGGGTTAAGAGCTGTCTGCCTGTAGTCATTAAGTCTTCTCTCTCCATAGTAAATCAACAGAGTGTCACCAACAGCTGCTCAGATGGCCTATTAAAACTTGCCTAATGTGTGGGCATACAGACCTGAGCTTGTAAGCCGACACTGACCAGTAGACTTTAAAACAAGCCATCACCTGCCTCTGATCTGGAGCCTACGTTATGGTTCTAGGTTGAGTACATGGGATCTATGAGAGAACAGCTTTGTATTTGAAGACTACAGCCTAAGGGTTTGAAACTAGGCAGAAAGGCAATTCAAGAGCATATATCACTGTAGAAAGGCTATTCTTGAGCTATTCTCAAGATGCCAGGCTGTAAGATGCTATCAAGATTAGACCATTTTCTTAAAGTCTTAAAAATATTTTTCGCATGTATGCCGGTTACGGTAGAGAATAACGATCAATAGGCGGCAATCCCCTGATAAAGTGTTTGATATTAGACTAAGTCACTGGCGTTTTACAGATTGCAGGAGTTTGCAGGCAGCGATGAACAGGCCTGGCCATAGTGGGAGTTTGTGTGTAAATCAATGGCAGTAGAAGCTGGTGGACCTGTGTCAGTTTTTTTTCAGAAGGACTCAGTCAGAAGGACCGTCTCCATGGAGACACAAGCAGTGCGGAGCAGTCTCAGGTGAGGTCTCTGTGTGGCGCAGACAGCTGAATTGGTCCATTTAGGTTTCATTTTCTTTCTTGTCTACATCTTTCTTGGTTTCTCTTTCTCCCCCACAGCTCAGCAGCAGGACCCTGGTCTGGCTTTCTATCTGCTGCTGTCACTCACTGCCTCCTGTTTGTCTCCTGCTGACAGTGGCAGTCCCAAACTCCACACAAAATACCAGGTGAAATTGGGTGTCTGTACATAAGCAGCGCCACTGTATTTGAGCGAGAGGTACGGATTTACCTCTGAGGTCACCAGCATGTTTGTCAGATGATCTCATGGTGTGGCTCATACTGTTCACTTTTCTCACTATATTTTCCCCTTGACTTCACCTCACTCACATCTTTCAGTCACTTCTCAGTCCCCTTCTCTCTTATCTCTCCATTAAACGGGCCATATATAGCTATTGTTCACCACTCTTCATCACAAGGTACACTCTGTGCTTTGAGTTTATTTCAAAATTAGCACAACCAATCCCAATGGATTTGTTTGAAGAAAATGAGAGATGTCTCCAAAACGTCTGATCAAAGCTGGGCTGAGATGCCTAGAGGCTTCAACTCATGTTGATAAGTGCCAGTTATGGAGCTTATGACTGTGGTATCTGAGCAGAGAGTGTATTTTTAAGCATGGCAGAAATGAGAAGAAGAGCCATGCAGTAAAGGACATGGATGCTCCAGGCCTGACAGGAACACTGCTTATATATCAAGACCATCACGTTATTTCACACACATTCACCACTGAGCACAACTGACTCTGTCTCCACTACTTGAGGCATGTTTTACTCTGTAGCTGAAGACACTGCTGATCTGAGTACTATTGCAGTAACCAGTCTAAAATAAAACTGCATCAAAAGTAATAGTAAACAATAAAGCTCATGTGCTTGACTAAACAACTACGAAACATGAAGTAAAGTGTAGTCAAATGTACCTATCCATTAAGAAAGTTCAGTCACAATTTTGCAATTTAGACAAACAAATGCCAGGTCAAGTTTAGCCTTTTGGGGAAGTACGGTGCATTCTGCAGTGACCACAGCTGGGACTATTGTATAGTGATAAATGGAGTGTCCTGTCTCTCTCGCCACAGGGCAGCAGTTCCATTGGGAGCTTGGAGAGGTCTGGTGGCCTTTCTCCAGGTTTCCTGCCTCCTGACTCAGCAGCAGCTGTGCACAGCGGCAGGAAGAAGACAGAGGATAAAAACAATGCTTTATGTATGATAAAGTGAGAGCCTGACATGTAGCTGTATAGGAAGAGTTCTGCTATACACAGCAGTATACTAGTATATGATGAATCAAGGTCCATATTGACAGTAGCCCAGACAAATAGCACGTCTACCCCTGATCAGCTTGAGTCACGGTGCAGGCCTGTATCTCAGTGCTGTGGCAGCTCGAAGCTCTCTGTGTTAACACCACTGTTCTCTCATAATAGAACAGCTGTTTGCTGTGCGCTGCACCGCAGAGCTGGAGCGCAGAGTAAACAGAGGAGAAGAGCAATGTAAACAGAGTTGGGATGGGGAAAGCTGCTCTTCGCTACTGAGGCCGAGGTAAACACCCCTGAGAACCAAGTGAGGTCCTGTCCACACAGGAATGTGCACAACACAACAAGCAGGGAGAAGACAGGAGGAGACAAGCTATGCACTGCTCATGTTCATATGCAGGGCCTTCAACTCCCAGAACAAGTGTATATTATAATAATATACAATATAATATAATATAATATAATATAATATAATATAATATAATATAATATAATATAATATAATATAATATAATATAATATAATATAATATAATAAGTGAATATTCTAAAATGTAGTGATGATAGAGCATCTAAATATCTAGTCTCTTCAGTCTTTTCACTTCACAGAATACGGTTAGCATAAAATCAATCATCATCATACTCACACTGGAGTGGAGATATAGGTCTTAGTTGGACTATACTAAATGTACAGTTTAGTGCTTCCTCATCTTCATAAGTACATCTTTAAATTGGAGAGATCCCTATTGGATTGAAGATAACCCCTCATGCATCTGAAGTATTTGATCGTCTTTTTAAAACACAAATGCCACAAATAAAATGAAGCGTGTGAGTCATAGCATTGTCACACAGGCCCAAAGCATCAGTTTGGGTGCAACATATGTAGTGAGATGCAACAGTAATCCTGTGTAATGCTGTGGGAAGCTCTTTTAGCATAACTGACACAGAATCTTTACACGCCACTAATAATGAGCAGCAGAGAGCTGGATTAGGGCTATGAGGCTGCAGACGGGGCACAAGGAGTGACACATGGCACAGACGGGGAGCCACATGTGTTTTTATGGCTGGAGTCTTCAAGACATTTAAGCAGCATGCAAACAACAGCATGAAGATATTCCACTGTTCAGGTCAAGGAAAACCTGAAAAACCTGAGGAGACTGCTGTGGCCAGGTGTATGCACCCAACCTCTGAAATGTTACTGAATAATATTATACTGTGTATCGGTAAGGAAGGCCTAGCTCTCTCACATGCTTTGAGGACAGTGCATGTTCAGGGCTGCAGTGGCCTTTAGCAGGAGTCTGAATGATGTGCTTGTCTCCTGTGCTTTGTTAAGGACCCAGAGCTCACCTCAGCCTCACACACTCACAGCGGCTCTGTCCCCCGCTCGACCTCGCCACAGTCAAAGGTCAGACAGGGTCAAGCGCAGGGCCAGACATTTATGATGTGTAGATATTTGTGCAGGAAAACATTCCTCGTGTTGACACGGAGCAACACGGGCAGGATGCTGAGTGAGTAAAAGCAGACCACTGAGTGTGTCCAGTGACATGTAACACAACCCACACTAGTGTAGACTTTAGCTTGATTTCACAGTGGAAATTCTAAGATGCGTACAGATACGTCTTTTTGTTAAAGGCCTATTTAGTTGGATGTGGAATTAATTCTATGAATCAATTTACATAAGCTACAATAGTTTTTTAGTTTGTAATTTGCCGATATACATCTCAGTTACCTGGCAGAATGATATCTCTGTACTTTATATACACATTGTAAAGTATTGTACGTGTGTATTCTGGATCCCAGGCAACTCAATTAGTGTAAAAATTATGTGTTTGTAAATTTGCTTCTCTCTTAAACACAGATTTTCTCTCATATATTTTAAAGGAAATGCAGAATGTAGCCAGTTGGATCTTTTCTGGGGTCCATGCACTGTTTGGGCCCTGGGGGAGAAACATAACCTTTATAGTCCACGCCAGTCATAAGTTAGTTGTGGCAGGATGGGCATCTGGCATAAATATCATCCATAATAAGAGAATTGTCAAAAGGTACAAAAATATCCAAACAATTCTCTCCACTGTGTTTCATTAACTCCCTCGTGACCCCGTGTTGGGTGCTGAGGTAATGAAGCGAATCTTTCTAAAACGGCGTCACCTGTACGGCAGTTCCGCTCGGTCCAGCGCGGGCCTCCCGCTCTCGCCCGGGTGTGGGTCACGCAGGAAGGGCCAGCTCGGACACGGGGCGCTGGCTACAGTCAACACAGAGCTGCTGGTGGAAACAGTCGTGTTTGTGTGCGCACGGAGCTCTGCTGGAGATGACTGATATGCACATTAGCTGCAGTCTGGGCATTAACGGCAGGGGTGGGGCAGGGTGCGGGCACAGAGACCCCAGGGCCAACCGTGCAAGGTCACTGACCCACATCGGGACGTCCTTCAGGCGCACACTGTTGTTTTAATAATTAGGTTAATGTCTGATGTCTGATGAGCATGAACAGGCAAACAGACTGGCGGTTATAGGTGGCCCATTATGGGAGGCCCCAGTTAAAAAGTGAGACAAAAGAACTGTACGCAAATGGAGATAGTAACAATTTTCACTGTTGTTTATAGGATTACCACTAGAGGGTGCAATCCGTTTCTAATAATTTGTACCCATTTAAGAAACCTAATTGTTGGTAAAATAAATAAATAAATACAAATGCGAATACGCATGTAACTCATTATTTGTTAGTGATTTATAATAAAATTGTGTCTTCAGTTTTTTACAAATTAAAAGCAGCTATACTAAATGTTGAATCATTGTATTGCTCATTTTCCAGTCAAGATGAGTCAGAGCACTCCCTGTCAGTACTATGAGGTACTTTCCAAATGAAAGCACCTGATCAGTTGTTAGTCTGGACATTTACCAGGATAAAATGATTCTCGATATACTAACCACTTAATATGATGATGAATAATGGAAGGTAAAATAAAACAACAACAGTAAAATTCACCCAGAGATTGTGGATGAGAATTATCCAGTGTGGTTTTATTTCTTTTCACTAGCTGGTCCCTAAAAGACCATTTTTATGTAAGAAATGCAAATGTGACGTCACACCAAGAAAACCAAAGTCACATTCTTCTGATAAAGCGCTCTTGGCATGAACAAACAGCAACAATGACAATAAATAATAAAAAGTTGGCCAACAAAATCCACATTTATAAACAAAGAATACTCCAGGTTGCATATCAAACAATAAAACAATAAAAGTACTTGGCACAGACGAAATACATTAAGGTCGTATTCAGATTGAGTGAAGCTAGTCTGCCCATTGCCTGGTGAATCTGATTGTCCTTCACAGTTAGCGTTGTGTGTGCGTGTATTGTACAAAGAGACACTGAAACCTCTGTCAGTACCATGGCCTTCAATAGTCAACACTTCATCTGGTCTTTGTATGCAACACAAATGAGGCACATGTGAAAGAAACTATATGGTCACAATGCATATACACTGATCAGGCAAAACACTATTCATAGGTTTCATCTTCCTGTTTACAACCGACATTTTGAGGACCTTTTGCCGATCGAAAAAATAGAATATTGTATTTTGAATTGTTAATTGTTGTTACTATGGAAACTATGCATTTTTTCATCCCTCTGAAACCCATGGATAGAACCACTTGCCTAATATCCAGATAATATAGACAAGAAAGGGGTTTGATTAAACCGTGACCAATTTAAAGCAGGAATACTTCAACTGCAAGAACTGCATTTTTAAGATATTAATTTCTCTAGCCCTATTTTTTCTGGCTTAGTCCCATTTACCCTGATTTACACTGCCTAACATTTAAAAACAAAAAACATTTAATTTGTGGCCAATTTATGTCAACCAACTACCACAATGATTAGAAAGCTTCTGTATTGTGTTATGCCGGATCAATGAATGAGCAAAAACAATACTCTATATAGGTTAGCTTTAATTATTCAGATTTGTTTTAAAACTGGTACTTGACTTTTGTTCATTTAAATAACTTAGAATAAAGACATTTATAACAGAAAAGACACTTTGGTATTTTTAGATCACAATGTGCTGAAGAATGCATTCAATACAATTTCATTTCAAAAAGGACCCAGTTGATTTGACATGATCATAGTGATGCCAGGAGGCTTATGTCACACAAAATGATACTCTTTTTAATTCATTATTAAATCATTTTTGACCCGTGATCGCAGTCCATTGGGATCTGCTTTAACAACAATGACAAAAGAAAAATACATAAATAAAATTAAAAGCGTTTTAAAAATAAGTAACAGAACATCTATAAAAAGCCACTTTATGTTTTTTTTTTAAACAGGAAAACTCATCTCTCCTTGAAAGCGAGTTAGGACCTGTCCTACACTAAATCCTTCTTTGTGTGTGCTGTCTGTCTCAGCAGGGCGAATGCAGTGCAACCCCTCCAACTTGACTACTGAAAGCAAACCATAAAACGCGATGTATTCTACACCAATAGAAAAATAAATCAAACATGGAAAGTTACATCTCGTATATGTACAATAGACTCATATATAAAATAGCATTTTTCTGTACATATGGACAACAGACAATTCCATTACTCAACTGTACAATGTTGACCTGAACACTTAAGACAGGCAAGAGGTACTGACGTGTATGGCTTGATTGGAAAAGTATTTACATATAATTTTACATGGGTCCCTGGAATGCTTTCTTCAGATCATTCCTTGCCTTAAATATTGGTCCCAAAATATTTTGTAATAGACCTTCAAAGGAGTCCAGTTATGAATCAACTACTAAGTACAATCTAGATTAACCAGTGAAGGGGAGTTGTGATAATATTAAGCACAACAGTCTCCAGTGTCGAACTTCAGTCACTTTGGTTTTGACTTCCTAATGCCAGAAAATCAAAATGAAAAGAGCTGTCATCCCAGCCAGTTGGTCAGTAGTAGCGTTCAGCACAGTACAGGAACTCCTTCAGCAGTGATGATCTGACCAGAGGTGGGGTCATAAGTCCCGGCCAGGTAGAACAGATCAGAGGAGGAGCTGTTGAGGTTCTTGGGGGTGTGGGTTAGACGCTCGTACTCCTCCCTGCTCACTACCTGGCACTTATGAGAGATTGTCTGGACATCATTCTCGTCCTCGTGGCAAGACTGGTACAGGGCATGCTGGAGGGACGACACAACAGATTTAAAAATATGCAAAATATAGTCTGTTTTGTAAAAGAACTAAAAGAACCCTTCTTTTTATATATTATATCTTGGCTTCTGGGTCACCTTCTGTTTGGTCTCATTTTAATTACTGACATAAATTGCAGTTGCAGTACAATTTATTCAGGCTTGAGGCTGCCAATACATAAAGTGGCTTGTGACTCTCGGCTTGTATAGATTTGTAGTTCTTGATATGTAGTGCAAATACCAACATTAGTAGTGAAAGTATTTATGTTTTTAAACCAAATTAAAGTGCACTGCTCAACTTTTCTGGTGAATGGTCCCCTACCTACTTATTTATGTATTAATTCCTTCTGTGAATAGGGGCAACTCTCCACAGATCTGAACTGTAATATAGCGTAGTGCTGTAACCTGCTTGTCCCCACATTCTAGACAAAGCAATAGCATTTTCATGACAAGTAAGTGGTGGATCCTCCACTAGAAATGTTAGGCAGTACACCTTTAAATTGACAAAATTATTTTGATTCTCTGTTTATTTTATTTATTTATTGCACACACTGCAAAAAAAAGAGAAATAAGCAGTGATAGAGTGTAACCCTCTATTTTATACAACGTTATAACACAGCCTAAACTCACCTTGCCATTTTGCAGCCTCTTGCCGAGCTTGGTCTCCTCTGGATGGTAGAACCACTTCACCTTGACTACCATGCTGCTGGTCCAGGACTCCCAGAAGCTCTCGATGCGACCTACATAGGGGAGGTTGGGACGTCCGGCTGAGAGGAACACAGCACAATCTCCCACTCTTACTGTCTCTCTGCCTCGCTCAATGGCCTTATAGAAAAGCTTCCTGGCTTTGCCCTTAAGACCTCTTCTCTGTGGAAAACCAAACACTTGACTAATCTTTCTATCTATCAACATAAATGTACTTTTCCTAAGCTAATCTCTTGTTGACTCACCTGTGTTGGGTTTCCTGACCACCTCCACATCTGTCGTCCCGCAAGAAAACCGGACATCTTGGGTCTTGGAATGAATGAATTCTCATTTGTTTGCATCCTGGGTTTTTTCACGATTTCTTTAGAGCTAGTGCAGTCCTTCCTTTTGAGTGACTTGCTGTTAGCATCAGACGTTGCTACAGCTTTAGTCCCAAAGGGGTGTGACCTGGAGGAAGTAGAGGGCTCGTTAGCTTGCACAAGTCTTTGGCGGGTTGATAGACAACTCTGTAGCATCAATGCTGAGCTGTCTTCATCGTCTGAGCTGTAAGAGGAGTCATTGTCCGAGGAACAGAGACTAGAGCTTGACATGGAGCCCGATGAGGAGGAGCTAGAAGACCCAGATGAAGAAGAAGACACAGAAAGGCGAGACAGGAAACGCCCACCAGCCCTGAGACCCCGAGCCAAAATTGCAGCCCTCCTCCGCTCGTCTTCCTCTTCGTAATCAGAGTAGGAACTGTGGCATTCACGGTGAGAACTGAACCCCAGGTCACCATGATCTCTGAGGCCAAGCGATGGAGATGGCTTCCTTTGAGCTGAGGTACCTTTGAGTAGGAGTTCTACTTTATTGGCACCTCCTTTCTTATTATCTTTGACCAGCAGGACAGGGTGGGAGTAGGCCTCGGCTCTGGGCAGGCTACTCACACTAGAAGATGCACCGCGTAACAGAAGAGCCTTGCTGTTCTTTGTTTTTGGTGACGTAACTCCTTCATGGTCCAACTTAACCAGGAACTCTTGCCCAGACCTCCTACTTTGGGGCATGCTGAGTTGCTCATCTGGCCTGCGTTTTTGACTATACAGACCATCTTTGCGTCCCAATGATAGGTTTGACTCAGGTCTAGTGCAGAAGGATGAGTAACCATTTGCGATGCTGCTAAAGGAGTCCACCTCGAAGGAGCTACTGCTGAACAGGCCTTTGGATGGAGTAGAGGACAGAGGCTGCACTGGAGCAGAGGTGAACAGGTCACTGTCCCTCCCTCGAGTCTTCCTCTGTGTCCCAAAGAGATTTTCACATGTCCTCTTCCTGCTGTTGGTTACGGGCCAACCCAAAAACATGGAGGAGTTTTTAGACTCCTGCTGCTGTAGCTGCATTTGCTTTTTACCAGAACCCTTTGGTCTTCCTAAAACAAGAAACAAAACCAAAATGTTTATCGTTTTTGTAATATTTGTAGCTACATGTAAGCATTTAAATTATGTTCACTAACCCGGTCTTCTTTTGTTGACAGTCTGTTTGTTCATAGTGTCAACACTGTTCATTCTGTCAGAAGGTCTCTCATTGATGGGGGCTTGCTCCAGATGGGAACTCCTTTTGGCAGTTGTCACATTTGGAAGAGGGACTGGAGGTGCATCTCCACCTGACATGCAAGAGAAAATACATAGTATTTTCCAGTGACATGAGGTGACAGTGAGGGCTTTGTCTAGTGGATGAAATAATGCACTCACATTGGATCTGATATCCAGGAGGTAAAAGCCGGATATTTTGGAGAAAAATCTTCCCCCTGTCTCCGTCATCAAACTCCACCATGACTCCTGGTTTGGTCTCATCAGAGCCACCTTAAAATGATAACGTGTAAATATCTGTGTACAGAACAACAACAGAAGAAATGACAGTAGCTGGTGTCTGACCTCTGCGCACATAACCGGGGTATAGGCAGCGGGAACGCTCACTCCAATAGGCACACACTCTGGTCCCCTCTGGAAGCACGGCCTCTGACTCTGGACGGACATCCAGGACCTTCAAAGCAAAACATCATCAGAATTCATTACAAGGTGCACAAATGCACACATGCATGTACGCACACAGAGCCCTATCAAGTGTGTGAGAGCTGAGAGGGCATTGTGCAGGGGCAGCCACTGTGCCACGTTTTCAAGCGGCACTTATCTCATGCCAATGTGCCAGTCAGGCCTGAAAAGAGCGGAAGCCATGATGCAGTAAATCCTGACTTGCTGAGTAATACTAAAGAGGCTCTGAATAGCGGGGTTTGTGATTGCAGGTTGCCAGATCCTCCCTCCAACAATGCAGGCAGCCCCAGCATCCGCCGCTCACTGGGGGCTCTTTCATTTACTGTTGCCATGGTGAGGGCTCTTTGACGGATGAGGTGTGGATGGGTGGGTTTGTGTGTGTTTGTGAGAGGGCATGTGTGTGTTTTTGTGGAGACTGGAGAGAAAAGGAGGTGTCATGGGCTAATAAATGTTTACTGGACAAATGTACAGACAAAAGCAATAATAATAACTTGATAAGACTGAAGAAACGCTTACACTGCATACTATATTACTGTAGAAACAAACGTATCAATGTAAATGACTACTCTTAAATATGTAAATCTGAATTAGGGTGAAGAGTAAGATTTGAGAGTAACATTTTGGAAATTATCAGAGGCATACAGCTAAACTCCTGGGCAAAATTTAAATGATTTCTATTCTGTTGTTCGGTCTGTTGTCCTGTCCTGTCTTTTGAAAATCGTTGTTTTAAAACAACAAAAAAGGTAAATGATAAATAAAAGGAGGCTCCACACAGCTAAAATTGTGCATTCATCGAACATCCAAGCTAATCTGAGTTGATCTTCAAGTTCGTGTTTGGTTTTTGAATGAACACCCACAGCAAGTATGCTATAGGTTAGCTTAGCTGACCTCAGACTTATCAGTACAAAGACCAGCATCCTCTCAGGAAGTGGAGCAAATGTCACAGATAGAAAAGCTATTGTTGATTACAATTTTGCTTATTGAGAAACTGTTTTTCATTAAACAACAACAATACTATTACGCTCAGAGAAATAAGCATAAAACATGTCATATTTTTGTCTTTTTCTCTAGATCCAGGTGTTAGCAGGATTATCACATCCACACAGGGCGTTGGTTTAACCGCCAGTTCCACCTCCCGCCTCCATCTGTCCTTATTCACTTAAGAGGTTTAGACGGCCTCAGTGACCCCATGAGACAGTTAGGGGATGTTTGAAGGAGAAAACTCAGCACCAGGCCATAAACAACGAGAGGTTAAGGGTCAAAGGTGAATGCAAATGCCAGATAGATGTTTAGTATGGCAGCCCAAACTTACAGCTTCTTGTAGCAGTTGCTCCAATGAATAGATTCGTGGTCGGTTTCCGCGCTCCCCATCGATCAAAATGCTGAAGCTAAAAGGAAAAAAGAAAGGATTTCACATTTTGTATCACGTGTTTTGGTCAGAGATACTCCCACTCGGTGCTGGTATACAGAGCCAGGTGTGTGGGAATATTATGCAAGTGCAAAAATATAAAAAGATAAAAAATAGAGAATGTTTTGTTATTCTTCATAGCTTGAACCTAGATTATTTACAAAATATTAGCAGTACATGTAAGCACTCTGCAGAAGAAGGAGGCCAGTGTTGAAAAAGGGGGTGAAGTAAGAGTGCCTTACAAAAAGGATCTATTTATCAACGACTGCTGTTTGTGGCCATATTGTGTATAGTTTTTAAGAAATGAGCAAAAAGGTACAAGAAAATAACTACAGGTACTTCATTCATCTGTTTAATATGTGTCCAAATGCTTGATAAATTATGCAGGTTATTGTGTTTCATTTTCTTTTTTTGTAATAAAATCATATCCACTCACATATCTGGTATGTCCAGTGTGTGGACCTTTGCAGCATACAGCAGTTCATCTTCTTTTGATATCAGCACCTTGAGTCCATCCGTTAACATTTCTTTGGTCAGGACACAGTTTGGAACTACAAAAACAAGAACCCAAAACTCAGAATTTGGCTTCAACAATGTGGAAATATTTGTGTTACTTCTACTTACAATTGGGGCTCTTGTTTTTATACAAATGCCTGTATTCCTCCTCTTCCTCTGAGAAGCTGCCTCCATCCATCTGAAAGCCCTCGTCAGCTGCGAAGCTCTCCAACAGCCGACTCACAGCGTGTCCCTTTGGCTGGAGAACGTGACAGAAGGGAGGGACACAAACATGGATGAAGGCACGGGCTCATAGAAACATAAACATGCAGCTCCAATGCGAGAGGAATCGTGTTTTTAGCAGCAGTTTGGATCTGCGAACTACAGGGGGCTTATATCAGTAGGCATTTTCTTCATTTTCAACATTTGTGGATTTCTTTCACAGCAGAAGGTGTGAACCAACCTGTTTCCCACATCTCTGAGCTAAGATAACGCAGCAGGGGGTTCAACTGTGTGCAATGTGTGAATGTGTATTTTAAAAGTTTTACAGTAAATGTTAAGCAACAAAAAATAGACAACATTGAATTAATTAGAAAATCTATAGCTACCTCGTGGTTCTTGCTTCTTCGGCTTCTTCCCTCATCACTTTGTGGAGATGGAGCTGACCAGCAGCTTCTCCTCTGTTGAGAATATAGAAATATATATATATATATATATTATTTTTTTTTTTTCAGTTTTGTTCATGACATTATTTTTTTCACTTGATCTCTAGTTTAAAAATACAAAATGTGAAAGTAAGTTCTGAGCATGAATAGACAGTTTTATTTTTGTTTAATTCACTTTAAGTGACCCAGAAGTCACAAGTCACAATTGGAGACAAAAAAATGTCCCTTTTGAGTCAGTCTAACAGGCAACATATTTTAGTTAAAAAGTTAACCAGCAGAGTCTCATAATTTGGTGAGTTGGGCTGCTTATTAAATTGATGATCAAAATTAGATAGATGCATACAATGTTGGTCTATTTGGTGGATGTAATTTTAACAACCTACCTTATTTATTGTGCCTCTCAAGATGGTGTTCTTGCGAGTTGCTCTCTTGAGCCTCTCAGTGGTTGTTGTGAAAGTTGCAAGTCCCATGGTCCTCCTGTAACGGCTGCCTCTTGAGCTCAGACCGCCCCAGCGCTGCTCCTTGGACTTAGGCGCTGGTCGGTAATCATCATGGTGTTTTTTGGTTGTATTCGACTGTGGCTTCTTCTTCACTTTGACGTCACCCTCCACACTAGGCAGAGTATGGGAGCCTGCGTAGTTCAACAAAAGTCAGACCAAACCATAGAATAAATTCCTTCTCTAATAATTGATAAAAAAAATGCATTACAAACAGTGCAACAATTAGGCCTAGTATGTATTGCTATAGAGAAATATTGCAATTAACCATAATACTAAAACTATTCTATGCCTCCGACACAACAACATAGCACAATGAACAAGTAATTAGTCACAGTAGTTACTTATTCAACCCTCTACCACTCCAGTCTTACCATGTTACACAAAAAGTAGCAAAAATGACAACATCCATAAAGCATGTGAAATGTGGTGTTTTACACTATAATATAATGCAACTTAATGTGAAAGTATTCTAAGTATTCAGAATAAAGTTCTCTGAATGACTGTGGCTCTTTCTTCCCTTTGACCTCACCCTCCACACTAGGCAGACTGAGGAAGCCTGCATAGTTCAATTAGAAAAGTTAGGACAAACTAACAAGCCAGGATGAGAAATGTGAACCAGATGTCCAGGCCAGCTATGCTGACTTGTATAATCATTTTCAAAGGAGTGTCTTACCATAAAGCTCCTGTCTCTGCTTTTTGTTCCTGGCTTTCTGATTAGCTTCCAGCTTTACAACTGACGAGGGACTTGGGCCTTTTGCACACGAGCCCGAATGGACCTCGCTGGGCTGGGGTCGGGTCCTTTGGTCTTGACCTTCATCACTGTCACTCCCGTCCTCATCCTCCACATCTAGCAGAGGGAACAAGCAATACACTTTATACATGTAGCCTGTATATAACTACACAGCTAATCAGCCCTTCATTGGTTACAACCAACTCTCCATTATGTTGCAGGCACCTCATTATTGTTCAAGTTAATAGCTAACAGCTCCTAGAGTAGGTGATGTATGGTACACTGTTCTTCTTCTCTATGAACTCCTTTGTTCAGGAGCTTGTGTGTTACATGGTAGGCTGCAGAGTGAGTGGAGCTGTTTTAGCCATCTCCCTCTCTCAATGTTCAAAGAGTAAGAGCTGTCCAAACTTTCCAAATCTCACAAGCACTAAACTGGCAACATTGTCACAATTAGCATTTCATTTGACACTGTAAAAACACATTTCATCAGGCCTTGAACTTTTAGTACACACTATATAGAGGACACTATAGTATAGTATACAGCATGCACAGATGGAGATGGCAAATTAATCAAATTCATTTGTAATTGACAATTATTATTGTTCAGAAAAATATTTAAAGTATTTTTTTTTATATTATATTTTTAAATTAACTTAATGGGAAAATACAATCTAAACTAAAATTGTGATCAATCCATTTGTTTTTTTAATCATATTTTCCCGACTTATGCACGGTAAACAGATACCTTGCTCTGAGGAGTCGGTTTCTGGTGGGGAGCTCTCTCTATCTCTGTCTTTTGCTCGTGACTGAGATGAACCCTGCTTCATTGGCCTTGATCCCTTCTTTTGTCCCACCCAACTTTCATGTGGGCCACTGTCTCCACTGGCTGCTGAATAAAATGTAGTGATTAAATTAAATATACAATTAGATTTTAAAGGATAACAGGCAACACAATGCTACATTGATAAATAGCAGGCAGAATCAATAGAGTGTATTGTACCTGTGTCACTTTGCCCGCCTGACTCTCTCCTGGATTCAGCTTTGTTCGTGCCCTGACCTCGGTGTCCATGTTTGGGGTTGGAATTACAAGGCGAGGTCTCTTTATCCCTGGAGCCCGCCCCTGAGACACTCTTTTTATGCTGGGCCTTCTGTTTGAGCTGAGCCACATCAGCAGACAACTTAGAGCTGAGCACACCGTGGAGAGTGCTCCTCTTGCAGCCCTGTGCTTTTATCTGCTGAAGAAGAGAGACATGAGAAAGTCAAAGAGAGCCTGCTACACTCAGGTCACAGCAGCTGCACAAGCAGAAAAACCTCAGAGGCTTTATTCTTCACACACCCATTTGAGGGAATAACATATTAACAAAGCACGATTAGTAAAAAAGATATTAACTCCTAAGATGAAGATGCTCGCACCATGTGTGTATATCAAATAATGTCACTTTTCAAGTGTACAGAAAGACATGGCCCAGACCTGAGAGCTGCTTAATTCCAAGCTTCGACTGGAGAGTCTCTTCTTCCTCTTCTGGGTGTCTCCAGCAAAGTGCTCAGGTGACATGGCAAGCCCCACCCCCAAGGACCTGTCCATCAAACAAAAATAATGATTACCATTAATGAATTACACTGTTAGCGGTCAATGATAGATCAAAAATGTATATGAGAAATGTTACCATCTATGCATTCAACAGTCAACAGAAATTATAAACTTTGCACTTTGAGTGCAACCTGGAAATGCAGTCATTTAGAAGCCTCAATACTTTTATTTTGCATGTATAAAACACTGCCTAGTTTTAAAATGTGGTGCATTGTTATTGCATTTGTATGCAACTCTATTGTTCACTGTGAAGATCACAGCTCTGCAGTTGCATTTTCATATCACAGTGGCACACTCTTTCCCCTACACTGAGCACCATCACAGGCCAACCTCTCCAAATGCCCTTGAATTTCCCCTGGAAGCCTGCCCATAGGCTACAGCACGAGCCAGACCATGCTCAAACAAAAGATTAACTTCACCTCTCCCACTGAGCACAGTCAAGGAGACCAGTCACATTCACCCATCAGCAGTGGTGCAACAACAGATTAAAAATAAAATAATAATCACAATTTATGTTCATACCTACATCTGGTTTTACAAGGTATTGCAAGTATAAATATTACATATTCTCATTCTTTCTCTTTGTAGGCATTGAAAAACATGAAAAGAAAGATGATGGGTGGCCTAGGGATAGTCTGCCCACTGACACTGAGTGACAGAGGTGGCAGTAGAGTGTGAGCTGTCCCTGCAAGCCACAGCCCTCCACAGCTTGCCTCTCATTGCTGACAAACACAATGTGACAGAGTCCCTCCTCTTAGTGGGGGGTGGTAAGGCTTCACATGCAGTGACTAATTAAACAGAATTGATTAGCGGGGTTTGCTGGAGTGCACAGTTCTCTTTCACCCTCCCCTCAATCAAAGACCCCACTGCTCTACCCCTAGGAATTACAGACAGGCTCAAAAACAAACAATAGCAGCCTAACAGCTCACAGGAACTCAGCTACATGAATACTTAATAGTGCAAATGCAAAGCATGCACAGGCTGGCTTAAATTTATCGCTTTCTTCTACAGAGATGACAGTAAAAATAGGACGTGTAAGGAGTATAGTTCCACACTGACCCACTGCCCTCCATCAAGGCTTCAGAGTTGTAAAGGCATGAGTGGCTGCGCGCTACATGCTTTTACATAACCCTGCCATGTAACTCAACGTGGGGCTAATCAGTCCCCAGACTGCCATTCTGCGCCTTCTCTCAAAACGTCATGTTGTACTCAACAGGTTCATGAGCAAAGTCAACCTATAGTGCAAACCCTGCCATCTAGTGAGTGATTTTATAGATAAACGAACAAAGCAAATAGATAACACCACTGACTATACTATACTTTTCCTGGTTATACTGCAGTGTGCTGGCTCTCTATTTGGGCCATGGCTGGCCTTACTGAGAGCAGGGGTACAGCCAACAGGGTGGAGAGAGGGTGGAGGTGACATAGCAGAGGAACAGCTGGGTACACTTTGGACTGAAGCCCAGAGCCACCGGGGAACAGCAGACGAACACATCACTATGAGGTGACATTTTGCAAACTAATCTCTAGAAAACCCTGATGACATGGCTAATTGAAACCTGAGCGTGCACCTTTATCCCCTAAGCACCTGCACATCCCACTGAAGCAGCTCTGTAACCAGGAGTGGACAACAGATGCTTAACTGCCACAACTTGTGTCATGGCTTTTTGCACTCCCTGTTAATCCCGCTTTTCTTTGCCCGACTCAAATCTGCTAATTGTTGTAGAGCTTGTGTGTTAGATGACAGCACTAAAGGGCATCTTATCTGTGAGTGGGTGCAGTGTGATGGTCATAGTATTCTGCAGAACCCTGGAGAACCCGCAGATTACAGGAGAGTTCATAGTACTCTAAATATGCCCTGGTCACTTGTCCGGTCCTGTCTGCTAAAACCTACAGTCTGCCCAACGTGTGTTGTGCCACCAGAAGTTTACCTTAATCTGAACTTTGGTACTTTTATCAAACAGAAAGGTAACCTCGGTGACCACCTGATGAGCATGTAAAGTTGATAGTGGGTACTAATGACTAGACTTTCTTATATACTCTTAAATGCTTTAGCTGTTTTCCTATCTCTTATTCATGCCCATGGTAGTTTGTGTTTAACAAAGTTACAGAGAGCCTTATGAGCCACTGGACAGAGGCCTACAGCAGAGGGCTCTGATACTCACTTGATTTTTCTGTGGCCATCATTTGACGACAGTGAACTCAAGGTGGAGGTGGGCTTCCTCTTTCTTGGCCGACCTGGGCCACGCCTTGCTGGGCTGCGCGGTGTTTCCTCTTTCCTGTTTACATGCAAACAAAAAGTACAGGGAAGGACACACATTTAGAGACATGAAACATAGCTTATTGTATTAACAAAGAGAAGTGCTGTCATTAAAAAGTGCTTTTGCCATTGAATGCTGTTAATAGGGATGACATGCCAGCCCACAACAGTATAATCATACTCACTGATGATCATGCTTCCTTTGAAGCTTGGCCAGTTCCCTCTGTTTCTCTTTGTAGTGCCGCTGTAGCTCTGCCAACTTCACACGCATAGTGAGCTCAGGACCATCGATTGTTTCAACACTACCCTTGGCAGGGCAAACCTGTGGAACATAATATTAGTGGTCATTCTTGTACCAAAATAAACTTCTACCCAACACTTTAGTCTTACTGGTTCATTACGAGGGGTCCAGCTGCATTTCCTTCGTAAATTAAGAATCCTTCGGGCTGGAAGATGCCTCTCTGAACCTGAGCTTTTGGATTCTGGATGCCCCATCTCTAGGGCCCGCGCTGTGGCCAGGGTTGCCAGGCTCCTCAGGTCAAACATCAGCAGCTCCTCTTCTGTTATGAGATAATCATGGGTTATACATTTTACTGCCATTATATTAGATGTGTAATAGCTGAATATCACAAACTCAAATGTGTAAATGCATGATGTTTAGTTCACAAAACTCAAATGTGTAAATGCATGATGTTTAGTTCACAAATAAACAAAACCCCTCATCTGTACGTTCATCAGTAAGTTCATAAAAAATCCTGATCTTTATTTGTTCTACAACTTGTTTTGGCTGCAACTATGTGGCGTTTCTCTGAGCTGTCAACAATACTGCTTTGAGAAGACAAGATCTCCTGAAAAGCGTTGATGATACTCTTTTTATAGATGCCTCTTAAGGGAGTGGTTAAATGCATTAGGATGCTGTGGTAAACACAAAACATCCATTGCATGAAAAAAATACACAATGCTTTGAAAAACAAGGAAGCTTTTACAGGCACTTTAAAACAATGACGGCCGTCTAATTACCAATGCACGCGGGTACAAAAGCACAGATGACAGATTTTGTAAGCACACAAAACATTTTAGTAATAAGTTAAAAAAAACAAATGCCAAATGGTACATTCACATTTTATATATTCTTTAGATGTCTTTAAGGACTCTGCGCTTCTTATTGTGTGTGTTTGTTTTCAAAGTTGCAATTTTGCTGGAGAGTAGATCAGACAGTGGCAGGATGGAGAGACAACTCCCTTAGGAAGACAGTAAGGAGGAGGAAGAGAGAGGGAGGGAGTGAGGGAAGGAGAGTGAGTGAAGGAGGAAGGGAAAGAGGGAGGTGTACACTCGCTGCAGCCTTGTCCGCTTACTTCTTCTGCCTCTCCTGAGGCCTGTGCATCGTTATAAAAGGTTTTTAGGAAATAAAAGTGCCTTTAACACACCAAAGAGTACTGTAGGAGAGGCCTATTCTTTAGGGACATGTTCAATCCACCTGAGGCGTGTGGACCAGCACGGAAAGCAGTGTTGGAGTGTGTTGTATGACAGAGGCTAGGCCTGAGGGGCCAGAGGCGCCGGAGGGAGTTGGTCTCAGTGGACAGAGTAAAGACAGGCTAAACTATAACAATTGTGTATGTTTGGCTGATATGTTAATGTAGAGAGAGAGAAAGAGGAGTGCTCCTCACCCGGGCTTTTCCCACAGCTCTGCCGCTGCTGCTGCAGCTCCAGATCGGCTAACTCACTCAGGAGCTCCATACCAGCGTGGGCCATTGGCTCTGATGGGGAGGCTGTCGGGGCACTGAAGGGGAAGAGAGGGAATGGAGGGACGTCTGTGCAGAAGGCTGCAGCTATCAGCAGCTCCAGACTCCAGTAGCACGGCACCAGCGGTTTGTGAGGCATGACTTCAGTGTGAGTGCTCTGAGGGCTCAGGGCAGAGACTGGAGACAGTGCTTCCTCACAGACATCAGGAGCTGCCTCGCTCTCCATCCCAGGCCCATTGTCCTCTGCATTAGCAGCAGACAGGGTCTCTGGAGCCTGCAGGGCAGCAGAGCAGGGGCTGGGCATGCTGGTGGAGGCCAGACCTGTGTGCTGCTCTTCGGGCATGTTGACCTTTTGTGCCAGCTTTTGGCTCTCCTCCGCTGGCTCATCCCCCTCCTCTTCGTCCAGGGTGATGACAGCTTGTGGCCTTTCACTGTCCTCTGTGGATAAAGGGATCGGACAGGAGGCAACCTCACGTGTTGGGCTTGTAACAGGGGGACAAACAAGCACCTCATCGTCACCGTGCCTCTGCTCTGTTAGCTCCTTCTCGGCAGGCACATAAAGGGGTGTTACCTCTGCTACTTTCTCTCTCTCCCCCAAGACCTCAGCTACATCTTCATCTACTTCCTGTACAGGTTTTGGAGGCGATAAAGCCTCCTGGAGAGGTCTGACCACAGCTTGACACTCCAGTCCCTCTCCTAAACTGGTGAGAGACTGGGGAGCACGCTTTACAGGTTCCACTTGGACTGCAGCCAGGTCTGCAGGCTCAGCCAGCTGCACATCTTCAGAGGAGGGCACATTTCTGTAGCCAATGGCAATGCCGGGGTACACATAGCCAGGAGGCAGGTCTAAAAGAGAAAAAAAAAAAACAAATCAAATAAAATATGCATTATTAACTCTTTTAACATAACATTATTTTGCTATTGTATCTGCATTACATTTGCTTTCACTGACTAAAAAAAGATATAAATTAGCCAGATAATCATGATTCAGACTTTATTGTGGTAAGAAGCCATCATGTTTTGCTTCATTAAATAAGCAGAGCATTATTTTACACATTAACCCTTACATACTAGTCGGGTCAAATTTGACCCGTTTCAACATTCAGCAGTTGTAAAAATACCCTATGCATCATTCTTTTATCCTGAAATTTGATGACGTTTCCTAAATTTTGCCAAAACACAAAAATAAAAATATTTTAAAATTTTATACTTTTAGGGAATATTGAAAGTGAAACTGTACAGGCCATGTTTGAGTGTATTTTTATGGGACAGTGGTAACAGAGTTCAAGAGTTCACTGTTTTCAGATTTCCCCCATGCCCCAGGTTCCCCCATGCCCCAGGTTCCCAGAGATAGACACCTGTTGGTTTTTGCATGGGAGAATCTCAAAACAGTGAAAGGAGTGATTATTCTGTATATGGTGCACATAAGGAACAGAAGTCATCCAGAGGTCAGAGGGTGCCTTGAAACAGACACAAGATCTGCACCTGCAAACACAAGCACCTGCAATGTAACAAAATAATAATACATTTGAATCAGTTTGGGTTGGAGGGTGATGGTGGGAGGGGAGCAGGTGGGGTATAAAGGTACCTGAGCTGCCATTTTGGTGACTGACATCATGGCAGCAAGAATTACTGTGCAACAGGCCCTTGATCTGATCTTTCAAGATGAGGAGAATGATAGCAAACCTGCTCCAAATGTGGGAAACACATATGCAAGTCCCACACACGCAAAATTTCCTATCACTCCTTTGAATGTATTGACTAGTTTGAAATAAGCATAATGGTTGCAGTGAATAAACATGGTTATATTATAAATTCCAAAATATATCTAAATCATAATGGCTTTAATGTTTTTATGTGTTATGTAAAACAGGACATGATACTGTGTGATAGTAGATGTTTTTCTCCAAAAACAAGTGTTGTGAAACTTACAAAATATGCTCTTCCTGCTCTCTGAAACATTATATTTATATATTACATATATTTATTAATGTGGAGTAGTCTATTTAGACATTCTAAATAGATATGTAGTTCAAAATTTGGTATAGACACTTACTATGAGGGAATTCTTGGTCCGGGTCAAATTTGACCCGAATCATACTGTGAAGGCTTAAGAAATTAACAGTTTATAAAGGTTAATTATTGTAATAGCACAATCAACCTACCCGGTTCTAGTGACTCCGGATACTCCTGTGGCAGCTCTATCTCGGCACTCTTCTCCTGGGTTTCGGCCCTCTTTGACATGGGGGGTGGTACAGGGCTGATAGCAGGAGACTGGAGAGCTGCTGCGGCAGGGCTAGGCGCAGGGCAGGGCGTGGAGGGGGTGCTTTTAGGATGTGGTCTTATTGATGGGGACTGACAACAAGGAGACATGTGAGGGGGACAGGCTCCGGGGGTCGGGGTGTTCCTCCTTGGAGGGTTGTATGAGTACAGCTTGGCTGGTTTAGATGTCCTAGGCTCAGAGATAAGTTCCTCCAGTTCAGGCGTCTCATCTGGCCTCTTCTGAATCTGTAACAAACATAAAAATTTAATTTGCAGTCACACAATAGACTTGATTTATATGTTGTTTTTAATATTAATAATTCAGTTTAATATTGTTCTCTTTCACATTCACCTGTGCATTGTGAGTGGACTGATGCTGCATGTCCATGTTAAGTGCCCTCTGCTGGGGTTGGCCTTGAATATGGCCTTGAGCCTGTTGTGGCTGGTGGCTCTGGTGCTGATGCGGGTGCTGAAGCTGAGGATGCTGGAGAGAATACAGCTCCTGTTGCCGTAGAAACTGGGAGCGAGAGTACACAGCGGGATGCTGCATGTGGGAGGGTGGGCCCCGGGTGCCATACACAGGGGGCCATAGTCCCGGCTGCTCCATCACATCTAATGAGAAAAAAAACAGAGTAAGTGATGAAGGGAGCTAACTTTGAGAGAATTAAATGCCTGATTTAGGTTGTTTTTCAGGCAATAATCTTTCATTGCACACGTCCCAAACAATCTGTAAAGCACTAAACCATTATAGATCACTTGAAAATCACTATATTTTATTGCAATACAAACATAAATCTACTCAGAAATAAATTAAATTATTTTGAAGAACAACATTTCTCCTGATGGCAAAAAAATCACTCACAGAAAAAAAGTAAAAAATTGAAATTAAATGCAGATGATGGCTGAAGTAGATTAACTGCCCGAACGTTGAGCTGTGGAAAAGTGTCAGTGTGACCTTTGCTCTGAGAAGTCCCACCTGCACACACCACAAAAGGGGCCTGTGCGAGCCTGAGTGAAACACAGGGCATGTTTGTGTAGACAACTTTCCTTGCGTGAAATACTGACTCAAATACTTATATATACTTATGCAAGAACACATTATGCTTATTGTGTAATCTGTAGGGCTGCCGTTGACTAAAGACATTTTGTCGACTAAAGAATGCTCTATGCAACATTTAGTTGGCTGAAAGAGGGCAAGGCGTGATGCTATAAGAGTACTCAAATCTTTTAAGTATCTATATAATAAAATATACCATATATACCAGTATACCAGTATACCCATATACCAATCAGTTACAATACCTCTAATTTAGTCGACTAATGCCATACCCCAATTATTCGACTAAACAACCAGTAATTTGTGATATTTTCTTCAGTAATACCAAGACTAGCTTATTAACTATGTAAGTGATGACAAACCTAGGGGATGTGTTGGCGGGTGAGCAGCTGGCTCAGTGGGAAGGACCACCAGCTGTGAGGGGTCTTGGGGCAGAGGCAGGACGGGCTGCAGAGGGCCTGGCATTGCAGCAGAAAATCCTGGAGGAAGATTCTGATGCAGAGCGCTGTGGCCAATACCTGCTTAACAAAAGAGAATTACATTTAAATAATGCTCCCATCTCGGCAGCTTTCTTTACCATTGCAGCGCTAGATTGGTGATAATGTTAAGACAGTACAGAGGCATTAAAAAACACTATTAATTAATAACAAGGATTATTTACTGTAAGAGTGTCCTGTCATCCATAGTGATGGGCTTCCTGTTCTTGGCATCCAGTGATGAGCAGAATGTGCAGCAGGATCTCCTAATTGGCCAGACTGAAGGGACGTTCCACCCGGGACCATCAGATGAGAGCTCAGGTCTCCATGACAGCTGTTGGGGGGATGCATCCTTGAAAACTCCACCCTTTCTTTATTTTCCCTGGAGACATTACAATATAATTATGCATTTCAGACCTAGCGTATAAATTCTAAATTTTATTCAAGTAGCTATCATACCTGATATATGGATCTCTGTCTCTGTCCAAACAAGTGAGTTCCCCATTCATCCTTTTTCTCTCCTCATCTGTAGAGAGATCTGATGAATACATAGAGCGGGTGACTCCTGTGAGAAAATATTGGTTTCACTCTTATGTTTCATGGTGGTGTGTGTCAACACACATTGCAAATCAAATCACCAAATAATCACAAAATCTAAAAATTGTCTGAGGTGCTCACCTTTCACTGAGGGGTGCACTCTGCCTTGGCGACTGTTGTGGTGGCTGTCTCCTGAGCGACATGGTGGATCTCGCTGTCTGGCCACAGCTACTGCGATTCCCACGGGAGGCTGCCGTACCTCTGTCTCCCCGTGGCCTGGCTCTCCCAGCTCCCTGCTGCGCCCGCTGTAGTCGGAGCGCTCTCCATCACTGGCAGTGCCTTTCCTTGGCGGCAGTGTGTGTTTGTTCCCCTGCAGGGTGCAGCTACCACCAGCAGACTTGAGACTTCCCAGACCCCCAAAAGGAGTCTTCTGAGAGGGGAGCATGGTCTGCTGGTTGCTGTACTTCAGTAAAGCTTTAGTGGCACTGCTGTCCCCCTGGCTTTGGGCCTGAGGCTCAGGCTGCTGTGGGCCCAGAGATGGGGCAGAGGGAGGCTGTGGGGGAGGCAAGTTCATGCCTGGCTGCTGCTGCTGAGTATGCGGCCTGACTGCGTTTCCTAACTCCATATAGGTCTTCCTCTGCTCTTCCTCTGGTTTGGACATGTGATGAGAAGGCCTCATGTTCCAGGGTGACGCTGGGGGCTGCTGATGCTGCCCACTGTTGTTGGGATAACCATAAGGAGAAATATCCATTTTTCTTTTCATCTCTTGACTGGTCCCTTGATTCAGTTCAGCTGGGGAAGGGGCATCTTGTCCACTGCGCCCATGTTGCTGGTGGCGAATTCGAGCAACCTTCTGGCCATCTCTCTGTAACGAGCAACTGCCCCCTCCTGGTGCAACAGCGGAGCTGTGCACAGACCCATTGTGCTGGCTCATAGTTTTGTTGTTCAATGGAGAGACGTTGGGTGGGGGTCCTTGGTGAGAGCAGTCTCTAAATGGAGACGTGTTCACAGAGTGGGGCATGGCATGTCCAGTTTTTGGGTCTGGGGATCTGAACATGTCCATGTCCACCACAGAGTTGATGCACTCTGCGCTGCGAGAGCGGCCCACCTGGTGCTGCTGGGGGTGTGGAGGCACAGGCTGCTGGGCGGGGTGGGGCATCTGTGTGGACTGGATATGATGTTGCTGGGGCTGTAGCCAGTCCGGAGCCTTGTCTGCCTTTCTGTATGGATGCTGTTGTTGATGCTGTTGTTGCTGCTTTCTCTGCCAATTACTATGGTGCCCACCTCCTCCATTCTTTTCTAAAACCTTGTCCTTGGCATTGCCTCCTCCCCCTCCAACCCCACCACCCCCCACTGCCTGGCAGTCAGGGTTACCAAGCTGAAAAGGCCCACTGGATTTGTCACTACCGTCTGCCACAGATGGCACAAAAGTAGGTCCTGTGACTTTTGGTTGTCTCCCCCCATTTGCTGGCCCCCTGTCATGGGAAGCAGGGTTGGAGAGAGGAGCTGGAGGGGGTGGGCAGAAGAAGTCCGGGTGGTGATGGGAATGATGGGGGTGGTGCGGGTGACTTGGGTGGAGCTGGAGGCAGTGGAAGCCCCCTGGGTGTGTGTGTGAGTGTGTGTGTGGATGGGAGTGTGGGTGTGCTGCTCCTGTAGTGGTCCCCATGTGTAGAGGAGGAGGTACAGAGTAGGGTAGAGTGTGGTGCAGAGGGGCCTGTCCTCTTTCTAAACAGTCTGATGGTTGTTCACTGATTCTCATACCTCCACTGACTCCTTCTTTGGTGCAGCGACTTCCACTGCTCTGTCCCATATGCCGACCTCCCATTGCCCCGATGCCTTCCCCTCCACAGCTCCTGCCCATTGTACTTCCTGTTTCTCCATTTTGCATTTTTTCATTGTGCAAACAGGCACTGAGGGTTTTCCCCATATTTTGTGAGTGCTCCATGGGTAATGACGATTTATGTCTTTCCAAAGGCCGACTGTTGACTTCTTCCAAGGGCAGTGGGTGCTGTTGGTACTGTGGGTGCTGCTGATGTGGGTGGGAATGATGGTGGTGGTGTGTGGGCGGTGCCAGATGGTGACTGTGATGCTGCTGTTGTTGTCTGTCTTTTGTATCATGCTTGCTACTGGACCTCTCCTTCTCTTTCCCCGACACCACTCCTCTTTCGGCTGATCCCTCTTTAAGTCCCTTCTGGAGACCTTGCCCTGCCCCTGGATCACGGTCTCGACTACAGGAGCCCTGCGAGTGTCCTGATACCGCCCTGGACATTGGTGGCAGGCTGTGATTGGCTGAGATTAGAGGAGGTTGGGATGGGAGACCTCGGAGGTAGAAGTTCTCTGAAATCAAAGACCAGGGAAGACAAATGCATTAGACAAAAAAGGAAAAGGCAATAAAGCTATTACATTATCCAGCTTTCAAGATTGTCTCGAGGCATCTTTATATCAATATCCCAAATCAAATTACACCCTATTACATATTGTATGAATTAGATTTAAATGTCTTATTTCTGTCTGATTACATTTTGATCAGGTAGTGCCTCACCTTTTTGGGTGTCATAGAAACGATGCTGCCCGTAGAGAACTCCGCTGTTGGCATGGTGATCTAAGTGGCTCATTGGGAGGAACGTGTGGGCCAGACTTCCTGAGAACCGCGGATACCCTGGAGCTGCTGAGATGGGGGCAGAGACAAGGAATTGATAAGATGAGACAATAAGCATTGAGAACCAGTTATCCCAACTAACCCACTTAATCCCCCAGGTCTTATGCAGCTGGTGGTGTTCATACGCAAATAAGGACCAGCTCTGCCTGTCATGTTTACCTTTCCGATCTGAGTTTGGAACTCAAACAATAAACGACAAGCCCAGTCTTGGGGATAGGATTGTGGTTATGTCTTCGAAACATATGGGCCCTTGCCTCGTCTCTCCAGAACTGGCAATGTCTGGCACATCGACATGATTGAAGTAATAAAGATGGATTTGAGGTTTGTGTTTACAGAGATAAAGTGGGAGGAGCTGCCGACCTTTACAAACCAACAACTAGGTTGAAATGTCAAGTGAACGTTGGGAATTCAAGCATGTATATTTGAGCTTATAACATTACATTTTAAACAACTTCTGCAATTCAATAAAAATAATGGTATAATAAAATACAATAGGCTATTGCATATTCCATACTAAAGGTGAAAGTACCAATTTATTTTCATAATGTCATTGAATGACAGGTGAAGTAATAGATCTAAATGCAGGAAATGGTGGACAGACATTCGACAAACTGTGACAGGACAATGCCAAGATCAGCAACAAAAACAATACCAACTGATGATAAAAGATTGATGACATTTTAGGATAAAAACATGAACCATAGACCAATACAGAAAGGGTTGTGGATCAGCACAGTTCACTATGTCAGTGGAAATCCCCCACGTTGGCCCCACCGGCACTGTACCACCCCAATGGAAATGTGGCTTGAGTTATATGTTTATGGTACTTCATGTCTGTGATTGCCTGTTTCTGCACCTATCTACCCTTTTGACCTTTCTCTCAAACACAACTCGCACAGTTCACAAATGAAGATGGAGGAGGAAATCAGAGGAAATCACAACTTGGTGCACTAAATGAAACACAAGCTTATTTGTGTTGGCGAACCTCAATCCCAGAAAGTGCAGATCCAGTAGATTCTGGCCCTATGTGTATGTGAAACTGACATGTTTTACAGCCTTTCCAAGTGTTGAATGTCTCACTTTAGGCTGTTAGAACAATAGGGCCGGTGCTGCTATGGCCCAGGAGAGGGAGGAGTGTTGCAGTGGGCCTAATGACCTCCTGTATGAGCTGCCTCCAGTCTTAATTAATGAAATTCACAGAGGCCAAACAGCTCCACAATAGCGCAGGGGCTGCTGCTTTCTGCTCAGGGCAAGCAGGTGATAATTACATACCCTCTGTATTTTATTCCTTGCACCTTTTCTAGCACCCCTCAACCCTCTTTGTCTCTCTGCAATGACAAATCTACATTTATGTCAATTCATCTGTGCACAAGAAGAATCGGGGTCTATTGTTCACAGTGGACATTTTTCTGATTTTTGAAGGAAGGAAAGCAGAGCGTAGCTTGCCAGTCTTTATCCAAGCTGGGAAAGAGGGCTTTTTCTGCAGCAGCATGTTGTTTGTGAGCATGACGATTGATGGCATAATCCTTTTTTACAGTGCAGTCTGGCTGTGCCCGATAATGCCAGCCCGCTTGGTTTCAGCACGCTTTCCAATGGGGAGGCGAGAGGGGGACTGCTGGGCACGGCAGAGCCCATTCAGCCATTAATCTGGCGGGACAAGGGGAGCTGCTGCTTCTGCCGCTGTCTCTGCTGCTGCAGGCGATGCAAGCAGGGTCTTAGCTCACACTGCTGACTGCACAGCTGCCCATCTGCGCATTATGCCAGCTCAACATGCGGGAGGCAGAATCAGCAAGTGAATGACACTTTAGGACATGAACTCATTTCTTTCATAAGATACAGTAGTAAAAAATATTAAAGTGAAGGGAACTTACATCATAACAAATATCATACTACCAGTATAAAATAATACCTTGGTTATAACTGATCAAGCCAAAACAGTGTAGCAGCGTTTAATCTATTACAATAGAGTATAATGTTGGAAATGTAAACATTAGCAACATTTTACTTAAACAGTGATCACAGTGGCAGATAACCTGGCAAACTGGTGCCAAAATTACACAATGCATAAATATGAAATCAAATGAAAAAGAAGTTATAAATGAATGATTGCTTGGACATGTTATATGTATCCCTTTCTGTGAGTCCCATATTATTACTGAATAGAGAGACAGGCAAACTGTATTACTGAAGCAGAGCAAAAGGAGAGGAGGGGCAGACTGAGCTGGACGTCAGGTTTACTAATTGAGAAAAACTGACAGACGCAATGAAACACAGCCCAGGATAAGAACGGGAGACGGGCCGTTAGCTGGAGGAGGGGCGGTATGCTGTGGTGGATCTCTCCAGGTTTAACTAATTGAAAGGACAAGATGCAGGCTGGCATGAGAGTATGGCATGTGTGCATGTGTGTGTTGGGGGGCTGTTTAAATCCCACCAAAGGAAAAGCCCCACAACAGCTCACACAAGAAAAGATGGACAACTGAAGATAGGCTTGGAAAGGCCTATCAAACAGAAGTGGATTAGACAGGTGTACACAGGCGATGTGTGTGTGAGTGTTGGGGCACAGATATGGCTATGATTGGTCTAAGAGTAAAGTAAGAAGTCAATTTGAAATCATGCCAGCTGGGCTCAAGCCTACAAGCAAACTGCAAGCTTTTTAATATGCAGTTTGTTCATCAAATTTTCTATTGTGATTTGTTGGAGTACATTGTTAAATTGAGTATCCAAGCGCTTAGTAAAACAAGTTCAAATTCATTAAAATGGTCTACATCTGTCCTTGTTTTTTTCTTGCGTCCAAATCTTCATCCTGCCACCCCCTCCTGTTTTGTTTCTCTGAAGTGTTGCTGCAGACATCTTCTGTGAAAAGTGGCTATTGCAACTTGTCCTGTAGATATGCATGTCTTTAATTAGCCCTTTAATCACTAGCAATGCTTCTAATACAAAGATACTGTTGTTTTAGACAGGTAGGTACCAGGCGCCCAAGATTTAATAACAATCTTTGAATACAAAATCCATCTTGCATTTGCATGTAAGCAGCCACTTTCCAATCACTCGTAGAGAAGGAGTGTTTGAGCTGAGGAGCCAGTGGCGCTGCTGCTGGTGGGGTTCTGCTGACACCCGGAGAGAGGAGGCGAGAGGCTGCGTAATTGTGCCACTCATTCTGATGACTTGCTTTTTATGCAAAACAGGAAAAAGACAATATGCAATTATCTTGAGCAGGGAACAGCTGAATGTGGCTGATGAACAGTCTGGATTCAATCATGCTCTTAGTGTGTTATATGCAATTAAACTGCAATAGAGATAATGGCCTCCATTGCCAAGCAAGTAATAATCCCAGTCATAATCACCTCCATTACTTTTATTAGGCCTGGCTTTATCATCATCACTCTTATTAATATTATTCTACTCTGCAACAAGAGGAAACCTTGACAATGACACCTTAAAACTATAGAGTCAAAGAGACAAAGCTTGTGAAATGAGTTTGGGTTGTTATCAAAGCCATTCCTACTCCTTTTGTCTATAGATATTATTTAGCATTTCATCTCATATCACTGTAGCAGTCACACACAATAGAGACAAAGGAAAAAGAGGAAATAGTTTGGTGTGACTGTAGGGCATGTAGTGGTATAACAATCCAATCCAACAGCACACAGTAATGGCCGCCTTATAGCGAGACACATCAAGCAACTGGAGCAGTTCAGTTCACTGACCACAAATAACAAACACTCCCCACTGGGTTCCACTGTAGAGGAACACCTGGTCACAGGAATGAGAAAGAAACAACTCACGCATTTTCATACTAATAATATGAATTTTTTGTTTAATAATATACATTTCTGACAATATGACAAATAATTAATGTAATTTTAAAGGCATCATTATGCTAAATTGATTTTTAAGAGCTTCCATTACATGTTATAATGGTTTGTCCTCATCCTTAATTTATTCGATGTTGTATTTTGAGTTATTCATGCATGTTTGAGTAAAAACATGCGCCCTCCCCCTGCTCTGAACTTCGCTCTTCTTTAATTATTTTTTTTAGGTAACACAGGTAGGATTCCCCGACATTCTGTAGCCTTTATAGAACTTTTATTAATCTACTTGCTTGTTACTGTGAGCTGTAGCTATTCATAGGCAGGGCTGTCACCATGGTCCAAGTGCAGTGTGCTTTGTTGTGATGGCGTTTAAAGCAATGTAGCGTAAAGGGTCAGGCGAGAATCAGTTCTGCAAATTTGAACCAGAAATCAGCGGCACTATTTCTGTTATTTTAGATCCCTTTTGCTATTTAATATGAACAAAATGTAAATTGTCATAGATTTTAACTAAATGCCAGGAGTATAAACAACATAAAATGTCTTCTTTAATAATTAAAATGTATTAATTAATAAGTATTTTGATTTACTGACCCACACAATATGGATTTCAGTCACACAAAGTTCTTGAATGTTTATATCTGCCTATATAGCAACATAACACAAACATTAACAAAAAAAGGAAGCAGATTTTCATGACATCCAATTAATTTAAATGAACTTGTCCTTCCTGCTCAATGTTCTTTAGTCTTTTACAGAAGGGTTTTTCAAAACATATTTTCCCCTTTTGCGGTTTGAAAATCAGGTAATGCAGCTTTAAACTGTCATGGTTAGATCCGCTGAATGGTCTGTAACTATAACATTTTACTGGCTTTGTGCTATAAGAGTGACTTCAGAAATCCCTGACATTCCCTTAGCATGCATGAAATACCGCTAGATTCCTTGTTTCAACTCTTGACCTTCTCCATACAAAAAACTGCTGCATGGTAAAGTAACCATTCACCGACAAAGAGGTCATGGAAGGGGCATGATATTTTTGGGCTCATATTTGTGTGTGATTTGAGATACCTTCGTGTGAATGAGGAAACCAAATTTGCGAGGCGCTGGAGTGAGGTCCACCCCTGAAGGAGGGTGAAGAGGGCGAGGAGGGCGGCCGGGACGGGTGAGGCGGGTGGGACGGCGGAGAGCCCAAACTACTGGCCAGAAAGGTCCCCATGAATGAGGCTGAGGAGTTTCCCATCAGTCCACTGCCTGCAATCACAACAAAGATAAAATATACGGTTAGTAGACTGATATGGTGGATATGGCAAAAAGAATGATCAATTTATTTTCCCATATTAATCAATCTTGACTCTGGATTCCAAAATTGTTTTCAAGACATGATGAGAAACAACCAAATGATTTTCCTTTATCATAAACAAAAACATTTTAACGTAAAAGCAGCTATCCGATTATTACGTTCATATTCACATTTCATACGGTCTCAAAAAAACAAACACTGAAATATGTACATTTTTTCAGTTTTCCTCTTTATTTGACATGACAGAAGAGGGTGTGGAGAAAGCAAACCCATGATGCACAAGTAGAAAAACACGTACAATGCCCTAAATCGCCACATCACCAGCAAAACACTGAACCAGCTATAATCTGTAATATACAATTTTTCTATTCTGCTTATTCTTACTAATATGAGAGAATATAGCACAGAAGGGCCGTACTGAACAGTTTTAAAGTGTAGATCCAAACCCCAACTCTTCTAGTATAGGTGTAAATGGATAAATATCACTCCCGCACACACATACACCCCTCCCCACGGGCGGGAGGCAGAGGTCTCATCTCACAGCTGAGTACACACTTTCTCAGGCTCTCTCCCTGTCGCTCTCACACACTTTTTTACCCACAATCCCCAGTGAGTATTTTCTCTCTCTCCATTATCTCACTCAGGCCATCTCTCACTCTCCGTGCCCTCAATTTCTTTAACTGCTCTGATTCATTTCATTGCACGACTATTTTTGTGTAATTATTGAATTGCATTGTCTCTTGAATTTGGACTTTCCATCCCTTAAAAATAACAGGACTTCATGTAATTAATAATTCTTTTTTTTTGTCTTTGTTATGCATTTTTAAATGACACTGTGGGGAATAAAATCTCTGTACACACTCATTTCAAGGGGACCTGCCTTATGGGTACAAAAAACAAGTCTCCATGGCGTAAATCCTTCATTATTAGATCAACAACATGGATTAAAGTTCAGATATAGGTTAAAGTAGGTTAAGGTTAGGCAAGTAGTAACTATAGTCAAGGTTAGGAATCAGAAAATGAATGTATGTCAATGTAATGTTCTCAAAAAGCAACAAAACAGTTAGAAACCCAACTGCTCCAATCAGTGAACACGGGACATTTGATAGAGTTGTAAGAGTTTTGACCGATACAAACTAATTCTAAAATGCATAATGATTCAATATTAGTTGATCAGTTCATATTTGTCTGCTCTGACGATGCTAGTGGACGAGTTTAGAATGAACACCAACAGAATTCTAATTCTGAATCATAAATCATAAATCTAATCGCAATTGCATCTGTGCTCTTCAGAAAAGGCACAATTAGATATTTTTTCACAAAACTGCTCAGTCTTCGAGTCTGACTCGAATACATTCAATTTCCCCGCTGCTGAATTCAAGCATCATGTTTATGTATGAACCGCACCGTGCACATAAATGAAAAAGTGCGTGGTTTGAATGCTGAGAAACAAGGGGGAGTGGGAACAAGTCTGTGGAAGTCTTAATCAGTCAGCCAGGAAGAATGCACCCCCTCTGGGATAGAACCATCAGCTGCTCTGACAAGTTAGACCAGAGCACAGGGCCGTGCAATATTAAGTACACACATGCATCTAATGCTCACATGCACACAGGTAGCACCTTCCATGTACCAGAGCCCCCAGACAGCTGCAAACAAGCCCCCAACAATCCCTCCTAAAACCTAGGACCATGAAGCCAGCCAAGCGTCTGTCAGTTTACACATAACCCTCTATTGGCCACGCATAATAAGGTTAGAGTGTGTGGAGCTGAGCTGTGCAGCACTTGTATTCCTGTTAGAAAGTTATGTTAGAGGTGACAAAATGTAAGCATTAAAATGGCAAACAAAACTGAAAATAGCTGCTTCGTTGGCAAGGTACAATATATATACAGTCCTTTGCCAATACCATCAATTTGTCCTATTAAATTTTGTTAGGTGAAATGTGCACTGTGTAACTTCTAAGGTGGAGGCCCGGCTACTCTCTTGTCTCCAGGGAGGTTTTATTTCTTTGCACAGAATGTTCCATTGTATGGCATTAAACTTTGCCTTGCATGTATTCAATTACAGGTGTTTTATAGCTCAAAAATACCTTGATAAACATGAATTTTTACTATGTGCACTAATGGTCTCTCCATAGATCTGAGCAGTAACTCCATTGTCATAACCAAGTTTGTATATACTGTATAACATTCAAGGCAAAGCAATTACATCTCCATGGAGATAAGCAGCTAGCGGTCTTCCACTAGCAAAGTTACACAGTGCACCTTTACATAATAAGTAAATTCAGTTTTACATTTTAGTTTACATCTAAATCTTGAATGAATGATGAATGAATCTGCTCATCTTATGCATTACTATAGCAGGCAGCCATGACAATGAATGAAGTCCACACGAAGGACGAGGCAATACATAACACATGTCATCATCAGGTTTTAAGTAGTGGATAGTGAAAGGGAAGAGGGATTTGAAACCATATCCTAAGAAGGGCTTGCCTGAACTCATAAAAGAAGAGCCTGGAACAGAATTACCAGTACGGATATGGCCTCGGGGTCAAAGCTACAAATTAAAAGTGTCCCACTGACCACTCTATCACATGTTGTCAGCCTGTCACCCAAAACAACTTTGTTGCTATAGAAAAAATGTGATAAAAAATAGTGAAGATTAAAATTCCATGGATACTATAAAGCCTATGCATATTTTCGATGACCAGCTGTTATAAGTAGTAATATGTTTGAAAGCTCTGTATGGTTTGGTTTCTAAGCCTGTTACACAAAAGAACCAGGCGGGTTTCTTTCCTATAAAAAGTAGGCATAGTGTTAGTGTTGTTCAGTGATGGCTAGCTGTTAAGTAATATTTAAGGAATGGTCTCTAATGGCAACATTTTCATTATAAAATAAAGGTTTAAAAAGTACTTCCAGTTCACTACAATCTAAGTTCTAAAAAACAAAACATAAAAACATTATTATGGTACATTTACCATAATACTACAGTTTGAATTTAATATCACTATTTAACCCTAGGAAGACACATGAATATGAAAGGTCAATTACCAGATCAGGAACCAAATTTCAAGCTACAAAGTGTTCCATCTTGAATAAAAAGAGAAAACTGCATCAAGAAGTGTAATTAACATGTAAAGATGGACTGTATGTCTCGATATTTTTAGGTGGTAAACCCTGTGGAGCGGCCAGGAGAAAGTGTTGCAAGAAGATATGTGATAGCTATAGGGACACTTCACACATTTTATAGCTATACTTAACATGCTATACAAGTATTCAAATCCAACCTAGAGACATATATCACCATTGAAATATGCATATAAGAAATATAATTAAAAGGGTTATATTATACAAAATTGACTCTTGAGTGAGTTTTAAGCCATAATAATGCTATTACCTCATCAAAAACATACCTGGAGAGTTTCATTCATACATGTTTCTGAAACTTTATTATTAGTCTGTACACCTCCAAAGCTCAAAATGTTCTCTTCCATCATGTAGTGGTAATTTTTCAAGTTAGCAGCTACCTTTTACATTTTGTTTAGCAGAGATTGGCAATTCCAGGGCTGAAATTATCCAAATGATTCTAGTGAAGCAAACACAGTAGAGCACTTCCTCTATTACCACATGACATCACAAAGTGGAGCAAAATGTTCAGTTTGAGGGAAGAACTGAGCCTAAATATGCACTGTTTGTGTGTTAAACATGTGTGAATGAAACAAAACACAACTCCATGTATGTTTTTTGATGAGGAAACTGCATTATAACATAGATCAGAAAATAGTGTAATATGGGCCCTTTAATACATGCAACATACCAGTGAGTCCAGCCTGTCCTCTGTGACCCTATAGGAAGAAAGCTAATAGACTGATGGTGTTGGCAAGACAGGTTAAGTAGCATTGGTTCTGCCTTATAGCTCCAAATAAAACCAGGGATATATAAGTGGAGTAAAGGTCTGCTGCTTTACGGTACATGTTTGTTTATCCGCCATTAAAAAGGTGACAGTGATGCATAGTGCCTGCCAATGCTAAATCGGCCCAGTGCAAAAGTTGTGTCTCCTTGGTTTGTTTTAAACTTAAACTTTATTGTACTCCTTTGTTTCTTAAGTGGTGCCAGTAGTTCACTTGTAGGACCTTTTAAGGAAAATCAAGTTTTATGCAATCTAATCGGTGCCAATCCCTGACATCGCTACGAAATATTTGTCATTTTTGAGAGTTAATGCAAAAAGTGATTATTAAGATTATTAACTTAACATCTAAACGCGCAGATAATATGACAAGTATAGGTTAAAATGTACAAAGATTTAACTTTTTTCTCTGAGTCTTAATTGAAATTACATTATTTTGCAGTTGTGTGGGTGTTTGGGGTGAAAAGTCTGGTTAGCTTCAACAAATGTATACATACAAAATTCCACAGAAAGCGATGAAGATAGACGAGCTATATGGATGGTCCATAGTGAGCAGAAGGCTGGAGGAGGAGCAGAGAGAGAGGAGGCCTGGTTGTCATGGGAACCGATGAGAAACAGCGCTCCAGGCAAAAGGAGCTGAATGCTGGCCATTACAACAGCAGTGGGCAGATGCACTGGTAAGTGTAATGTTCTCTGATAGCACACTCTCAAACCTGAGTATCTTTACCAACAAGAATATCAGAATATGTTGGTCTGTAATAATCTGCCATCAGCATCCATTACTGAAACCCAGGGCTCAGCAAGTCTTAACTGTTTTAATGACAGAGTAATAGGATACTGTATAAATAGGTTCTTGTAGAGAGAGGAAACCATGCCAAACATGCAAAACCCTGTCATAGTATCCACATGTGCAAACTGCAGATCAATACATGTGGAGGATTACTGTAAATATGGGGTATGGATACATCTGGCAATGAGTAAACAATTAATACACTAACCATCAAAACGTCTAGCTGGGAAAAAACATTGTAGGGTTTTTATGAAAGATTTTAAAAATATATTAAGAGACAAAATGAAGATAACAGGACGTTCTAGGGTTTGAAGCCATGCCCATAGTAACCTTATTTCATTCAACTCAATATACTGTAACTTTATTTATCCACAAGGGGCCATTTAAGCACATTGAGCAGTTAAAATACAATAGTAAATGTCTCAAACAAAAGTCTCAGTGCAGCATAACAGGAGGCCTGGTGTAGTATTCAATCCATTGCCATATTATTGCCAATAGCAGATTTGAATATATATGGTGTCTAATGGTTCTTGTCAAGTTTAACCATTCTAACCAAGACACAGCCAGAATACCATTATTTCAATGTATTTCACTGTGGACTGTAGAGAAATGAGCCTGCACGGTGTCTTATCTGCCTGAAGGGAGGGTCGCCCAGACAAGGGCACACACAAACTGAGAGACTGTGACAGAAGGGAGAGAGACAAAGGGAAAACTGCAGGTGTGACTGAATCAACCTGCTCTCCACAGATCAATAATCAGAGACGAGCAGAGAACACAAAATGACCAAAAACACAAGCATGCAGAGTTTATAAAGCCGTCCATCACCACAGCGGTCAGACACATGTGTTAGCCAGAATCCAGCTCTACCAGACACACCCATAATCACTTTTGCCAATAATGTTGATCTCTTCCTGTTTTTCTAGTTCTGTTTCAGATTTGTTGATAAAATTCGTATTACTTTAGTCCAGGTAGAATTTTTTTTTGTATTTTTATTTATGACAAATCTAGCTTCTTTTATGACAAATCTAACTTCTTTTGTGCGTGTGTGTGTGTGTGTGTGGGTTTTATTACATTAAAATTAAAACATTACATTAAAATAACAAAGTGTCTCAAAATAAAAAGCAAGATCCATCTTATGTTACTTACCTATAATAAACATGATTGTGAAGAGTCAAATCTGTATTTAAATCCAAATCCCTTTAACAGTCCAGACTTCACAAACAAAACCATCCTAAAAACATCCAGTAACTTTGTCCATGAAGAAACAGCAGTGAGCATCTGTGCACAGCTCCACTCCCAGACAGACTGCACACACTGACTAACCCAGCGCCTACTTCCTTTACAATAAAACGGAATTTCAAATGGCAACTAAACTGGGGGAATTTCCTTTAAGGAGCTAAAGTCATCTTGAAAACATTAGCGCCACCAGTAGCCAGATTCCTCACTTTTTAAAATAGCGCTTTTTATCGTGTTTGCTTGTTTTGCTAACTTTTTTCCAATCACTTTGGGTTGGTGGGTGGTTAGATGGTATGGAAATGGTATAGGTCTCAACAGGAGTAAAATCAGAGTATATGGCAAGCGGGAGGGGCTGGCTTTGGGCCCAGTGTTGGAGTGAGGTTGGGGGTGTGAGCACGTCTCCACCACTCCCTCTGGGTTGTATTCTTGTAGTGTTTTGGTACGTTTGGATAGCGTGGGGGCAAGTGTAGGAGCTGCGAAATAAGGATAGAGGAGTCAGGGAGATGGCCTTTAACATACAGAGGAGGGATACAGTTTAAAAGAATGACTTTCTATGTAGATTTGGGCACAGGGAGCTTTGCCAAGGGTGTAGGAGTGAGTTGGTGCATGTAGGTTGCATAACTCTTCACACACAAAAATATTAGGAATTTTGATATTATTTTTAATCGAGTAAAATGAGACTGACTCTCTCAAACCATAGCATAAAGGTGCACTATGTAACTTTTTGGTTGGGGGTCCATCACCCGCTTATTCCCTTAGATTTGCCTGAAATGTTACACAGTATGGCAATAAACAGTTCTACCTTACATTTATTAAATTACAGGTAGTTTTTCTAATCAAAAACAGATTAGAAAAACAGACATTCTGACTGTGAGCGGGGTTGCCTCTCCACAGATCTGACCTGTAACTTGGTCTGGTTTGGTCTCCGTGAAGATGGAAAGGTTTAATATCATACTGTGAAACATTCCAGACAACGCAATACCATCTCCACAAAGAAAAGCATTTAATGAACCCTTCACCAGAAAAGTTACACAATGCACCTTTAAGCAGGGATTAACATGAAAATAAGGTCCATTTGAGGTGTGCTTAGAATAAGAATGAATTTATCAAGTGTTGCCAGCTGTTTAGAATAGCTTGGTGAAAACACATTGCCAACTTTGGAAATTCCCAATGTGTATTCCAAAAAAGCACCCTGATGTTAAAAAGACACAAGTTAACATGATTGGGATAAGAGTGGGATAATTCTAAACAAATTAGTCCAACTGGTTTGACTTGGCAGATTGCCTAAAGATAACTAGCCCACATGTGACGAATTGGTATTAGTATCCATTGTTAAGGAACAGTCTGGGCATTATTTCTGGCAGATCTTTCAACCCAAAATAGCAAAAATGATTTAGCATAACTGAAACATATCCTGTGTTGGGCAGTGGACAAACAGACGTCAACGCAGCCAAGTGGAACCGCTATTGTCCTGTTTGAGACAATAAGATATGTGGTCACAGTATAAGCTGGCAGAATGAGAAGGGGTTTCCCAAAGGATAAGCTAAGGTTAAACTGAAGAGGTGAAGTGTAAACAACAAAGATCACTCAGTACAAAGGCCAGGGGTGAGAATAGAGGCAGTTGTACAATGTTGAGGGTAGGTACAGCAAGTACAGATTAGAGAAGTGGGATACACACTCCACAATGGACACTTATGATGGAGAACTTTATGGGTGATGTAGCTGGAGCACCCAGAAAGAACCCATTGTAACATAAGGAGGAAATGCAAAGTCTATTCATAGATAAAAAATGGTGGCAAGTCAGAGATCACATCAGAACCTCCTTGCACCCAACTAAAAGAACTATTGTGTATATGGCATTTCCAGCAGTATTTGCTTGACAAGTCCAGAATGATATCTCTATACAGAGGGGTATCAGTCTGGTCACCGCGCCGTCTGTCACGCATCAAGCAGGCTCTGGTGCAATCAGATGTGTTTATTTCAGTGACACATGTGAAACAAAAGAGCTCATTGGACATCAATTTGAGCCAAATCAAAATTTTAGCTTTGCTGATTAATTCAGTTGAAATCTGATGTCTTTTTCTTTTCTTTTTTCTTCTAAGGAGCCATATTTCGATACACACGGACCATGTATGTCCCTGATTTGCTAATTCACCTGTCAATCACACCCATCTACACACAGGCAGATTACACAGTTATTGCATATATTGTATTTGAGAAGCGTGTATTTTGGATCAGACAACTGTAGCATGGCAAACAAGGGCAATTTAGAGTTGTGATGCAAGTTTATTTTACTCCTGAAAAGTAAATTTTTGCAAAGCTAAGCATGGCATAGCAAAGCAAAGCAAATTTACTGAATGTACATTAGCTTTGTATTTCTCAATGTCATTTCCATATTTGGGATTGTTAAAATAATATTACTACAAATCATGTTGAGTCACTTTTAGCAGAACATATTTCAGATTGGGCCACATTTGGAGGATGATACAAAATTAGCAGCGGGACCAGGGCATTGTCATATTCACAGTCCATTACCTTCAACCCACACATCCAAACTTCACATTCAATAAAACAAAACACAATGTTACAACACCCTTTCTGGCTATTTCATCTGTTCTCTGAAGCTAACTATTTATGATGTAACAGGAAATACACATTACTCCCCTGTCAGTGCTGTTGTTGTCTCTCATTACCCAATGTTTTCTCCACAAGCACTGCCTTGTTATTTTCATCAGCATTTTACTTTATTAAATTCACTCCCTGCACTGCAAAGCAATTCCAATGTGGTATCCTGAGGTCCACATAAAACTTTAGTGCATCTTAAGGAATGGCCAATAAATGCGATGACATTTTGTTGAGAGCTTATATTCGGGGCGGGCAGCAACTGTTCCCTGTATACAGCGTGGTCATAGTGTTTTCAAGGAGAGCCATTTGTTATCTGTCCAAAGTTTGCTGCTTATTAACTGACCCATTGATACAAGTGTGTTTCAGGGCCATCGCACGCCTCTTTAATCCTACAGCCGTGAAATGGTGATTACCATAGTGGGGATCATCCATCTCATCTACTCGGGTGTACAAGACCAAACGCTGGGAAAAATAATAATAATAATAATTCTAATTTAAAGGTCCTACATTGCGCAAAATTGTTATAACGTTGTTATATCATGAAAAACATCTGGAGTTTTGCTTTGTTTCATTCACACATGTTTGAGTAACCCTTGATTATTAGGCTGTCTACATCTCTAAAGCTCAAAATGCTCTGTTCCACCTTGTGATGTCATGAAGTGTTTAGTTTTCAAGTTAACAGCTACCTTTTACCTTTAGTTCTGTAGAGATTGGCAATTCCAGGTCTGAAATCATCCAAATGATTCTAGTGAAGGTGTATGTTTAAATACAGTGGGGCATTTCCTGTATTACCACAACACAAATCAGCAAAAATAAACAATAAAATATTATTTGTAAAAGATTTTGAGAAATGGTTCATGATACCCCAAGAATGTCTCAGGTTTCAGAAAGTCCCATATTTTACAATTGGGTTTTACTGAAATAAGTTTGAGGGGTGAGTATATGTCCCCTGGAGGATACCACCCCCGTTCCTCCCAGATATTTCAGCCAGTCTCACTCACGTCTTCCTCTGTGCAATCCACAATGCTGGGAAAGCAATGTGTCATTAACAGGGGAGACCAAAATAATGTTTATGGGCTCAAGCAGCACTGAAATAATTTTCCATATCAGTGCAATTGCATGGGCCCTGTGGGGGAGTAAATCTGATTTTCTCCTCCCTGTGCCAATGGGGAGCATCATGGGAAAGAAAACAGATTGGATTGTAGGGGAGATGGCCTGACGCAGCTGTGGGCGTTTTGTGTTAGTGTGCGAAAAGACTGCAACGGTGAGGGAAAGGCAGGAAGTCAAACTCAACACGTGAGCATTTAGACATTTGTCAAATAAACTTACATTTGCTTGCTAAAAATCACAGCACATGATTTTTTTATTAGGTGATAATATGTCAGATGCCCTTTCACAGGCAAAGGTTTTATTTACCTAGAATTGGAACTGATACTCAAAGGACTTGAGTTTACATTCACCAGCACGGATGGCCTCATAAGTTTGCAGGTTGGCCCAAAACTTGTCTGTACAAAACATCAGAACAGAAGCTACTTGAATCAAACTATGGGTATATGTTTTAGATCAGTATATAACATTATTACATGAGTGAAAGCATAATATAGACCCTTTAAGTATTATCCTACTACATACTCAACTGTGAATAAAACATGATAAGATGTATAAGATACTGCTCTTTCTACTACACACACAGTCATTCTCTGTAACTAATCAAGCATGCAAAAACTTAAACTGTCCCAGCCTTCATAATCAAAAGAAAGCAGAGGACAAAGATGCCTCTCTCTCTCTCCCTCTCTCTGTTTCTCTCCATCTCTCGCTAACTCCCTGCCTCTCTTTCTCTTTCACAGACAACCCAATGCTAAACACGTTGCATTTCGCTCCCAGGCTCGAAGCAGTCCTACTACAATTGTGTCATCCAACCCACATATCTTTTTATTGGTGTTATAGCAGCCAATATAGCAAAGCCCCCTCTGCTTCCTCCCCCTCCTCTTCAGCGCAGGGATGCATTTTGTACTTTTAGCCGTAAGTTACAAACAGTGTGAGCCCGAGGCAAACTGTCACTGAGAGGAGCCTGCAGTCTTTAACAGCAGTCGTTTAATATATTGGTGTTACAAAGAGACGCAGCGCGCTAACAGCCAGGCACTAAACCTTCCATTTGGCGTCATTAAAGTCCATCTGTATGACCGAATACAGGCAGCCGGAGAACAGGAAATAGTCACATAAGAGCGCGCATTAAAAACTGTCCCATTCTCTAGCATCAGAATTGTAGATTTGATGAGTTCTACTTCAATCGAGGAAGTAGTAAACAGGCTGGTACAGGTTAGTTTTCGCATGCCTTCTGACAATGATGCAAGGTGTTGTGTGGACCTGGTGGACCTATTCATGCTTTCACTCCCCTGTTTATAAGCTCTATTTTGAGCACTTTTTTTTTTTACCATTTTAAAGATATATTTTGATTTGTTAATTGCTATGGCAACGCAGTGCTACTGTATATGGGATAAGATCTCTTGCCACAATATCTTGACAGATTTAAATGCCACCAGATTGCATCCAGTACACTGCAATAGTGCAATAACCATAATAATAATAATTTGGAGGGCGAACCAATAGTTTTTACAGAATCTAAAACAAATTTTTAAATGTAATAATGTAACAAAATATGTAGAAATCTGTCAAATCTCATGTCTTGGGGACCCTTATTTTTTGTCTTTTAGAATTTGGATCTTCTCCCAGTGTAATTTCAATTGCTCAAAGACTTGTAATGGGCTGTAATAATACTGTTTATTTAAGCCAGATGCCTTACCTGGTTGCACCCCTCTCTCAGTATCCACGGGGTCTTGACATTGTATTTTTCCTTCGAGCCCTCATCCTGGCTGCTTTGGCTCTGGTTTGTTTTCCAGCTGGGGTCTGTTTAAGTCCATTGGTTTTATGTTTATGACTGAGGGGAGAGATGGGTGACTAACGGCTTATTGCGTGCCACGGTTTTTTGCCAATTCAGCCAAAGCTTTTCCAGTTCACGGACACACAATTGCCTGGTAGTGAGGGAAACAGCTTATACACAAAGTCTTCTGCACTGTGCTCTCTAATTAGTCCCCTGTTAACTTTTGAACTTAATTGGTTAATTGAGATGTGGTTACACTGGGCAGGTTTCCTCTCCCTCGGGGTGACCATACGGCTCCAGTATTTGAGCCTGGCACGTCCTGGCACGGGGGGTGGCTGCTTGTTCCTCTCACAATTCTTTTCTTTTTGGTTCTTTTTTAGCATCCCGTCGCTCCAGTGACGAGCGCTAATGGTGCCACGCAGGAGGCAGTAAAAGTGTGTTTGTGAGTGCGTTTTAGCTGAGATTGCGCTCGTAGACTGCACATATGCATTGGCCACATTAAAGGGAGACGCTGCCTCTCTCTGCCTCACCACTGCTGGGTGGTCTAACCCTCTGTTTCACAACCGACAGTGTCGAATAGACGTGTTTTGAGGAGATGTGGGTGGTTCTTGAGAATGAGGGGAAGAACAGACTGGACATTGGGACAAGATGTTCATTGGAATATGTGTATAATCAATAACAGCCAATCACATGGCAAAGATAAAAATGAAGATTGGACCATATGAACTTTGTGAAGATTTAACAAACATGCTGTCTACTTTTCCCCACTCTCCTCTATTGGTCAGTCTCTATCATGGTGGGTGAGTGACAGGCTAATACAATCAATCAAAACAGTGTGAACTCTTAGTACAAGCAGATGGCTTTAGATACCTTGTAAAATCAGTGAAATAAGTGTACGTAGGAATAAAAAACCTAAGCATTTTGGAAAATAGTGAGATTTTTTTTAAATTTGGACCAAAACATAATATAAATCACAAACTAGTAGCCTACTTCCAATGTAGTAGTTTTTCCCACCCACTTCAGTCAGACCTCTCAGTTACACATACAGAGGGGCACACACGGCAGCCCTCACTCAGTCCCCTCTCCGGGTTATGTTTAATGATGAGCACAACAGCACATAAATCTGTAGCAGCTCCATTCACATGGGCAGGTTTTGCTTGCTGCCTCCGCTCTTGCCTTTCATCCGCTCGGCTCTCTCTGCTCCTCTGGGCCCAATCACTCATCTCCCCTCTCAGTTTTCCCTTTCAGTCCACGCACCCTCTCCATCATTATGCCACTGTGCTCTCTGCTGCCCCCTGCTGCTCACACTCATATTCATGTCATTTTTTTTTCTTCTTTTATCAATTAACTGTCTGCTTGCTTCACACAATGCACATTCATCAAGATAGGACAACTGAAATTATTCGTCAGGGAGTTTAGGTTTCCCATGTATTAATGTATTAGAGACCATCTGTAGTGAATACTTATTTGGAACCAACATTTATTTATTTGCATCTGGTGTAGAGAAGTGAAAGAAAAAATGATCCCCAGATACTAAACTGAAAGTAAAACTAGTAATAAGAAACCAATTTCAGCAACTATCAATACAAAGGAATTTATTTATTTATTGAAGAAGAGTCCCTTGAGATGATTAATTTCTTTTTTAAGGAGTAATTATAAGTAGGACAAAGTTGGGCATTTCATATAGTTAAAAATCACTGAATATCAAGGCCACCTGATAAATTAAAAGATTAAAAGACTATACTATTTTCTGTAATTTTTAAATATAATTGTGGTATCAAAGTCAGGTTTGAAGGTTTGAGTATAGTAACAGCACTAATCTGTTTATTCCATAACAACATAACATAATTAACTACATAACCTACTTTTTAACCAGGCTAGGGACAAGCAAGATTACACTGCACCCTGAACTGAATTGAGACTGAATGCCCTGAACAGTGTGACACCCACCACCAAACTGTGGGAAAAACATAACTTCCTTTACCATATGTTTTCTATATCCTATCATGGGATCATAAACTAAGGACACTCTAGCATTATCCTGTTTTAAATGCATATATTCATGTTTACTTTAGCTCTCCTTTAGCTTACATGCAGCTGGACACAGGACATAGCGTTCATGGTTAGTGCCCTCAGTGTCTCCTCCACTGCTCTGTAACATGATAAAGCCCTGGTCTGATGTGTGGAAGAAACACTGTGCAGCTCCCTGCTCTGGCTTCTCTCTGTCTGATGTAGCCTGTCATACAGATAACACAAACCCAGCCGGCCCAAGGTCTTCCTGCAGCCCTGAATATCATTTGCCCCACAGTTCACAAGGGGGAAGAGAGGACAAGAAATGTGTAATTCTTGTAGCGCTGGCCAAGACAAATGCAGGCGTTTTTGTCCTGATAACCTACAGACAAGGAGAGAGGAGACACCTGGTCCACAAGGCCAAACTGTGGGACAATTTTACTTTGTCCAGAACACACAGTGCAACATTCTCACCAACAAGAAGACATTAGTAGAATCCATGTATCTTTTCTTATGTTTTGTTAAACTCAAAAATGAAAAGATACTTTGTTTTCTTTGTGTTTGTGCATCACCACCATTAATCTTACAATGAAAACTATTAAAAATCCAATGCTTTATATGATATGCGCCACTCTCTGAATCTGTCAAGAAATTCAGTGTCTGTTAAATTCCTTTGCACAATCCACATAGCTTTATGAGCCCACAGACCATCAAGCAACACTGATAAAACCTATGGCTGTTTAAACATGTCTTTTTTCTATACAACATATGATTATCATTTTGGTGAACCCATTACTTTATAGGCTATGCTCTATGACTATCAGTTTAATTTGGGAAGAAGATGAGATATTGTCAGTAGGTGTACATGTATAGACAATATAATTTTAGAAATATCTCAAGACTCTACAATTGGGAATATCAAGGTTATTTTGTTAACTGTTAATCTGATAAAACAAGAAAATAATAATTGTGAGCAAAAACAAATTCAATTCAGTCGATTGTCCCTTTTATGTATCTTTTTATGTAATATTAACATAAGTATCTTTCATAATGTTTTATTTCATAAAGCTGGTCACATACTAAAGGCCTCATTATTATATGCAATATACAGTATTTATTGGAATGGACTGCCTCACTGCTGCTTTCAAATAACTTGCATATTTGAATGTAAGTATTTAATGTGGATTTTCTTATTTGAATGTATCTGGTTTTTTGTTTTGTTTTTTAATACACTTTTTACCTGTTTTTACTTGAACAACCTAGAGAGTCCTGCACAAGAATTCCAATATGTATGGATCTTTCTGTGTGCACAAATGGCAAATACATTTCTTGAATCTTGACCATGTCCATAAAAGAAAACTAAAGATTTCTCTGTTCTTTGGTCTTTGGTCATGAATAATCATAATCTGGATGTTTCTTTTCACAATAATCTTAACACTAAAATGTGATAACATGACACCTTTAAGTGTTTTTAATTTGTTGTACACTATATTTTTGGGAGACTTACTCGTTTCTATTTTGCCTGTAAATTGCCACCTTTCCCAGCAATCTGTATGTTCAAGTTCGCACAAGGTCATCCAAATGACACTAAATTCTTTGTATACAGTCTTGGCTTTCGACATGAGTTATGTCTATCCACCACTGACACTGGTCATCCGTGGAATTCACTGCCGGGATCTGCTCAACATCTGCAGCAGCACACTTGAGCAAAGATGAGTCAAATTAAGAGCATTTCCTGCAATCTGCGCAAAGGATAAGGGGTCATCTTATCCAAACACTACAGTAACACTGCGCAGGACAGCCATAAAGCCTTTTTCCTCCCTGCTCCTGGTGTCTTTAGATTGATGTGAGCTTTAACAGGGCCTGGGTAAGAAAAGGAAAAAAGAAAAAAAAAAACACCAAGGTCAAAGATACTGGGAGAGGAGAGAGGATATTGTCTTGATCAATAGCTCATGTCCTGTCTGCCTGGTTGCATGGATGCACAGCTAACATTGCAGCCGTCTATCTCCTACGTAGTGATCCACATCCACTGGTCGGACAGGTGGGCGGAGCCTGCAGGCCATGTGACACCGACAGTTGGGTGAACGAAGACGGAACTAAAATGGCAGAGAGGATGTCCAGAATATGACAAGCCTACACAGATGTGCTGCAGCTGCTTGCATATTTTACCATAACCATGAACATGCACTAGCTCTTTCACACAGACTCTGTACAAGGCAAAATCCATTTGTTTGTAGTTACTAGTTCATTGGAAAACATCTAACCATGAACTTTTGATTGTACTTAAATTCATAAGTTAGCATTTACTTTGAGAATGAAATGTGAACGGATCAACTAACATAAATCCATGCATTTCAGACTAGGTTTGTTTGATAGAAAGAAAAGGTTAGCAGGTTTTTTCGTAAGAGGCTCTAATTTGCTTGCAGAGGACATGATTTTACTTAAATTGCTGCCTTTGTGATTTGCTCATTTTTGCCATTCAAATTGTGTTTTTGATTTGATTACAATTGCTCTTGTAAAAACCAACAGCCCATATGCAAGCGGTACAACCATAACATGTTGAAAGTACCATAGCTAATAGACACAGTAATAGAATTTATATTAAAACCATATTTTTCAACCAGCCATGGAGCACTAGTAGTCCCAAGTCTCACATAAAGACCATACATCCCAAAGTTACCATTACACACACTTTGAACAGCATGTCTAAGACCGAGCATGTTGCCTTTCCTATTTTTCTTTAATATGCACTTAGCCTGGGCCACTATAAAATATGTCAGCACCATAGCACGGGCCAGAAACTCTCAACTGCTCCGACAGGAAAATGATTTGGGGGAATCTCTGGCAAATTGTAGCCGTGGAGGTCCCGGGATGGTGCATCGGGGAGGTGTAGTTGTACCCTTTTATCCACGGGAGAGGAACAGCTTTCAGCAGGTTCACACACAAGCACGTGCCAAGCTGAGACTGGAGCTGGCAGAGGCTGTAGCAGCGAGAGGAAGAGGAGGGGGAGGGGAGAGGAGGAGAGGGGGATATAAAGAGGGTGATTTGAGGCGGTAAGGGGAAGAGGACCTACTGAAATGTTTTGACATAAGAAGTAGTTATGTGACACGAGTACTTAAACACTGTGCAGTTCTGAGGAAAACTACCACCTCACTTTCTCTCCTCTAACACACACTCTCCCTCTCTCAACTGCACTTTCTCTCTCTGCTTCATATGAGACCACATCTAAAATTGGCCAAAAATCTTTCTTACTAAACTTCTGGCCCAAAATAACACGTTTTTTTGTGATGGTTACAAGCCAGAATAAATTGACAAGTCTCTATAAGAACAGGCATAAATGACATAATGACTTCTTGTGGCATTAGATTTGGGCAAACAGCTGCATGATGAGAGGGAGACGACTGACTGTAGTGTCCACAAAGGGAAATGTCAGACACATTTAATTGTGGTCTTTATGGCATATTTGTTTTATATTTTTTCTCTCATGAATTGCACTTCAGTTGCAATGCTGATGTATCCTGTCATAATAATAAAATCAGCTCTAAAATAAATAGTGATATAATTTTTTGGTATATTCCCTAGACAAAATCCTTAGTCCAACTGCAGGTGGAAAATACACACAATTTTTTCATGAGTGTGGGTCACAACTTTGATTTTGGTAGTTGGCAACTATGGTTAGTTAGAGCTTCCTGCCGCTCAATCTAAGCATGCTGAGACAGAATAAAAGAAATATTGGGTGTGGAAAGCTGAACATTTTCCAAAAATGTAGATTGTCACAAGGTCAGATCACATTCTAATTTCATACATATCATCATATGGTCTGCTGTACTGAAGCAGCATTATCTGAATGTCCGGGCCAGTCCCTCACATCTCCAGACTGCTGCGCATGTGCCTCTGCTCTGCTCTGTTCTCTCTACCTTCTCCCTGTTTGATCTGGCACAGGACTATACCGTGGGGCTAGCTTTGTGCTCCTCAGATAAGAGCGCAGTTATGTCAACACTGGCCACTGTAAAGACCCGGCTGCTCATGTTGACACGCTGCTTATTTACTCTTAGTCTCTAATGTACTAATGACTACACGTCTGATGTTATAGCCCCCTACTGGCACCCTCTGGAACTGCCTGTTGTATACAAAACAGGGAGGAAAGAGCTAGAATAGACTTTAGTCCAGAGAGAATCCTTGATTTATAGAGTTGAGGTGAATCATAACCAAGATATGTTTATATTCCCAAACAAATCAACCATTGGAAATGTAATTGCAAACATTCAATTGTAAACCTAAAAGACTAAAACAGTGGACTGGAGAAATTAATATTAGAATATGATGTTTTGTCAGCTTACGTCATACTAATGCAGATATGCGGACACTGGGGCAGTTATCGCCATTGAATGACATCCATGTTTTTTTTTCATAAACTTAAAACAGACAGAGACATTTTTTTGTAAATGCTTAAAAGCACCTAATAACTAATTTAATATTGATAATCTTGGAAGATTAAGGTGCACTATGTAACTTCTAAGGTGGAGGGTCCGCTACTTACTTAACATCTCCATGGAGATGTTATTTCTTTGCATGGAATGTTCCACAGTAGGGCATTAGACATATCTCCCTTGCTGTTCAAATACAGGTGTTTCAAAGCTCACATTTCACATTTGACACAAGTCAATTGACCCATACCGACTAAAGTCCAGTATATTCTGTTTCAATCCCCTATAGGGCCACACGAGTCTGCATATTGAACTGAGGAGGCCTAATAACCCAGTGCAGTGGTCCGTGCTTAATCAGAGAGTGAGGGTTAATTGGCTTCTTTGAGAAATATACAACCACTGTCCCATAATGCATTGCTTTGTTGTCCTGTTCCAGCAGCCCTGAAATATCCCTGCTGCGTCCTTATGGGCCAGGCGAAGGTGAGCTAGATTTATAGGCTGGGTAAGGTGTGCGAGCTAGGACCCAGACAGCAGCTGACCCCACAATGACCCCAGAGAGCGGTAATGTAAAAGCTATCAGGCATTAGCAATAAACCTGTGTCCCTGTGGCCGCCAGTGCAACGCTGAAGATACAAGCTCTGAGGGGGAACCATTGTGAACCAGGAATGTCAAAGTGTGTTCAATTATTTACAGACAAGAAGTATCCTGACCACAAACAAGATGTATGTTGCGTTAGATGAGGCTTTTAATAGCTTCAAATACAATTCCTGTTCAACAGTCCATTCATGAAAAATGTCCAATATAAATGTGTTGAAAACAAAACAAACAAACAAAAAAACAGTAAATTCTGTTTATGCGGATACGCTTTAACCGGCCTCAATATCTGGAGAAAACCTGTAGAAAAGCCACGTACTACAAAAAGATATTACCAAAATATTACTGAGAAAGAAGTGTGTTCTTTGTCTAGAGGTAATCTTTTGGCAGTAATTGTTTCCAATCACGATGTCAATTCTGATCCAAATAATTGTGACTATTATGATTTTCCAGCAAGTCTACAAGTACATTAATTACATTGTTTTCTTTATTGATAACACTGCAAAAAATTGTATCTAAGTAAGTTAAAAATGTATTAAATTAAGAACATTTACTTGAATTGAGTCGATTCAACTTGACAAGTAGAATTATCTACTGATTCCAGCAACATAAGGTTTTGTTACTCATTTTAACTGCAAAGATGTATTGTTTTTCTAATCTTATGTATCAGCAGTGTTGGGCAAGTTACTTCAAAACTGTAATACGTTATTTATTACCTGCTACTGTCATTTCAAAGTAATTTGTTACATTACAATTTTACTGTATTTAAAATGTAAGGTATTACACTACTGTTGCATTACTTTTAAGTTACTATCGCCAGAATAACTGGAAATATGGATTTGGCAATCTAGACGCTCAATTAGCTCATCACACATCCAGTGGAAAGTGATGTGGGATCTGACTGAGCTGAACAGGAAGTAGTCTCTATCGCTAATCTGCAGCTTCACCCCGATCCGTGCGCTGTGTGGATGTAAACAGACACATGTGAGGAACTACTCTCGCCTTTTTACTTCCAAAGAACGCCTCAAACTGGATTAACAGCACTGTTTTGTGAACTGGGTGTCATTATTTGAGGACAAATTCTATGGATAATGTGGATTACAACTCTAGGAGAGGTGAGTAATAATTATTTTCGCTATTTCCTGAGTTTGTATGTGTGTCTGTGTCCATCACTCCGTCTGCCCCTGACGCTTTGTTTTATTGGCTTTTACCGTAGCGTTGCTGATGTTTGGTGGTTACGATCTGACAGAGCAGCTCAGAGTCACACTGACACCTCACACACACACACACACACACACAAAATCGCACACAAAGACAAAAGTCGGATCACGCCAATCGTAGCTAAAATCGAGCAAATTCTCCTGTAGTGTGCGGTGGCCTTTAATAATACATTTGACGTGATTCACAATGACGTTATGTATCTGTTCTGATCTGATCAAACGTTTCACCACTGCTGATTCCGTAGTGATTTTAGCAACTTTGTATGAAGAAAAATAAAAAAACCCACCACTTCAATCCAGATTAAAAATGCATTGTTTTTTGCATTATGCATTACTGACATTTGTACCAAGTAAAATATTACCCATTTTTTTCTGTAATGCCTTACATTACTGCGTTATAGCAAAAAGCAATGCAATACAGCAATTTGTTACTTTTGTAACACGTTACTCCCAACACTGTGTATAAGGTGTATTTTATTATTTCAAAAAGTACAAAAAGTTTTGGTAGATCATTTTAACTTAGCTAGATTTTACTTTCCATAGTGAACTTATTTTAAAAAATGGGACCAATAAGTCAAGCGGCCCTAGACCCTTGAAACAAAACAAAAATCTCCTGAAAACTATCAAAAAGCAAAGGAAAAACAAAAAAACATGAAATTTTGGAAAAAGCAATGCGAAGCGATAAATGAGAGATTTCCTTCACGAGCCCGTAAATCAGAGTAGTGGGGTGGGTGGGGGGGCAGCTTGGCCTCCCTCGACGAGCCAAAGGTTTCGCTCCTCTTTCACAGCCCTTCTCCCTTTACATCCACACACACCTACACAAACATATGTGCTTGCTAACTCCGCTCCTCACTCTCCCAGATGGTGTGTGCTGCAGTGGCATCCCCAGCGCTCCCCGACCAATCTGGCAGCGGTGTAGCTAGGCCCGCTGGCTGGCACAGAGGCACAGCTCGTAAAATCACTAGCAGTTAGGAGTGGCAGGGGTTTCAAAGCGGTGCTCCTTGAAACCGGCGATGGCGTGGAGGACTCCAAGTGGATAAATCCTATACTAACACAGGGGGAGCATGTCTGAGTGCTATCGCGGCTGGGTTAGGTAAGGCAAAGAGGAAATGAATGGGGGAAAGAACATGTGCAGCTGTGTTGGAGGTATTGAGCAAAAACACCAGCAACTGTCAGCAGTAAATCTGGACGGCTGCAGGACGTGAGATTAAACCTTATGTGAATGGACAAGTGGGAAGAGTGGAGTCACTGAACACTCAAGTGGGAAAACTAGACATGACAAAACATATTAACTACATATACGCTAACTTGAAACAGTTGCATAAGTTGAGGAAGACAGGCATCTGCATTACGTAAATGGGTAAAATGTGGGTAGTAGTGTTAGTTTATTAGTAGTTTGAGTCCTAGCATTTTATACTTTAGTGTATTGAGTACTTTGAGTATTACTAATGATTATTATGTAGGAGGACTCTCAAATATTTCTGAAACACTATTTGTCTTCAGATATGAAGCACAGTTTTCCTAACAAAATATTGATTTTACGAGTAACAATTGAATTGTTAATTTATTTTCAAAACCGATGGAGCATGTAAGTTATTGTATAACCTTAAAGTAAGTCCTTTTTTTTCAGTAATGGTTTACATAATAAATCAGGTGTGTAATCGCCTCTGCAGCGTATCAGGGATGTGTCCAGTGGAAGAGAAAGATCACCGCGGATAAGCTGTGTATCTCAGTGCTGGGAAACTGGAGCTCTGAGCGGGACGGTCCCACAGACTGGCAGATTGATGGGGGTCCAACAGGACGGGGATTTGCTTTCATTGTGAATGTTAGCCATCTGCCTGGCAGGAAACAGAGCTGGAGCCAACTCTGTTGACTGACAGACGAGACGCTGAATGTAAAATCTATGTGTGCTATGTGTGTAGTATTGATCGTCGAAGCAGCTCAACTTTCTGAAAGCAGAGCCGTCAAATGGGGTACACACATTTGCACCATGCATATAGTGTTAAGACGACACAGACATCCTATCTTTAAAATATCTGCAGGGGCATTAGCATGGCTTAGCTGCAAAGTGCAACACCTGCACCAAGCACGGTCCAGTAATAATGATTTTTAGAATATGTTACAACTGAGTGCATTTGAGAATTAGTTTAAAAATGTGAGTTGTGTAATATAACTATGATTTAACTGTGTAAAATGAATCTATAAATAAAGCCAGAGGTGTTCACAAGCCAGTGTGTTCTTTGTGTTCTAAACATTAATCATCCTGGGTAAAACCTACAACATGAGGAAAAAATGCTATTTTTCTCTTTTTGTTTGTCTAGTTTTGGTGTTAATTCCTCACAGGGCTAACAAAGGCAGTTAGTAATTTCTCATTATCCAGCCCAATACAACTACAGAGCTGAGTCACACATTAGCCATGAATGTCTCTAGTCTAGACCTTGAGATTCTTTAAATAAAACAAACATGTGTCTTGTACACAACTCAACACATCCTTGACACGACTAAAGACCTCTTCGTGGCCCTGGCTGGTCCCCAAACCCTCCCTGCAGCATCATGTGTCCAGTTACCCTCCAGATGACCCCTCTAGTTTATCTCTAACCAGCAGCTAAACTGTGATGTATACACCAGGCAATGTGTCACTGAGGTCGCAACAATGGAGGGTGACATTTGACCCCTGGGTGAAACAATAATACCAACATCAACAAGTGCTAGTTGACTAAACACCACATACCTTAACTTACCTTATTTTATGTAAACAGTAAACCACTAGTACTTTTGCTGTGTGATATATAGAGGAAAAACACTTTAAGAAGGCTATACTCAGTGGTTTGCAAAACTGGGGGTTGCTCAGGTTGTAATAACAAAAGTAATTTTTTTCATACTACTGCTATTGAAGTAAAATAGCTTGATGCTAGTATAAATATGACTATAGCACTGAAATACAAACCATGGCATACTGCTTCTCTGTATTATCCTGATACTAAAATTTCATATTCATTAATTAATTTTCAATACAAAATGTTGCTTTCTTACCTAGTCTTATACTAGTTATGATTTAGAATAACATAAATTTGAATAATTTTGTCCTATATATGTGATTTCTTTCCATGTTAAATTAATATCTATGTTCATAACTAGTCTTAGTATCAACTAGTATTTGGGTATAACATTTTTAATAACCCATACTGTGAATAGGACATAATGTATGTGACATGGCAGTCTTTCTAAAACAAAAATGTACCATTGGAATGTAGGCAACACATTTTCTGTATACAGCTGTTAGAGCAACATTCTTCTGTGATTATGTAGATCGTAGTCTGCATAAACCACAAGCACGTTTACTCCAACAGAACTGCGATGGCTGAAATATTCCACTGCCGAAATCCTGGGGTATAGAATTAGGCACCTGCACCAGCCCCTCTCAGTCTCCTGCCACTCACTCAGCCTCTCCACAGAACTGCTCCTTTGATTGCTATTCCCCATGAGCACACAGATCCACCACTATACAGCACGGTTCTGCCAGTAACACCAGCTGAGATTTGATTGGAGAAGAAAAGTTGCTTCCACTTCAAATAATGACAAGTATGCACACCCACACATGCGTGAGCAACTTTGAAACATGCACATAGCACAAATACTCCACCACACACAACTACTACTACAACGCGGTATAACCAAATGGCATCCAGCTATGTCAGCAGTGTTTTGTGATCTGTGCCAAGTCAGGACATTAGCCAGTGTGTAATCAGACCCACAACCTCACTGCAATTAGAAGGGTGCTACTAATGCTTCTCTGGAAATGCAGGCTTCAACCACAGATAGTTTACTCGAGTCAAATAGCTGAGAGAAACCAAAATCATTTAAACTATCCAAACACACGTGCTCAAACAGTATACAAGGTAAATTAGGGGCCATTCAAACACACATAATAGTTAGGGAAACTGTAGTATATGTGCCAAGCCAGAAGGGGCACTGCAGTCATTAGAGCAGTTTTATTCAAATTTTCCTGTGGTATGAGTAAATATTAGTGCTGTACGATATTTACCTTATTATGGAAGCTGCCGTGGGCACCGTCATTGTAATTCAGGTTGTATGATTTTGCATGTGGTAGCAAAGTTCTATACAGACTACAAAGCCTTTTTAAAGCCTCCCAGAGAATCAGCTCATTGTTGACTGTTGGTGCATATGAACATTGAACATTTTACACAAATCAACCAACTTTATAAAATATTTTAGCGGAGAAACTTTTCACAAACTCTCTATTGTAATGAATGGGATTCCCGCTTAACCAGAAGTGCCACCACATCAAAAGCGCTGTTAGTAACAATTAGAGGCAAAAGTGGGGACGGAATAAGAAATGTCAGTTTTGCAACAACAATATCATTGCAACATTTAAGTTCATGAGTCAAACTGGGTCAAATTAGTTTGTTTTTTTTGTCTGTGTTTTTGTTATGTTAAATTTCAGAAAATAAAAAAATACAATTAAATATAACTAAAAGCAAGACTTAAATCTGCCTTTTTTTTTTTTTTTTATAAAAACACTTTTTTTTACATTGCCAAACATTTTGTAACTATTGTCCTTGTGTGTCAAGAAGTCATTAACACAGAAATATTTTAGTTTCTAGCTACGATACCTTTTTCTTCCAGGCTGTAGCAAAACTTGGCTTACCAGTCAGGCAGCATAAAGAAAATAATCTCTCATTTTACTGAAGACAACAGAGAAACAAATGAGAAACATTTTAGAACAAAGTCCTAAATCTGGTAAAATGCTGAGTGTAGAGTTGAATACTGCAGGGACGAAGAGGCAAAAGTGTTACCTAATGAAGACAGAGGAAGAGCCGTGGCGCGGGTTACACTGATGCTTTTGCTATTAGCCCGTGAGTCAGTGCACTTGGGTGTCACTTCAAAGCATTCCCCACTATTAATCAGCCTATATCCAACCCTCCAGTATTAGCCCAGCTAGCCGTGCCACTAACCACCCTCCTCAACATCAACACAATGGAGCCATCATTGCAGTTGTTATGTTACATCCAAGCCATACATGTGCCTTTATCTGTGTGTATGCCTTCTATGCTCATGGCTAATTAATTCACCTGACATGTCTGAGAATACAGGGGCACAGTAGATGGTGGTGGTGTGGGCCTGTGGTGGGGGAGGTGCACCTGGCTCACATTGCATTCAGCTGTGCATTAGACCACAGGCACCTGCATGAACTTTCACCCTGATCTAGTTATCTAGCCAGGTGAGCCTAAGTTAAGTCTTCTCTGGCAGCTTCAGTCTATCGGCATGATAACAAGCACTTCATGTAAAAGACCATGCAAAACTTGGACAGTGTTTTTTTTTTTTTTTTTTTACCAGAATTGCAGACTGTTGTGGGTTTTTACGCTGTACAATATATTGCACTTTATCATGATCAAAATATTAATTTTACTGCAAAATATGCTGAATTAATGCCAAGGTCTTCCATTCTTATTCACATTTTCTCTGTTGTAGTGAATTGAAATATCTGGAAAGTCAGATTTAAGTAACAATAATCTCCTTTAGTTTTTAGTTTTGTTTCATTGGTTCTCATATAAAGGAATTAATAATTAGTATTACAAATCTGAAACATTTGGAAACATTTTTTATGGTCAGTTATTTGTTCTGAATAAAGGTGAATATTAGATCAATGTAAGGAGTATGTGTATTTCTGTAAGACATACCGGGGAAATTCATGGCTATCTGGGTTTGCTCGCTTCCCATAATTTTCACATTCATGTTATATGAGAATGAGAGGGCTTATGATACAAGACACGCTCCCCTCCTCCCCTCCTCCTCTCCTCTCGGTGTGTGCGCTGTACTGCGCTGTAGTGTGTAGACCAGAGCCTGCAGTCTGTGGCATAGAGATGAGATCAGACCTTACTATGAGAAAATACTGTCAGGGCTTTGTTTTCAGTCTGCTTCCTCTCCCCTCACTCACTCATTCACTTACCAATATAGAAAATAGTAGCAGTGCTGCAGAAATAGTCCTGTTACTATAATTAGATGTAAACAGAAATAGTCTTGCTCTGTCCCACTGGCCTCGCTGCCTCCTGGGAAACGAGATTTGTGTGTGTGTGTGTGTGTGTGTGTGTACAGTGAGTAGCACCAGTAAATGTATGACAGCATGTGACACTCCACATCTACTCTCCGTGTCAGTCTCTCTCTTCTCCCGTTTGTTTGTCCCTCTCTGCCTGTCATGTGCCCCTCCCCCTCCCTCTGCTCTGGAGGGGAGGTCAGTGACCGTGCATGGCAAGCAGAGGAAGCCAGTGCATGCGGCGCTGGCAGACAAACACACATCTGTTGCTGCGGAGCCAGTCATTTGCCCCAGATCCTGAGGGCACGCCGGGCCAGAGAAGGAGGCAGTGTAACCTAGTGGTCGCCCACAGGAGGGGCAAAGGATTAGAAATACAAAAAAGATGGAAATGGCTATGAAGGATTATATATACCAAGGCTATGAGAAAATATTTTGGGAATTTGAAAATCCTGTATTTGAGTTACTTTTTTCATATTTAGCTATATTTATATATTTAGTTATATTTAGCTGCATTTACGCAACACATTCATGCATAGAATTAGCAATAGCAATCAAATGTCTGTATCATTACAGTGTAAAGAAATTAGTGCTATAAAACCAAACAGGAAAAAAGGGATTATAACAAAATATAAAAATAAAATTAAATATAAGGTAATTTTTTCATAAATTTTTCACTCTATATGTTCCTAATAGCACAAATGACAAACAAAGCATATTCCAATCAAACACTATGCAATTAAACAAGATATTATCAAATGTCGGAAGGGTCAAGTGTGTGTAGGACTAGAGCAGCATAAGTGGAAGAAAATGACAATGAGAATATGCAACAAGTCCCTGGGAGTTGGGGCCTCGGCAGCTGGCTGGATGGTCCCTGGATACTTATTAAAATGGAATTCGTGATGTTAATTTTTGTTTTCTCACAGAGCGGCTGACACATCCTTGAGAAGTACACTGCATGTATATTTAATGGCAAATCTCTGCATATATTTAAGAGTGCACTTCATTGTTTGTTACAGTGTGTCACCGCCGCCTGCTGTTTCACTGACACTTACATAGACTTGGCCCATTATTTAAGTTTATCTGCAGTCCGTCCAGCACAAACCACCACGGACTGTCTACACTAGGGCTTCAGACAGCCTGCTAAATGGGAGATTTTAGAGTATCCAGAATAACAGTGACAAAAGTAGGGCATAATGCATAGTGTATGAAGATGAAGCCTTCTGAAAAAGAGGGTAACCTTTTAGTGTTAATAATTTAGTTACACTTGTATGATGTTGACCATTTCAAAATAAATATAAAATAATCACACAAGTTGTAAATGTGTATATAGTTTTTAGTAACATTATTACGACTTTGCTATTAAATGAGGTCTAGTTTTTTATGCAATACTTATTAAGCAATAATCAGAACAGTAAAAAAAATGAACTTGTTCTGATAAAAAACAAATAAAAAACAAACTATCCCATTATACCTAAGGAAAATTTCTCCTATGACTAAAACAAATCTACATTGCTGTATTTCGTTTCTTTTTAAGTGCAATCCCAAAGCTACTCTAAAATGTTGATATTAGGAGAGATGACTGGAACAAGACGAAGCAGACGTGAGTGCTAACAGTGCACCTGTCGCTCGCTCTCACAGCCAACCACAGGGAGTCCCCGCCACCCCCTGCCCTGCCCCACCCACTCACATCCTGCCACCCAAACACAGCCATGCAATACTGTACATGCAGCGTTGTCACCAGGAGTCTGCTCACAGCAATAGTTTTTTTTGTTCCCTCAGTGAACGATTACAATAATAAAACTATAAAAACTAGTAATCTGGATTTTCAGCTTCAGCCGTCATTAATAATGTGGAGCAGCTGTCACATGCGATTCAGCCATGCACAGAGGTGAGCCCGGGGCACCCTGATGAGCAGCCCTGATACAGCCTGGGAGCGGAGGGTAGAGTTTTAAAGCCGACACTACAAAACTGTCTTAACGTACCAGTGTTAGAGATCAGATCATTTTTAGTTACATACTTAAGTAACCTTTTGAATTAACTAATAAAATAATGAGAAGAACAATATTAGGATGGGCCTGGCTGCAGACCTCTACCCACATGCACCTCTTTGCCTTGGGTGTGTGAAGACTTTTATTGGCTTGTTGGGCAATTTTAACTGTGAAAACACTTAAGACTAAAAATAGATGTAAAGGTTTGAAATTCAATCTGCTGAAATGTGACACTGGTAGGTAGAGCCTGGCTGGTTGTTCACACCCGTGAGTCCCCTTTGTGTGTGTCCTGGGTGCACGCCCCACGCTGGAGGCCGCGGCTCAGTGGCAATCTGCCATACGGAGGGTGGTGGGTGGCAGCCCGTTTGAAGTGTCTCTTTCTGCACAGTCACCAGCCTCACTCTTAGTCCAACACAGGAGAAGTGAGTGCAGGCCTAGAAGGGACATTTTATATGATAAAAGTAAACATATAGACACAACTTTTGTAAACTCATCTGTCATATAATATTCTCTTTTCACTAATACCAACTACTGAAAGACCTAAAGATTTCTTGTTGCTGTGGCTTGTTGCTGTGGTAACATAATTCAAACTATATCCTATTATGTTCATTCTTTCATTATCAAACACACTTACTAGAAAAAACACCAGTAATTACTATGACATAATAATGTGCAATAGTGATGTGGCTAGGATACTGACAAGCCTAGAACTTAGTACACAGATAGACCGCACAAATGCATCTTTTAGCATTTACTGAGGTTTTTGTTTACATATTTTCATATTTTTTAGTATTAATTTAAATGTTGGCATTATTTTCAAATTGTGTTTTTATATAAAACTTTCCAAAGTTGTTAAAAAGGTCGACCATGTTGAAATAAGAGTAAACTTATTTCCAAATGTACAGACTTGTACCCTAAACAACCCTTAGTGCCCTTGCAGGTGATTTTGGTTCTTAGTGGGAGTGTCAGCGGAAGGTGACAGATGGCAGTGGTGCAGAGCAAGGTGCTATTACAGTCAGGTGTATGATGCCAAACAACACCTCCAGTTTGGGGCTGGTACAGGGGTACAGGGGGGTACAGGGGAGGACTACTGACACTGCTACTGAACTGTGGCACTTCACAACAACACACAAACAACAGCCACAACATGCACGCTCCACTCTGTTTTGCAGCGGAGGAGAAAGACTAGGGGCTCCGCACTGTGCCAAAAGGAAGTTGGCCTCAGACCCACCTTCTGTCACTGCACATTCACAGAAACTCTGGGAGACAAATCGCTTCTTATTGTAGTACTGTAAAAAGTTTACATCGAGGAAAGGCGTAAATGTCATCTTGGTTATTTTACAACTGATTAAACAATTAAGACAAAATGTAGAAAAATTTCATGGATGTGGCAATTGTATTGTTACCTTTAAATTTCCATATTTTGGCAATTTTCTAAAAAAAATTTAAAACAAAAGAACTAAATTTAGGCTATTTTAAGTTAAAAAAAAAAAAATAAATAAAACTATGGAGAGAGGCATTCTTAAAAAAAATGTCGCTACATTACAATATCTTGTCATACCCACATCACTAGTTTTGTTCATGGTCATGTAGCCGACAATATTACGCTTTACATAAAAACAAATGGTTGTACACACTGTTGTCCAGCGAGGCCATAGAGCGGAGAACATGCCACACAAACAGCCTTCACCTACTCAGACATGTTTATTCTTTTAAGAGTCCTGGTTGTAAGCAAACCATAGCCAGCTCCACCAAGCACCTGTGTCTGTCTTTGAAGAGCCGTGCACAGCAACCACATACCCACAGGACATTTCAGCAATGAGACGTACAATAAAAGTCTGTGTAAAAAAAGTTATTTATTCCCCTTTGGAAAAAAAGTGGGAGAAGTCGGACAGTGCTGCTAACCTTTGAAGAGGGGAGGCAGCAAAGGACATAAAAACCCGGGGAATGACAGGGACATCCTCGCTAGAAAACAATAAAGAGACTGGAAAGGACTGTTTTTTATCTTTAACTGCAGCCGTAAAACACACACAAAGCTCAGGCTCGGCAACAATGGCCCAGGGCGAGGGAGGGGAGCCTAAACTGAAGAGGCAGGAAGACCACTGCTTCCAGACACACGGGTCTTCTTCCTGCAAGAGGAAGAAAATGTGCCGGACAAACGTGATGGAGACTTTATGAAGGAGGATGATAGGAAAGACCATGCAGTGGGGTTCTGAATTGCTTTAGTAAAGTAAAATACAATAGCTTTCCACAGGGACTGAAAAAGGGGGACTGACTAACACACATGCTCAATACATTTATACAAGATTTATGTTGTTCAGATTGTCAGATATTGATGACATCACAAAACCTGCACAATTACAATTAGTTGCAGATGAATAAAACATCTTTTGTAACTGCATTTTTGTGGTTAGATCAGCGAAAAAGCATCACATCATGACTAGGGCTGGGCAGTAACGCAATAAAATTCAAAACATGATCTTATCTCTGTAATATTTTGGTGATAACATGGACACTTTTCCCCAAACACTCTATTGGTAGCCTCCATAAGGCTCTGTGTGAGTGACAGGTGGATTTAAACAAACACAGCAAAGTGTGAACTTTCAGGAGAATCAAATTACTTTTAAAGGCGATACACATTTTTTTTTTTTTTTTGCATATCTCCCACCACTAATCATGACTGATATCAATGAACAAATGTTTTCTTTTTCATTAATTTTCATACAATGAAATACTGGCCCCTGCCCCCATCTGACAGTGTTATATCATCTCATAATAAAATCTGAAAACAAGTGGTGGTACCAATAAATTTGCAATGTGCAGTAAATAAAAAATAACACAAGGAATCAGAAACAGACCAGCCCTAAACCCCCTGCAGTGCTCACCGAACCACACCTAAGAGCCTAACGCACAGATCAGAACAATATGCTGAAAGATGAGCCCTTAACCAAAAATGCAGCAGTAAAAGGCAGCTCCAGTGTATCTCCATTCAACATCCCGAGTCCCAGTCTCACAGCCAAGCCTAGATCCTGTCTCAAGCCAGCAGCAGATAAAATTACTGTTTGAAAAAGTCCTTGTAAATGAACTGGCTGAATTAAACACCATTCTCTTACAAGTTGGCATGACTCCACCCCACACCAAGAGAAGTTGGGCCAATGTCACATTCCCAAGAACGCTGCAAGTGCAAACTATAAATCGACCACCTGACATGCATTACAAACGACTGGCTTGTAGTAGGTGAAGATGGACAGTGGCAAATGTACACTGACAGGATCTCCAGTGCTCTCTGTAGCATGCTTCATGAAGGTGGATACAAGAGCGCAGAGATCACCAGCGTCAACCAAACCTGCTACAGTGCGCTAAAATAGGATATCTCAACATAAACGATGGTCAAATTTTGTAACCCAGCAACGAAGAGTGCCAAGGGAGACATGCTGCAACAGTCATCACTCTTTTCATCAGCAACATTGAAGAACATTTGTGATAAATACCTCGGCAAAGTCAGAGTGAACATCAGAAACCTGCCTCTGCGATGCATTTATACATCAACACTGAAATATTCATGCTTCTTTGTTAAGAATTCATGTGAACCAGTGAGGAAGTTAGTCCCCTGGGAGAAAGTGCAGATAAATTAAAGGGATTCACCGCTCTTGGCATAAGTTGTCACCAGCATATAGGACACCTGACATAAAGAAATGGCCCATTATAATAAATACATAGACTTTAATTTAGTCACAAGAAGTCACAATAGTCAAATTAGACCTTGTGCAGGTTCCAAGCTGCAATATTGTATCAGAAACTACACCCAGAGAACAAATTAAGCAAGAATTTTGATATGCAACACGGAACCAATCTCTGCACAGTGCACATACACAATTTATGATAAATTTATAAATTTGTCCTGCTTGTTTTGAAAGAAGATGTCACTGGTGTGTACAACCATTGGCCAGTAATATGAAGGGCTTACACCAAAACACAACTAAACCCTCTCACTGTCTATGGGCAACTGAGACTCCACAGTTCACCAAACACATTTTATAGCAAATGCGTGCATGTTTTCTAAATACTTTAATCGTTTTTATTTATTTTTTATTAGATTACAACTGTCAAATTTAACAGATGCAACCAAGTAGGTGCCTTTTATAAATTTTACATTTACTTTAGATGGCGCCTTTACAAATTGCCGTCTTATTGCCATGAATAATTGTGAATTACACTTCATTGCTCATCCACCTTGCATTATGGCGTGCTTGACATTTCCAAATATTATTAAAATAATAAATCAACACTGGTGTGTCGCCACTGTGCAATAACAACTAAATGGAAACAAAGCTCCAAAGATTTAAAACGTATGTAGATGCGTTGGTTAATTATGGCAAATATAGAAACTGTAAGAAAATTATTTTATATTTTATAAATGGGTGTGTATTGTTTCAGTATAACAATAATGCACCTGTTGTTGTGAATATTGGTGACATTTAGGGGTTGTCTTCATGTTGATGGCGCAGTAACAAAGAGGAAACATTATATCTTTGTTGGAAGGGCACCATTTCTCCGCAAAAACATTACACCCAACCTCCAACAAAATGAGAGGAGTTCCAGCATGCAGACGCAGCCTCAGCGTGTGTGTGAGGAGAGTGTGTGAGAGCTGTCAAGAGCAGAGCGCACAGATGAATAGAAAAGTGTTCCCATGAATTCTGCTGAATGACTAATTATACTTCATGTATGCACTGGTTTTTTTCTTCAATTCTTTCAGAGCTCTTTTAAAAACAATGGACTGAAGAAAGTCTTTGATAACCACAGAGTACAGCATGGGATATAAAAAAAACAAATATACAAACTATAAAATAATCACTGTCACTTCAAAAGCATTACATTGTTTCATTTATAAGAGACATAAAAGTAACAGAAAAACAGCGGGACAATATTTCTACAAAGAGTAACGATATTTTACTGTACTACTGCAATTACTTAACAGCACTTTTACAGATCACAAATATAAATTCTATGCATTCTAGCTTTGAATTGCAAAGATGGAAACAATAAATGTCAGCATTATTAATAGCCCATTTGCCATAATTAACCAATACATTCACACAAGATCTTCAATGAGCATGTGCATGCAGCCAGGTAGGCTATATAATGTAAATAATACATAAACAAATCACAACTGTGACAAACAATAAATCCCTTTTCACACTAAGTGTTGCATTAATTTCAATAATTATGTATGAAACTAATATAACAGTTCTGCCTGTCACAAACACATATGAATCCCGCCATGCAAATGGACATTACTTTCATATTTTCCCTGCAGCTCTCATAACCCACACAGATTTTACCTGTGGGGTGGTGCCCCCAGATTATGGTCGTTGGGCTGCATTTGACAATCATAAACCTAAGTGAAATTAAAAACTCCCATTTTAAAGTTAGCTCTGCTTAGCCAGTTCAGGAAAACTAAAGCACACCTCAAATGCCGTATAAGATATCTTGGCATTTACTTAACTTGTGGCGCATATTTGTTTAACCAAGAAGCCTTTATTACTTTTGATATATTTAAGCAGTAAATGTTGATTTGGCTTAATCAAAACTCTAGCTTCAAGGTCTTGGGTAAATCTAATTTCCCATGATTTATTATGCGATATTTGAAGAGTGCCACTCTGTCAACTCTGTCAACCTTTTATATTAAACAAAGCCGCTGTCTATGACAACATCTTGCTTTCAACATCTCGTTCTGCAGTTGGGAGAATACACGAGCATTGCCTCTATGCACCATCTTTTACGCACGCTTATTACAGACGAATCACACAGCCTACAGCTGCCATAGTGTCCGTGGTGTGACAAAGGGACGTAAGTGTTGGACTGACCTGAGTGGGGAGCCATTGGTATGTGCGAGGGATAGTATTTCCCCGGCGGGAAGTGACCGGCGTGCTGCACGGAGCCGTGTCCGGAGGGAGCGATCCGAGAGGCGGCTCGATGCACCAGGGCGCCCCGCTCTGACAGAAGGTGTGCCTGAGCCGCGAAATCCCGTCCTTCCATTCCGAAGAGGGCAGAGTAATCCGAAATCCGGATAGGGCAGCTCAGGAAAATCAAATGTAACCCATATAAGAATCCTTCCTCTTACGTTTATGTGTTGCATTCAGTCGATCGCAGGCTTCTCCAGCCACAAACGCAGCCCCTGATCATCTTTTCTGTCAAAGAGAAAATACAATTAGGCAAGGCATGAATATTCCTGTCGTGATCTCATATTGTCAACATGGCATAAAACACACCGTAATCTTAAAGGTCTGCTGCCTATGAGAGGACTGGCTCAGAGCAACACTGAGACCTATATAATTGTGCTAAAAAAGTGATTGCACAGACTTTGCAACTGGTCAGCGAGACATCTCCGTACTCACGTTATTGATCGGGCTTGGGCCTATATGCATCATATAGGCGAGATGCTCTTCAGACATACGCAAATCGACATCGCCCTGCACTATATTCGATCACTTCACTATTTTAAGTCTCAGTCCATCAGTAGAAAGGTTGGCTGTACGCAATATCATACGATTATTTATGACGTGTTGGTAATTAAAAACAGTCATCTTATATATTTGTTAAGACATCATAATGACCACCCTGTACCCTAACCTGCTCGTTCTATTGTGTCTTTTTGAACTCCTGTCATCTTTTAGTTCTTATCACACCTTACACTATTTTAAATGCGCAACAATAAAAGCCATCACCAAATTTCAAGCGTATCCATAGTTACTGCAAAAGCCTATAAATACACATGCAACAGTAACATGATTGGTAAAGAATGGTAAAATAAAACAACATCCAACTGGCTCGAAATCAGCTCAGCATTTAGGGAGTCTGCAAGCAAAATGCATCAAATGCTGAGGGAGATGCACCCTCTCCCACGTTTGTGTGTAAGGCAGTGCACACACATGCGCGTGCGCGCACAGAATAACTGCACGTCTTTATTTGTCTTGACCTGTCAGGTATTTTAACAAGAAATACATTTTACACCACACACAATAGAATGGTCATTACAGAAAATACTATTTTCATAAACTGTCCTAAAAGGAAAATGACAGTCGTTAGTGGATTAAGTAATTTCCTCCCTTTAAGGCCTGGCGTTTGATCATTATAAATAAATCTTTCTTATGGTCATTGTCTTCGAAATGTTCTGGTAAATAAAATAAAATAATCCAATATAATTTTGTGTAAATTATATTCGAATACTAGAATTATTAGAGAGTGTAAAAAGCACCAAAACGTCCGTATTGCACGTTGTAGCCAAGAGAACAGGCATATTCTAGCCTCTTTCATCCCAGCACTATTATCCATGCAGCCAAACCAAGGGCTGCATCAACAACAATACACCCTTCCGTGAAGGTCCCTACCTACTCCAATGGTGCTTCATGGATAAATGAGGGACAAGCGCGAAATACGGAAAAGAATAAAAAAATAAACACACGGTGAAAGCAAGCAGGCGTCTTAATTCTCGGGAATGCTCGTGAGCGATGCGGTAGAGATCCAAGGTGAATGGGCGCCCATCAGGAGGACTGCCTTTGTCTCCATGCTGAGAAAGTGCTCGGCAGTCAGCCATTACCTTGCCTCGACATGCTGATAAATTCTCTCACTTTATGTCCACTCGGCATTTTTTATCTTTCGACACGTGAAATGGTAGAGTTTTGTGCTGCAAAAGCTTTGCCGAATTGTGGACAATTACGGCATTATTCCCACGCTACAGCTCCCACAAGAGACGTATCGCACGTATCTAAAAGTAAAAAAGTAGGCTAAATTAAAATGAAAGCCGTTTCCAAAGCAATCTTTTGAGACTACATTTATCGCTAACAAAACAACCAGATCGATAGTACCACATGTTTTCAGCGACACGGTTAGGTTCGGCTTGTGCTGCGAAACAGGCGGACCGTAGTGCTCGAGCTAGCCGAGGGAGAGGGACCTCGGAGCGGCTGCCGATAAAGATGGCTACCGCTGATCTCCTGGAGCAGCCCGTGCGTAAAGCTTTACGAACGCGGTCTATTTTGGATCATTTATTAGCAACTAAACAGGGCGTACACACCAAGAGTATTTAAAACATTTTCAAATCATGGAAAATCTGTTAAAGGACCAATAAAATAAAATAAAAACAAAAACAGTGCTTTAAGGTTTTTGGCGAGCCCGTATCCTATGCTATCCACAAGCAATTCACTAATTTGTAAAATAAATAAATTAATAATAATAATAATAATAACAACAGCAAAACAACAACAACAGTAGTAATAATAATAATAATAATAATAATAATAATAATAATAATAATAATAATTTGTACGAAGGCAGCTAAAAAAGGCAGGAAAAAAAATAGTAAAACGCACTGACCAAGTCTCACCATTTATTCAACAAAATACTACACGCTACCAGACCAGAGAAATATACAATAAATATAACATAAAATGTACTTACTGGTATGTTTAATCCTTGCATAACAATAAATAATAAAATCACAAATCACTGGGAGAGAAAGTGTAAGGTGCAAAGCCCATTAAAATTCAAAATATGGAATAAAACATGTGGCAGGTGAAATCCTACAGTTTGTCCATGTGAGGCTGTGCAGTAGCCTGCTGGTTCAGTCTATGGAAGCAGTGGGACTGGGGCTTCCGGCCTGGCTGGATCGCGGCTCGGATCTCAAGGCAGCGGTTTCTCTCCCTGTGCAACTGCGTGCCTCGCGTCCCAGCCAGGGTAAACACGCCTCTCCATTGGTCGGAAAGCGGCATGGTAATGAGTTTGTACCGCCCGCTCGGAGAGGAAAAGGCACTCGGATTGGCTGGGTTCACACGCCGATGCTGCGCGGACCGACGACACCAAACATTGGAGAGAGCGCCAGATTTAAAGCACTGGCACTGAAAGGGAGCATTGACCAGTTGGCATTCACTATGCAGAAGTTAAATATCACAAAACAGTGGGATGTGTCTAATTTAGTTTGTGAAATGATATAGACTTGTTTGGCGTTTGACTCAATCCAACCCATTCTGAAAATGTGATGTGTGGGCTGTAATAATATTCATAACACTGCAGAAGACAGTTGGGCTACATAACAATGACAGAAGTAGCAAACACTTTGGATATTTTTCTCTTTGGAAAACAATATAGCCCCAAATATAGCCAATCTGATAAAGACATTATAGGATCTAGGCATATAAAATAAATAGAATAAAGGCATATCTTATCTTATCTATACATAATAATGAATCAAATTAATGATTGGAGTCAGAGCAAAACATTTCTGCAATATTTTTTTGTTATTGGATAGCGGCAAAGTAGGCTATGCGATATTGCACATTTTATGATTGCTTCGGTGAACTGTATGCTGTGTCTCAGCTCCATTTCAGTGTTTCTGTGAAGGCAGCTCAAGAAATGTTAATCATAATAATAGCCTCCATTAGACCATTTTGCCAGCAGTCTGGACAAGATGTGCAAATTAGGCCTATAGGTAAGCGTTTCAAAAACAAATCTTACTGATGTTTATATCATGCAGTCTTCAATAATAGGACACAATTTGTATATTGTATAGGCCTTATTATATTTAATATTGTATCATATTACTTATTTTTCTGTGTTGGGTCTTTTCCCTGGATTTATGGATTATTACTATGGTTATTACAGTTTGCTAAACGTTTACAAATGGATCCCCCAGTATGGAGGGATTTTATTGGCTGGCTTGGCGCCAGAGCATTGTCAGTCACAGAGTGTAAACAAGGCTCCGATTGGCTGTTGGCCAGTCCGCATTGGGCTGTCTGAGAAAAAGGCAATAACTGGCCCTGCGGTTTCAAGGCGTCCCCTCAAAGATGATGAAAGGGGATAAGACGAGGCGGTTTCAAGGCATCCCATAGGCGGACCCCTATTGGCCCTGAAGCCATATGAGTCAAGCGTGAATCAAAGGGAATGGTGCTATGGGGGGGAAATTATATGTTGGATATTTAGAATAATGGAGGTTAGTATTGGATACATTTGAACCGGCGATGCGTAATTGTTACAAAAAGTTATGAAAACATCCAAAACGATCCTCGTGTAACCAACGCCAGGAAAGGGAAGTGGAAATCTCTTTCAGCGTCGTTTCGAGGATAGCTGAAACCGCGTTGGCTATTCTGTTATCACGGAGAAATACTGCGAGGATCACCATTTCTATCCGCTCGAGGTTTGTGGTAGCCCCGGCCTGTAGGGTAAACGCTGAAAAGGCCGTGTTGTTGGAGAATTTAAGTTTTTGTTTTTGTTTTATTTTGTTTTGTTTTTAGGCTGATATATTTTGAAATAAGTTCGAATTTTTATAGTGGATCTATGGCTACTGAAATGCAAAGATTAATATTGTTCTGAAGGGAAGCGAAGGCGTCAATGTAACTATAAAGAGCACGCATCTGGTCCACAATTAATAAAACGTGCAGGGTTTTTGTGGAGTGTATTGTCTTTGAAACCAGGCCTATTGAAGGTTTTGTGTAAAATATGTGATCTCAGTTTTGTATCTTGGAGCACGTTATTGGGGCCTTAATAGAAAGTAGCCCATTTGACGTGCACATTGTTTTTAAATAAAAAATTCTGTAATTAAATTGCTATTTTTTCCATTTGCACACTTACACTTTTAGTCTTTGTGGATTGATATTGGACCCAATTACAATTCTCAAATATTAAATAGTGTATAGTCCATGTGTGTCCATGAAGCATCAGTGGCTGTAAAAAATAAATGTCTATCTATAAAAGTATAGTATAGTATAAGTATAAGTAGAAAGCCTAATAACTTTTTTTTTCAATATCCAAAATTTTGCATTGCTTTTATCAACTGGTTTAGGAGTTCAATACGTCTATCTTCTTTGCTTTTACCCATACCTATCAAACAAAATAGTGTGTCCACCATGAAAGGAAGTGAACAAAATTGGTTGATAGTCAAAAGAGGTTGTAAGTGGTACCACACATACAACAGTAATAATGTGCAGTTAGTGATTTCTTTAGGAAAGGAGCATTTTTACGACAACAATTGTCCTTGGTCAATGAAGCGGCGATGACTGACAGTGTGTGCCTCCCACCCATGGACAAAAAGAGCCTGAAGCAAAACACTGCTCTCTGCTTCTACTTGAACAATTATAATATTCAGATATACTTATAATTGGACATTTATAGCATCCAAATCATAATGGTAATTTTAACCTTTTAGAAAATTTTAATGTATACAGAATTTTAAATGTCAAAATATTCTCTGATTTTACTTGCATATGCTTTATTTTTGTGGTGTTTTGTATTTATTTAATTCATTAATTAGTTATATATTTTTTTATTTATTTCATTTTTTGTGTGATTTATTTTTGAATAGCTGGAAAGTGGTTTATCATAGTAGGTAGTTGCCAGGCAGACATGTGTTAGCATATGGCACAAATAGAGCACTCTGATGCAGATGGCACTGACATTGGCACAGATAAAAATCACCACTTGTTATTTTTAGATTTTACTGAGAATCAAACAGAATAAGGTGTACACTGGAAACCTTAACAATACAGATTTTCTGAACTATTTAAAATTGTGTTATTGCAGGGTTCCGCCACAGTCTAACTCTGCATGGCAAGCTGCACAAAACACACACAAAAAGAAAAGAAAACAAAATAACCACACAAAACACAATGTTTCAAGATGTTTTACACTTTGTCTGATTTTAGTGTAATTCTGTTTTCATATATTATTATTGTGCTGTTCTGTTATTGAAGCCATAGTTACAAAAACCTTGAACTCCATTATCAACAACATTTGATGGAAATATATGTATACCATCATCCATGTTTTTATCCTTTATTATTCATCTACAGAAGTGGTGTGCTGCAGGACACTGGAGGGGCATTTGCATGTTTCTGCCATGGTCATGTGACCCAAGATGGCTGTTGTCAGAGAAAGCTCTTGTCTGGGAGAAGAAAGGGGGGTTTGTGGAGTGATTGATTCGTATCCCAGCTGCAGGTTGGAGAAGCATTGCATAAGCATCACATGGTGAAACTGGGTAGTCATGGCAGAGATCAGATTGGGGCTAAACTTACAAACCCCAGTGCATCTTTTTGGGGCTTTAAACAATATATATATATATATATATATATATATATATATATATATATATATATATATATATATATATATATATATATATATATATATAATTTCTTAAATTTAGTTTAGTTGCCTTCCTTATCCTGTTTGCAATGTACAATACAGATGTAACTACAAATTTTATTGTGGCTACCAGTTTGTTCTTTGTTGGTGTCATGGAAATGTACATTTAGATGTACATTACAGATCTTTCAGAGAAATCAAGAAACTTTACATTACAATTAATTTAAGTGAAATCATCTCTAAATTTTTTGGTAATAAAATAAGCCATGCCATTTTTTGTACCTGTCCCAAGCCTTGATAAATGGAGGAAAGAACATGGAACAATATCAGTATATAAATCATACAAAAGAACAACTGAAAGATAGAAACAGAAAAAAACATTGAAATGTATAAATAAAAAATGAGTAATATTATGCATCCCTAATGGGTGAGCATCCCTAATGCTAGCACATTAGCACAGCAGTCTATATTATTGCATTCATGTATGGACCTAGCTCAAACTTGAGACAAGCCAAGACTTCTAGCATCTGCTCCATAATCAATAGGGAGTGGGCCTCAATCAATATAGATACATTAAGATCAGTTTCTTATAGGTTTTCACACAGTGCTGTGTAATCGGTGCTCCACTTTCCTCTTCACTCTCTTCTCTTTGCTGTCGCTGCAATAAATCCAGTTTAGTCGCCATAGCATCAAATCAGTTTATATGACATGTATATGCCTTTCAAATTAAGTTTCCAATTAAAGATGTCCCCTACAAGGCTTCAACCAGTTTCCATCTCTGCCACTGGCCCTTATAACAGATGGCACCTCACTCTTATTAATTTCACATCCCAATGTCCGATTGTGCTCGCAACATAAAAGTGATGAGCTGTATTTCAACATGGCGACTGATACGACTTGCAAAGATACGAGGGCTTTTTTATGGGTCTTCAAATATGCTGCAGTTATCTCTCTCACTAGCTACCTGACAAGCCAGCAACACCTGTCAAAAGATAAAAAAGCTAACCATACTTGATCACTGGAAAAATAAAATGCAGCTATAGTTCAAAGAGCAATACATGCTGGAAAATTCCCGGACAAAAAATCTGGTATCATGTACAATGAGTTTTGGGACTTCTTTTGGAGCTGTTTGCGTGTTGATTTCTATTTTCCTAAACAAATAGTGGCGCACAAAAGGACGCGCATGGCAAAATGGATCCTTTCTGACAGCAGACAAATGACTTCCAGCTCCACACAAGCTCACTATTTTTCCTTTGATGAGATATTTTGGAGAAAACATGAAAACACAAAGCTGAATGTACAGTAGATGTGTGTCTGCAACCATTACATGTAAATATTCCCTATTGTCAGTGTACATATATGATCCAGATTATGCTAAATTGATTTCAGTAGAAAGTAGTATATTGCACTATGGTTTTTCTTACTTACTATGACAATCATGATGCTACAATTTTGGGTTTGTCCCAAGCTTAGAAATGAATTAACAAACTAAATAAAGTATCTATCTATCTATCTATCTATCTATCTATCTATCTATCTATCTATCTATCTATCTATAAGAGGCAAGATAGGGCTGTGCAGTTCATTGAAGTTCAAATATGATTGTAATAATAACACATTTTAGGGCTTGTTCTGCCATTTTTCATACAGTGGCTTTTAATACATGAGTTATCACACTACATGATTACTAATACTTAAACAAACTTTATTGATCCGCAAGGGAAATTACTTGAACACAGCATGTTATTTAGGCTTCAAACTGCACACAATCAGTGAGAAAAACAGAAAACACTACTTTTGTGGTGTGTGCAGGTGTGATTTTTCCATCTCCAATTAGTGATAGGAAATGCTTTGCAAACAGTGAAACAAATAAAGCTGTTATTAATTCTATGTTGCATCTTTACACTATCACTCAATGTTAAAGTATGCAGAGTATTCAGAATACAGTACTCTGGACCATTATCGGAATACGTTACAAAATACATTTTAATGCAGGTATTCAATATTATGTAACTAAATATATTTTCAAAGTATTTTTTTCCTCCGTAACATTTGCCACTACACACACACACACACACACACACACACACACACACACACACACACACACGCACACACACACACACAGAATTATTATTGCATAAATTAATAATAAATTATTGCAAAAACAATTTAGTGATTATATATTTTCCCCCATAATTTAGCTGCAAATGGCTGCACAGTTGTGACTACGATCACAGACAAAAGCCCAACATCTTTCTTCATTCAAGACAATATACAGTATGAAGTGTCTAGTGATGGCTAAAAGGAGAGTATGTATGTGTAGAGTCTAGTTTAATAGATTTTTACTTAACAGTCGCTGATGTAGTGTTTTATATATTTATTTAGTATGCCAACTGAGTCTAACTGCAGTTCCCTCACTGTGAACCTCTCACACTGACTTGGATAAACCTTAACATAAAGCAGGCTGCACATGTTCGTTAGTGTCATTATTCACATGGGACACAGGCCTAATGGAAGGAGGAGGAGGGACTTCACACACCCATAAGAATAAGACATGACACTGGATGAGAGATTCCTTTTCAATATAACAATTAAAAAATTCTGCAAGTGGGGGCCTTCGTGCAACATCACAGTTAATGCATGAAACCAAAAGTAATTAATACAACGCTTAATTGTCTGCTATAAAGTCAATCAAAGATGGAGAGCTGGTCTCTAGTGGGAAGAGACACATGTTTGATTGTGATCTGAGGAAACTCTCTTAAGCAGCTTTTAGGTTGATAAAATAACATAGTAGGACTAGTTTAGCTTTGTCTCGGGCTGATAGGTGTAGCCTACGCCCTGTATTTGGTCACCTCATTGCAGTTGAACATATTAAAGGCACGGGCAAAGGCAGTTTGTTTGATCAGCATATATTTTTAATTGGCTCCCTGCACCATAGGGTGGCTACAATGCCACAAAGTAGAGCCATGCTGTACCATTGCTAATTAAAGTCATTATAAATTCTAGGCATGCCGTAGAATTCAATGTTGCATATATGTATGTGTAGAATATGGAGAGCATGTATTAGCGTAATTCTATTGTTCTCATAGTGAATACAGGAGATTCTCTAATCACGATATAGGGTATTTCTCATGTACAGTTAATGCTGAAAAATGTTATCTATTTTTCTTGTATACTAAAATTTAATCACCAACTTGTGCTATCTATTTTGGTGGTTTTAACCTGCTGTTTTATGGCTTGTATTACATATTCACATCTGTCCTACTGAGTATATTGAGTTTTAATTACAGTACTTTGTCATGTTTGAAATAATTGATGTCAGGAAAATGTGTATCTCCGTAGAGAATTCTTTTGGGAAAGCTTTGGGAAACAAATAATTTCAAGTTAAAACAGGAGAAGCTGCTGATAAAGTTATTACCAAAACCAAGCCATGGTTTACAAGTTTGATTCATTGTCAGTGATTACATTTAATAACATAGAATTCATGTTATTGTATATATTTACATGCTTATTCACCTGAAGTAACAGTAAATCTTAACACTTATTTTGGTAGTCAACTAATCAGTGATTTTATTTATTTATTTATTTTTTTGATTAGTCAAACAATTATTTTAGATTTTTAAATACATTTTTATAAATAAAGAAATATGGTAACTGAGGCTTCTATATAGAGAGTGTAGTGTTTTATTAATAGAAATCAGAAAATTGTTTATACTTTTTTGATAATCTGATACGACATTGTTGCTGTTTTTTGGCGTGTATTTTAGAGTCTGTATACTACAATTGCAATTACAATTATCATAATTGGAAGAAGAACAAAACACTCAATTTGTTAACATGAGAACTGTTGGAAATCCTCTGAAAATGTGTGTAGACTCCATGGGAAAAGGTAAGGAAAAGTCATCTGAGGACAGTGGCCATTTGAAATCATAGTGGTGACTCAAAGCTGCCTGTAACTATGTATTTTGGATAGCCCCATGCACTCTATTGGTCAGACTCTTGGTTCTGGCTCCTATTGACTCAAGCAGGACAAACAGCAGACAGAAAGATGTGGCAAAAGCAAGTGAAAAATGGATCTGGAGAATCTGGAGTGAGGGTGGGGTGTCTCCTCAACCATCGCCTGCTTCCTGTGCGGAAAAATCCATTCATCATTCTCCTGCGGACGTGTCATGGCTTTACTTTGGCAATAGGCAGAAATGTGGCAAAGATGACACCCAGGATTGATGAGGTGCAGGCGGGGGTGGCTGGAGGGGGTCTGGGGTGGAGATGGTCAAAGCAGATGTGGATTAAGGTGCGTTGGGATGGACTCGGAGGCAAGGACTTAATGAAGGTCAACATGTTGCCTTCTGCGTCCTTTTGATGATACCGGAGATGGTACGGTATACGAGTATGTCTACTGTGTGTAGTATGACTCCAGAGCATGCATAATGAACCAGCAGGCAAGAAAATATTAAGTCAGTTCACTTTTGCCGTGGGCCAAAGCTGGAGACTATTGAGATAACCTGGATTATTTTAAAGGTCCTATATTACACAAAATGGATTTTTGTGAGCTTTAAGCATTGTTATGATGCTGTTACCTCATCAAAGACATACCCAGAGTTATGTTTGAATAATCCTGGTTTATTAGTCTAATAAATAAATAAAAAAAAATAATAATCTAAAAAAAAAAACTTGCAAAATCATCTGGTGACATTGCCTGCATGCCTCCAGATGTTTAAAGCCATATTGTGCAATCTTCCAGACAAAGCAGAAAAAGTTACATGATGCCCTTTTGAAATTAGGATTACTTTTTGTGTGGGCCTTTTCCATTGATATCTGGCTGCATTATGACAATTTTGTCTTCCACCTTTTTGTCTTTTTTCCCCTGGCATGCATTGTTAAAACTTGTGGATTTTACATTTACAGTAGTTTGGACTTTCTCTTTTTTATTATTATTTTTTTTTCCTCATGCCACACCTGCAATTAGACCTGATAATTTCCTGTATTGACATCAAACCTTTTTAACTGACAAACTCCACTAATGAGCCTTCAACCTAAAATTCCTCCCATTTGTATCCAAATGCAAACTGTCAATTAAATTATTAATAGCTTTAATGATTCTTTTCAACATGCAGATTTTTAGCTTGCACACACTAATTCTATAATTGTTTGTTGATGGATTTGAAATGTCAGAGTGCACTCAAAGGGATCGTAATGCTGAGGTGGGTGGTGGAATATAGTGGAAACAAGATTTAGTCTACTTCAACCGATAAATTTGAAACAAAACAGTCAAATGTTGCAAGCATTTATTTTAATTGTGATGGTAATTGTTGAATCTGTGTTTCCAAATTTTCTGTATGTGTTTGTCTGCCGTTCAACAGACTGGCCATTCTAACAGGCCACCCATCTCAAGCCCATAGTTACTAGAAATGGCTTCAGTTATTTGCAACCTATAAGCAGATAAAAATATACAGTAAAATGTATTTTGCTATTGCAAGACACAAAATCTTAAATTAGAAAATTCTGTGGTTCACTTATATAACACTATGAAAAAATGTATGACATATTTTTTGAGATCCTAAGAAATTGTATCACATTGGATTTTTGGAGTTAAAATTGTTGATAAAATTGTTAAATAAATAAAATAGTAAAACATCTTTAGTTGCGGATTGGGTAAAACAAGAGTTTTGACTGTAGTGCCTCACCTTGAATCTCAGGAATACCTTATATCTATAGTTAATTAAAAGGGACTTAAAGATTGAGATAACTGTATGTTGTGCATTTTTATTTATCATATATTCTGTATCACTATTAGAACTGCACAAACGGACCATTCTGATGGCACAATCCCAGACTCCCTCTAGTGGTGGGCACCAGTTAGAGCCCATATGTACAATGTGCTAAATAAAAGCATGTAAATTAGCCATATGAAAAGGCGTTCCTGCCCCCCTCCTGCCCAGTCGTTCTCACACCTCTGTAAGTATACCCCCGTCTGACTCAGGACGCCCTGCGCAGTAGACTTCTCCAAACTCAGTAGCTGATCAGAACCAGGTGAGTCCAGCCCTCCATGTGCTTTCCATTTGAGCAGGATGTAAATGGACTCAATTGAATCCAAATGCAAAACGTGTCTGTCAGATGCAGGGGAAGTGGCACTCTTTCAAAGGCCACTGGATCATGGACATGTGAGTGTAGAATAAACACTTCACCGGGCTGGGCTGGTGCCGTTAAACTGCTTCATGTGAAACTGAAGTGAGTTGTATGTTAAAAATACTAAAAAGTACTGTGCAGAAATTAAAAGAGGTTCTTAAAGGTGTACTATGTAACTTTTATGGTAGAGGGGCCATCAGCTGCTTATCTGCATGGAGAGTTTATGCTTTCTGAGCAATAAAAAAACACCTGTAATAAAGTATAAAATGTGAGATAAGTGAGTTTAAATATAGTTCACTGCTTGGTCACTAGTTGACCAGCTGGTGCATAGAGTAGCTTTTGACTAATAATGCCATACTGTGAACCATTCAAAACAATGGATTAACATCTCCATGGAGACAAGTGGGTATGCTGCTATAGAGTGCACCTTTAAGGTTCATTTTTGCATATAAAGAAAGGATTTATAATAGAAAAAGTACAAGAGAAGGCCTATTAAAAGTATGCCGTAATGCCTCATCATAAAACGTTAACTGATCTTAAACCGGGACTAACCAAGGACTCAACCTGATCGAAACTATGGAGAGCACCAATGTTGGACTAACTGGAAGAATTTATAGTTTATCTGAATACAGGAAAACTGCACTACCGTTAATGACTTATCCACCACTAATTTTCATACCACACACAAACACACATTGTCAGTGGTCTGCTTTAGGCTTTCCCTTTTTTACATCTTGCAAGGAGAATGGCTCAATCAGTCATGGCTGTTCGGAAGGGAACACATAAAAATTAAAGACTTCCAGCAAATCTCACACAATTGTAACACATTCTCCTTTGTTTAGATTGGCAAGAATAACACGATTTCTGACACTCAACATGTGGTTTTACAGTTCGACCCCCGTCCGCATTTAAAAGATGATTTTGTACAGGCATAAAGGCAGTGAGAAAAATAAATATCTTTGCTGTGTAATTACAAGAGTCGAAGGTGACACAAAAGGGGAAGGGGTGGTGAGAGAACGCATAGGCCAGTGTCTTATGGGTTAAATTTGGATAGTATTTGACAGTGAAATGGGACTCTGGTACATTTGAAGACATTATTTTCAGTCAGTGTTGCCTAATGAGCTCGTTAGATAAGATGAACAGCTGATTGATCACAAAATGGAGCAGGAAGAAAAAAGTACCATGTGGAATAGTGGAAGGTGATGGAGGAGAGAGGAAATAGGTGGAGCAGAACTGCAGACAGAAGAAAGACTCGGACTAAATGAAAAAGAGACTGATCACATTTACTATGACTACTGCATTAGTTTCCACATAAGACAGACTGTTTAGTTAAAGGTCTGTACCTAAGTAAAGTTGATTTGCAAAAGCTTTCACATAATAAGCCTTGTAATCAGCCTTATTTTTATGCTAGTGGAAATTCAAAATATTAAAACAACACTCAAAAAAGAAGGAAAAAGAAAAGACATGTTGAAATATAGCTTTTTCCATTTAAAGGACCTTATTATGCCACATATTTGGATACTTTCAGCGCTGGGATTGAATATCTCTATTGAACAAAAGGTAAAAGCTGTTGAAACAACTACATCACAAAGTGAAACTGAGCATTTTGAGGATTGGCAATCTAATAAACCAGAATTAGTCAAACATGTGTGAATGAAACAAAACACAACTTGTATGTTTTAGATCAGGTAACAACATTATAATGTGGCTTAAAGCTCATAAAAGTAAATTTTGCGGAATATAGGACATTTAATTATTTTATGTTGCAAATACAAAAACGAAAAGTTAATTTAACATAAAATAGAAAAATGTTGTAAAAAGTGACCAAATCTATCATAATTTCCTTATTATTATTTATTATTATTTTCTTTTTTTTCTTTTTTATGTTTAACAACGATTTATTTTAGATGTAGGCCTATGTTTCTTTGTTTGTTTGTTTGTTTGTTTTGTTTGTAAGTGACTGCATTGTGTTATTTTGAACACATTTCTCTACATGTCTGCATGGTCTATAATGTCAATGTTATTTTGTTTTACTTTTCCACAACCACTTAATCAACAACAAAAACATGGTCTATTGCTGCTTTTTATGTGATATCCTGCAGAATAAACATTATAGGTTTGAACTATCCACATTTAACCTTATCCTTTAAGGGATGTTGACAAATTATTTACATATTTTTATGTGTAAATGGGGTAGTACAGTTAACCAAGTTTCAAAGATGGCAAAAACAGTCTTGCCTTAGACTTTATCTGACAATACAAGACAATAAAAGGCTTAACATTATTACACAGCATACAGTAAATGTGAAACAAAGAAACTAAAGCTGGAATCACAGGAGCGAGCACACAAAGAAGGTGGGACTGCCTTGTGTATGAGACTGTAAATGATGTGATTTGCGCAAGCATTTGTTCCCCTTGGGCGAACTTGATGGGCTGCGCTGTCTGAACTGAAGAGACACAAGAGGCGCCCCCTACAGTTGGTTTTGGGTGGCAGTTTTAGCGGGAAAAAGTCTGTGAAGAGGGTCAGTGTTAAATAGTCGGCATGGCGCAGTGATTCAGATGAACAGATGTGCTCGCAGCTCCAGCTGTTGCCAGATGTGAACACGGGAGCATCTGCAGGAGCGCTCACTGGAGGGTAGGCGGCGAGTATATCGCAGTGTGACTGATTGCGTTTGGGATGCATTTAAGGCTGACCAAAACACTTGCAATTTGGATTCATTACTGTGTTGATAAGGTCTACTTGCTCAGCTTAAAGGTGCACCACGGACTAAAATAATACAGCAACATGTGTTAATTTACAACCTTAGTTAAATGTGCTCCCAAATTTGGCCTTCTGTTTGCATATGGGCTGCAAGACACTTGAGGAGTCAGAGGAGTTGTTTGTTGCATTTGATAGAGCAGATTTCCTTTTTTTTTTTTTTTCTTTTTTTAAACGTTTAACATTCCATCGTCTGAATGGGCCAACACCAAAAGCACTAAAATATGACAATTGAGAACAACAGGAAAGACCAAATAAGAAATAAAGGGGGAGATCATCTTTTGTGTGCTTCCTAGAATATGAAAACTGATGAGACATATAAAACCAATAAAATGTTATGGCACCCCGGGAGATGGCAGATTAAAACGTGCAAAGGCTGAATTCTACCAATAAAGGTGAAGACAGCTTTGGCTCCACTGCTGTGTAGAGAAGTGTGTGAATGGATTTCGCAATACCAGTACTAAAGCCACTTGCACAAAAAGGGAATGAACTGGAGACCAATCAATTAATACCCCCACCCTTCAAGAACCGACATAATGGTGGAAAAGCTTTTAGGCCCATATAAGTCTGATACTTGCTGAGATCAAACATCCTGTGGCATTGAGTATAAGGATCGAGTTAAGGCCTTCTCAATGCATGCTCACGGGGGCATGTGCTATTTTCCAATGTATATGTATTAAGTTTGTGCTGAAAAGCGTGCAGTTGAATGGATGTTTTCAACAGAGCATGCCATAGCCAACACTATTCGTACTTTTAAATAATGTTTTTAAAATGCAGGTGAGCAGTAGATTAAGTCATGACAAGGTTAAAAGCACCTCCCCCAACCATAAGGATATTTTACTCACAATGTAACTAAAACAGTGGATAACTTTAGAAGGTATAATAACAGTAATTATTATTATTATATAGTCACTTCACAGCTTTGTGCAATATTCATTAATTCCAAAAATGTTGGTAGTAAGCTCAGCCATAGCTGTCCTGGGGCAGACTGACTAAAGCGATGCTGCCAGTCTGTGTCAGTGGCCCCTCTGACCAGCACCAATTACACACCACATTCATAGGCAAGGTTGGGTTAGTGTCACTTTTCATACAGCCACTGGTAAATAGTCATACTTTAATGTCATATGTACTATGCTCGAAACAGATACACAATTGAAAAAGTAAAGTCACAAACAATGCAAATGATGCAATGCTAATACTAATAGCAGCTTTTTGAGTCTGTCACAAATAGATGTTTTCTATTAATAGCAAAATAAAAAAAAAAGTTGTTTGTTTCATCATTTTAGTAAATCAGCCATCTCTGACAACAAGTATTCACTTTATTTTCTGTTCAAACCAAACACAACCCCTAACAGAGTACAGAAGTTACACAGAGCTGCTTTAAATATCTAAACTAAATAAAGACTAAAAGAAAACATTGACTCCATGAACTGACAAAGCCAGCGCCAACAGAGCAAGACTGAAGAAGTAAAAATGTTCTAGTGCCTGGAGAGACTTCATAAGGTTTAGGAGGCCTACACTCAAATATATGGCCCCTATAAATCCTCCACTTAATGTCCTTAGGGTGCAACGTTTTATGGGTGGTGACAATGACAGTAAGTTACTTTTTCACAAAAATAGCATTGGCATTGAAACCAAAGAATTTCAACACGAAGAGGTTTAGTTTTTACTTTTCCTTGTAATGGAAGTTGACATAATGCTCTACTGAACGAAACAAGGGTGTAAAGTATAATGTTTCCAGTCATGTTGGAAAGGGGTAAATCATTAAATGTACTGTAGACAGACTACATGATTCCATGCTGTTAGGGGAACCACACAACAACACAGCAGCGCCGGTCCAGAGTCGTTTTTGTAAGGATATGGGCTTTCAGTGTGCTGAATTATTGATGCAAAGGGAGTATTTTAATGTAGGTGATCAAACCACTCATTTTACCTCTTGGTAGTTTAATGCAAAGTAAGAGTGTTGTGGTCGGATGAAATGTTTTCCATCTGAAATGGACTGTGTTACGTGGAAATTTGTGTGACTGCATTATAGGGCTGTAATATGCATCCGTGATTAGGTATTTTCCAAACCATTACATCATTTACAAAGTATGGCAATAAGTTAGTGAAATATATACACACTCTTAACCATGCTTGGAAATAAAAACTAGATTAAACATGCAAAGTGCATTAAAATTATACACATAATAACAAAGCAATCATTCAGTATATGATACATTTATATAGAGCTTTTTATGTGAAAAAGTGACATACTTCGCTGTCTTATGGCCGTGGGAACAATTACGTTCAATTCAAAAACATTAAGTTCACTGTTCACTGGTTCCTTTATGACCCCACACAGGGGATAATCCATGTTTAGCAAAGCTCTCGTGGTTCTACTCGTCTACCTTATTAGAGCAGCAAGCAAGTTGTGTAATAAAATTGGTAGATTTTTTAGAACATGTCTAAGAATAAAACATTAACATTAAAGACCCTTGCTTAGCCATCAGACAGGGTTGTATTCAGTCTCTTACTACAGTGGTTTTCAACCTTTTTTCTTGAAGCCCCCCTTGCCTGTGTCCAAGACAAGCCAGGCCCCCCTAACTCCAAATCCTACCTGCATATACGCACTAAAAGAAAAAAGTGATTAACTACAAACTTTTATTTGCAAAAATTCTTTCTTAAATGTTATCAAGTGTATCTAACACACACACACACAGTTTAATTTTTGACAGCCAAACAGAATAGGTATAGCCCATTACAACAGAAAAATAATGACTCATTGCTAAGATATATCAGTATCTATATGGCTTTCTTTTCTTCTGTGTGTCACCAGGTGTATAAAATGTTCAGAAATAACTGCAAGGACATTTAACTATAAATTACCTAGGCTGAATTACCTGCCCGCTAGCTGACCTGAGGATTGCCTGCGCAAGTTCAGACGAAATTGGGCGGACCCCCTGCGATCTCTAGCGCCCCCCTTGGGGGGGCCCGGACCCCAGGTTGAGAACCACTGTCTTACTACATACTAGTAATAAGACTTACTTCTGCAAATTACAGCATTTGCAGGCCAGGCATAGTCAAAAAAGGAGGTTATAAGAGCAGTATAAGTACTGTCGGTATAACATAATTTGAATGTACCTATTAACTGCTATTAGTAATTGTAATTTGATTTTTTTAATTCATTGATTACTTCTACGAAATACATCCTACAAGAACTATAATTTTATGTATTCCTCTTCTCTTCCTTAACTCGCACTTAGTCCAGAATGTCACAATATAACATTTTAGTTTTAAATATTGTGAGAAGAAACCTCACAATTTCAAGATTATTTAACATTAATGACACAGTCTGTAGTATTATAGGTTGACCTGTGAAACTGTGAGAAGCACCAGTTTCACTGTTGCCATGGTATCGAAACTTTAAGAAGGAAATTTTTGCCAAACCAAATAGTTTGGGCTAGGTATGCCTTCTTTGATCGTGGATGCACGCCCATCCCCCGCTTCCTTTCAGCTCTAACTGGACCCCTGGAGCTGTCATTTAAATTATGATGGATAGAGACTTGTGTTCTGCAAGCAAACATTACATTATTTACACAAGGACTCTCCAAAAAGAGTTACAAAATCTACAAAGTTCCCTCTAAACCAATTGACTGAAGTAAATTCAGATAAACTGGCCATAACCAAGACACAAATAAAAGACACTGCTGTTGGATCAAACAATCTCAGCTAATGGACTTTCTCCACGGAAAGAAGAGGAAACCTAAAAAACATGCACCAGGGACTAGAGGTGGAAATTAGCTCTGGTGCTACAACCTGGCACAATGTGCCTCTCCTGTTAAGGTATATTGTGCACTGTCCCTGTCTCATAAATAAACTAAACAAATAAATAAATAAATAATAAAATAAAATGGTGTAAACTGTTCATGCTGTGAATATTGTCAATGTTGTTTGAAAATTCATCTGTAAATGTCATGTGAATATCTTTTATTTGTGTAAAACTGTTAATGGTTCATAACGCAAATGTGAGAGGAATTTTGCAAAATTTTCTACTCATCCCCCACTCAACTTTAGCCAAAACTCTACCTCATTGGTTTAGCCTTTACCGCTAAAATTTAGGTGGGTGGGCACAAAAGGATATACTGTTTTTCACTGAGGAGACTCAGGTCAGTTTGACAACACAGTTTGGAGAAGTAGTGTGAGGAGGAGTTCAACCTAGGAGTCAGACACAGAGCAGCTCCTTATCTTCTCTGCTGGACAAAAACATTCCAGAGAGACAACACCCGAAAAGTTAAAACTTAAAGTTCTCTCTTCCAAATTTTTTTAATCCAAATTACTGTAGCTAATCTGACCGAAAGGTTTCATATTTTTCCAAATTTAAATATTTGCATTTTTGTAGCCAATAGCCTTTTGATTGATTGATTGGCCTTAATCTGTAACCAGTGCTGTTCAGACCTCATGGACACTAGGAAGGTTTCTTCTGCTCCTCTTTAAACAGAGGAGTGTTCCTTCAGCCTGACGCTGCCTGAGCCTGGAGAGATTGTTTAGATCACGTGGCCTCCGTCCATCTCAACTCGTTTGATTCTTCAGACTCGACGCCCGGAGGACTTCAGACTTCAAACATTGGACATCTGGACCGTGACGAACATCACTCTTCCTGGTCGTATGTGCACATATCACAGAATGGCTTGATTGATCAGTTTAAACTCAGCACATAACTTTAGATAACTCTTAAAGTTGTACCTAATCTCCAATCTTTAGACACCATTCTAGAGCCGCCTACACTCTTTTGCATATTTCATATCTAAATGGTGTCAGTTTAACTTGGTGAATAGAGATGTTATTTCCAGATGTAAGTCACTGATATGGACAAGAATTTACGAACCTTCATAACAATTAATTAATTAATTAACTTAGATAATTGATTATAGGCCATGTGAGTGCTGCTTTAACTTAGAACCTTTAAATTCCAATCTTTAATATTACCCCTTTATTACCCCTTTATAACTATCTAAAGGTGATTGATAGATAAATAAATAAATACACACATACATATTCAATTCACATTCATTGACTTTGTCTCTCATGGCTCACTATTCCTGACATAGGAAGAGACATAGATTCGCTGCATTCCGTTCTTTTATGACTTTTTGCTTCTAAAATTCTCATGATTATTATTATTATTTTTAGTTCTTACATATATAATCACATGAATAATGACATTTATCAATTAATCAATTAAAGTTGACATCCCTAAGCTTTATTATCCTGTCCTTTTAACTCTAAATAAACCATTATGCAACCAGCCCATCCTTACAACATCTCAGCCCATGTTTGCACTGCTCATGGGAACTAATTTCTCTTGTGGTTTGATGATTAGCCCTTGTTTTTACACCCCCCACTCTGTAACCAGTCCAGCATAGACAAGTGTGGGCCATTATTCACAGTGGCATCGGAGTGTTTCAACAGTCATGCACATGCCCAAACAGAGCTCCGTTTAAGGATTACCTACTGTTGTTTCAGAGACGCTGCATGTTTTCTCGCTTGGGTCCGCACTCCCTCTGACCCAGCATAACCATGTAAGCTGGAAGAGTGTGTGGCCAGGTATTTATCGCATTGTGGGGGTTAAAATCTACAGAATATACACACTCGCTTTACGGAAACCTATCTATGAGGACAGAAATCAGGTCATCATAGGCCTACCACGATAATTACAATATCAATTTCAATATATGAAAGCTTGAACAGTATGTTTTGAGGCTCAGTACTTATTGTGAGAACAATTTCTTTGAAATAGTGGAGAGATTTTTGTCATTTTATGTACTACGATATACGATATGATGTGTAGAGAGTCGAATAAATAAATGCTATGGCTAATTGTCGGTTCATTCTGCTATCTGTTGCAGCTCAGGCTTTTTAATGATACTGTATATTTAAAAATGGGTTTACGGGGATTATCAAGACTTGTATCAGTGGCATAAAGTAATTTCAGTATTATCATGTATCACAATACTTCTCGGGAGCAATATATCAAGTTCAGATATGAGTTAAAAAGGGTTAAGGTTAGAGTTTAGATTAGATTAAGGTTAGGCAATTAGTCACAATAATTAAGGTAAGGTCAATGTAAATCAACGTGATGCCCCCAAAAAGCATGTAAACCCAACATGTGTGTGAAGATGTTCACAGGCGATGGCTCACCGAGATGTCATGGTCTTTTTACAGCATTCCTTTCTTTAGAGAGGGTTTTCATTGGTGCGTTAGGCCTGTAAAATACACTCGTGAATACACTAAAAGTTTAAAAGAGCACTTGAGGCTAGGTATTTAGACTTTCAGACTTTTTTTGGTCAACAGTTTTCAACATGTTCTAATTTAGGGGACCAATTTCATCTCCATGATAATTTAATTTCCAGTTTTCAAAATGCAATGAGGAGAGATTATTGTAGGAAAGATATAGGCTATCCCTCCTGGGTTTACTTTGTTTTTGTGAAGAAGAGGAAATCATGAGGCTGAGGAGGCTGGTGGTTTTACTGTTGGGGTAGGGAAATGACAGGAGTATTATGGCATGTATTGTTTTCATTGTTTTCATTCTTCTGTTTTCTTTTTTTAGGTAAATGAATTATCTCTATGCTACTTTGGCATTTCTCACTAAACCTGCTTCTGAGCCTGGGAACAGCTCAAAGAACAAATCATGTGAATCTTTGTTGTTTCTTGCATCAGTTGAAAATAAGGATAGTCAATATACAGTGGCAATATAACAGAGTACTTATACAACATTTATAACCCAGATAAATATATTAGTAATATTTTTAGGAAAGTTAATTTGTGAACTACTACATCTTGACATCATTTCATGGGCCTTGCTATACAGTTTAAAATCTTGATATCAAAGCAACAAATATGAGTTATCAACCACAATAGCAAGACAAATATCAGATATTGGTAAGTTGACCAGGATTGGATTTGAGTTATAAAGGAAATTGAAACCAAAAGAAAGTTGGCTGTCATGCACCTGATGTTCAACAGAGGAGCCATCACAAAGAGATGGAGAAGAGTGGATAGTAAGTGGCCACTAACCTAAAAGACATGATAGATGCTTTTAATAACCTGTGGTCTGCGCCAGCGCCCCCGCAGGATTCTGGTGTTATTAAGATCGAAGCTTTTATTATGACCACTTCATACAATGTCCCCTTCTTCATAGTCTGTGTCAGGGACAGGCTGTCAGAACAATTCGATGTGGCACTTGTTGATGCTGCCGACTCCTCCTGAACAATAAAAACACAGTAGTCAGCAACAATGGCAAAAAGGCCTGGAGTGATAAAAAACAAAGTATATTGGCTTACATTTGTGACTAACAAAGGACTCCATCAAAGTATCTTCCAACTCTTTTAAAGCCATAGATTTGCAGCGCTCATATTTTATTAATTTGCAAATGAGCTAAGCAATTTGATGGCATTGGACACCCGTGGGCTCAATTAAGATAATACTGGGAGAGGGGCAGATTATGGGCTGCCATTTGAGTGCGGCATAGCTCTTCCTGACAGTTATCGTCGAGATGCAACAAATTGTACCTTGGCGATGGCGAGGGGCGCCGCATTAGTCGTCTGGTGATGGAGCGTGCCATGTGGCTGGGCACTGGGGCATGGACAAGGCAAGGCTAACGGGGCTAACAAAGCATGTTTGAATGGTGCCAGTTAGCATTGACTTAATAGAGGGCTTTTAAATAACATAGGCTTTGTCATGGTAAATTGGCAACAAGACAGCAGCCTCTCTACAAACTCTTTTACAGTTTTTTTTATAAGGTGGATCTGATTTGTGCTCTTAAGTAAATAAGTAAACTCTTCAAGCCAATAAAAAAGGATGTGTAAGCTAAATTATATGGGTATTATTATTCTATTTTCGCATTAAAAAAATGCAGTTGCATGTTATGCCATAATTTTTCCAGTCTGACATGATCAATAAAATTGAAATCACATTTTACACTGCCTACACTATACCTGGGTATGCCCTTTGGTGTTCTTGAACAGGGATACTGAAAAATATTTTTTTTTTTTTTTTTAAAGTGCAAAATTACATTTTGGTTATAGATAATATACAGCACAATTAAAACAGTAAAATGTTAAAAGAACATGTATTTCTATAGGATATAGGCTGGTTTCCTCAAATATTCCTTTCTAACAAAGCTTTAATATGGGTACTAGGCCATAAAATAAATTGGGGGCTACTTATGAATAAAAGTTTAAGACATTGTTTTAGAAGTAAGTAATTTTATAGCAACACAAACCACCTCTGTCTATAGTACCTATAAAACAAAGGTTAGTTTGCGGAAGCCTACAATAATCTATTTTTGAATCTTGACCCGTACTTCATCATACCGACCCATTATCTCCAGCTAGTCCTTGTTCACCTGCCATGGCTTCTCCCGCTCTCCTTCTCCAGCCAGGCCAGAGCAATAGGCCACTGCTAATATGCTCAGCGGGTCATTAATTCTGGGGATGGCCAAAGGGGCAGAAATGCAGGCTAGCTTTTGGTTGTTTAATATGGAGCAAAATGGCAAATGGAGATGGGGAGGGAAAGCAGATGTTAGCCTTGGCTGCTGATGGAAAGCTGTAAAAGTCAAGCCAATACAATAACAATTCCAGCCAGCTCAAACAGCAGTTAGCCAGTGTCGTTCAGTAAGAGACATATTGTGCATGTATTCAAAGAGATATGACGAAAATAGATTGTGAAACTTCTTTCATAGCCTTTTTTGTTTGTGCTATAGTTTTGTGTCAGTGCAATGCAAAATATTTGCATGTAAATCAAAAAGAAAATCTAATCTTAAACTGAAGAAGTGTTGTTTTTTTTACATTGTGTTCAAGCATGAAGCATAAAATGAACTTTAGTAGATACTTAAGTAGTGAATCTCTGAGAGGACAGTGTATAAAGCAGGTTTACTAACCCAGATTTTTCTGCTGGCCACAGTAAAAATATAACAATATATGCGCATACATAGACCCCAGAACAAGGACAATTCGCTTAACTCTCTCTTGCCTCTCCACTCGACTGATACAAGCCATTCATCACCACCCACCTCTTTATCCTCCATATCTTTAGCACAGCAGCGAAAGGCCACTGTGTGTGTGTGTGTGTGTGTGTGTGTGTGTGTGTGCGTGCGTGCGTGCGCGCGCGTGTGTGTGTGTGTGTGTGTGCGTGTGTGTGTGTGTGTGAGAAAGAGAGAGAAGAGTAAGAGAGGAAGTGAGAGAGGGAGAGAGAGAACAGATTAAAGACAGATAAGTTCCATGGAGCCCACACATTTGGACATGGATGCTGATTTTGTAGCATTTATAAAATCACTGTAGGAGGAATAATCTTTGGAGTTCTCTAAGACAGAGTTTGCTGCCATCTACTGCTTCTTCTATGAAAAACAAACCTTTTGTCAAGCTATTTTTAATTTAGCCAGAATAGACAAATAGAATGGCATATTAGACTATAACAAATATTGACTCATCATCTTTCAAAAGGGAACCGAAACAGCCAAAGGAATCTTTTTATTAGCATTTGTTATGGTCAATGAAAAAAATCTGTTCATTAGGTCCTAATTTGATTTATTTTCATTTGTTTTATTTGACCAGGCAAAGCATTAAGAACAAATTTATTAATATTGATTATTAATAATACATTATTTATTATTAATATGTTTTCTGTAGTTAAAAACATAAAAGAAGTGATGTTAAATGTATTTTATACTACTGTAACTAGTGAAAAATCAGCCTGTTGGTAGACAAAAAAAAATCTCCAATCACTTGATCACCAAATACAGCTTTTTATTTATTGCAGTGTCTTTATACTTGATTATATTAACTATTGTCAGATGTTTTGTTTCATGTTTAAACAGATAGCTGTTGGGCCAGCTAGTGCGGGCTGCACAACATTTTATCATTTCTTTTTTTAGCTATTATTTTTTCACATGTATATTAAAAAATGTAAGATTACATTTCAATAGGTGAATTTCCATCAGCCCTAACCTCGAATACCATGTAAAGGTGTATGCCAAGAGTGGAGGCCAGTAATGAGTTGTCCACGGTAACAGCAGCAAAGTATCCGTGGTTACTGTGGTGCATTAATGTATGTAATCTGTTACTGTGTGCGTGACAAGACAAGGACATGTTGAGTGCTAATTAAAGAAGCCTTTTGCTGCTCCTCCCATGGACACAGGTCATATCTCATTAATGATGGTCTGTGTGCATGGGGAGTCATTTATTACTGGCTATTTGGAGGAGGTTGTGTCCACAGAGACCGCACTGAGACCAAACAGTAATCACTATAGAGATTGGGATTGTGTCATCACTTTAAAATTTTAAATATACTAAAGAACATTTTAGGTTAGTTATGTTACAACTTGAGATAAATGGAATTTTCCCACCTTCTTTTGTTGACTTTTTTTCTTATATTGTTGTGGCTAATGCATCTCTATTAATTTTGTCCACATGCAACAAAGATTGCATTTTGACAAGAAAAAGAAAGTGAATAAAACTACCATTCATTTCTATTCACCAGTCAGAAGGCCTTTGTTAAAAACAGTATTTTTTTATTTCTCAAATGGCACGGTATTTACAAGAAAAAGTCAATGGCTGATTAATGTTATGTTCATTTCTATATAGAAAAAATATATAATAGAAAAAAAAAATACATCTTCAAATGTTTTCAGTCACAAAAAAGAATGTCCTGGGATCATGAAGTGAAAGAGCTAATCTTTGCACTGCCACTTGGAGGCAGTGCTGTGTTGTTCAGTGCACACACATACTTGTATAACAACTTTTAAATAGAAGAACATAGTGCACAATCAAAGGCCAAGAGGTCTGATATTGGAAACTCTGAAATTATAGGGAAGGGGTAGCAGTTTTGCTCCTGCTTAGTTAAAAAAAAAGCGAAAAGATTTGCAATAGGAGAATTCAAATGGAATTGTTCTGGTTTCAAGTAAACAGACATTTCACATTTTTTTTGGAAGGTGGATGAGGGATATGTTACTAATGCTTGATTCTAAAGTCTTCTAAACTTTATACTAACCTCTAAGTGCAAAAAGAGTTCCTCAACAACATCTGTAAAGACCCTGGCATAATGAGATGAAAAATCTAAACACGAAATCCCTGAGAGTGGTCCCTGTGCTATCACAGACATTAAAATGCACAACCTACAACTTCCTTCTACTCTAATAAATCCAAGATGCATGTGATCAAACTACAATTTAAATCAAACTGTGATTTTTCAGAGGCGTATTAACTACTTGGTCCAAATACAGCTAGGTCAAAAAAAATCGGTCCCATGATCATTTATAAATTATTGCTCAAATGCTTTAAAACCACCACTCATTCATCATCAGCTGGCTTTTGTGGACGGGCAGAGCATTTAACATGTTACTGATTTGGTGGACATGCCTGGTGTGTGTCTCGATGCAGACCTCTACACTGCAGGCTCTGGAAGTGAGCTTCTTTAAGGATGCGGTTAATGTGCTGATAGGAAACCAGGTTTGAAGGGCGCCCCACATCGGAGGTCTCTGTTGAACTTAAAGGACTGCAGGGACCCACAGCACACTGACTGGAGGAGCCAGCAACCAAGTGCTCTGGACTGCTGATACTGCTGCCAGTCTCACTGTTGGAAGACTGAAAAACATCAAATTACACAATTAGTCCACTAGCAGCATATTCAACGTACACATCTGTTTTTGAAGTCTGGGAGTGTGCATGTTACATTATTGAACAGTGTCATGTAACGAAAATCCTGTTGGCTACAAAAAAAGCACACAGAGTGGCAGTATAGACATTGTCATGTTAAAGGATGTGTGTGTGTGTGTGTGTGTGTGTGTGTGTGTGTGTGTGTGTGTGTGTGTGTGTGTGTGTGTGTGTGTGTGTGTGTGTGTGTGTGTGTGTGTGTGTGTGTGTGTGTGTGTGCGTAACTTGTCTATTCTTCCATCATGATTGACAGCCAAGATTTTTTTTTTTTTTGTTTGTTGTTTTTTGGGCAAAGAAACTAACATAATTGTTTTCCACCATTATCGAAACATACCATCAACTGACAGCGCATGCCAGAAAAAAATATGTTTGATTTAGAATCAAAGTTTCCCTTTGCCAATTTCACAGTAGCATATGACTGACAGCAGAACAGGAGGGATAACTGCTGACACTCGCCATATTGCTGTTAAGAAGTGTTCCTATACATTTCAGTGGATAATTTCTCAAGTGCTCTGTCTCCTCGTATTAAGGCCACCACACACTACAGGAGAATTTGCCCAATTTTGGCTGTGTTTGCTTCTCCCCAAGTTCGGGAATACTTTATTACTCACCTCTTGTAAAGCGGTAAATTTAAAGTGCAGCATCTCTTTCACATTGTCCATAGAAATTGTCCTCTGCAAATAATGACATCCAGTCCACAAAACCATGCTATTAATCCAGTTTGAGGCATTCTTTTAAAGTAAAAAGCCAAAAGTAGTTCCTCGCGTGTGTCTGTTTACATCCACACAGTGAATGGATCAAGGTGAAGCTGCAGATCAGTAATAGTGACTCTATTTCCTGTGTACTTTATCGCCAATCTTTTATGCTTTAAAAATCATGTACCTGAAGTACTGCACCACATTTCACAAATAATAATAACACAGTTTTGACTTGTATCTAAACTAGAAGTGCAATGCTCTGATCTTTTGAACACTTAGGGCCTCAAAGCGAGTGGTTTCTGTAGACAAGAAACAGCTGACGTGATCGTGCTCAGAACTTCATAGCCTGTGGTCCGCAGCCATATCCTGCAGCAGTCTTTGCAATCGGATATTTAAAATCTCATAGGATTCTCCCCATGTTTGTGGTGTGTACTTTTTGTCGCATGTTTAAAAATCGTTTAAGACCACAAAAATCCTGCATATTTAGACTGAGCTCTTCTCTCAAACAAAAACACTGTTCCATCTTGTGATGTCATGTGGAAATACAGAAAGTGCTTCATTGGGTTTTTAAACCTCATACCTAGAATCATTTGGATAATTTTAGCACTGGAATTTCCAATCTCTACTTAACTTAAGGAAAACTGAGCATTTTTAGATTTGGAGATGTAGACAGACAAATAATAAGGAGTTACCGAAACATGTGAACGAAGCACAACACAACTCCAGGTATGTTGTTGAGGAGTCATCAACTTTGATAAAAGTTTTACTTATATTATATGCCATGAATGTACACATTTCTTAAGATGCACTGTCTTAGTGTGTACACAGTTAAAGACTGTTAAAGACCCTAATGATCTTATCGCCTCAGTAGTCTGTCCACTGTGAGTGAAAACTTCAAAAGAGGTTATAGAAAAAAGATTTTTAACTGTCAGGCTTGCATTGTACCTCTGAATCCCAGGCATCTCGGCCTGGCTCTGGAGAGACAGGATGACCCCTGCTCTGTCGTTTGGCTTGAGGTAACATGTGCCCATTCTCCACATCTCCTCCACTGCGAGCTCGCTTCCTGTTTAAATGCAATACAACACAGGTTTAATTTTTCAGAATTACTTTTTATTTTAATGGCCAAGTATTACCAGTATTGATTCAGTCTGTTACACTCATATGCTTACAATGCACGAGAGTATTTGATAATCTATTTATTTATTTATTATTATTTATCTTGATTTGATGCATGCTCTTATTTTCCTACTGTTTCTGTAACTTGCGTTGTGACACTGCAATTTCCCCATTGTGGGACAAATAAAGGATTATCTTATCTTATCTTATCTTATCTTATCTATGCAAATAATTTGATGTGAGTAGGCTAAATATGACACAGCACATTAGTTTAACTAACTGGTTATTAACTCCAAGAGCAAACGCTATATAATATAAGTGATGAGCATTTAAAAGCCTACTCACCTGTTTTCAGTCAACATGGGGTTATGGGATGCACATATGTTCAGAGAATGATCTCTCGCTTGCTTTATTCCACGCAGGACATAAGCTGCCTGTTTTGTTCGAGTTATTAGCTTGTTATCTCCAACCAGTGGTCTGGCTGCTTAGCTAAATATGCAACACAATACCATATTGCGAGCTGAACTGCTAAAGAAACATTTTACGATGTGTCTGAACTCAATAACCTTATCTACAGAGCGGCAGAAAAAAGAAATGAGAGATAAAGACCAGAGCGAGCAACGCAAACTAGCTAAGATTATAATTTAGCTAGCAACCAAGCAATACAGCGCTCAAATTACTTTCAAATAACTGTCCTTAAACGCTACAAATATTGCTACACTGGTGGCACACACAAACACGAGCAAACTCACAATTAAGTGAGATTTGCCTGTTTTGATCTAACGCTAGCTAACTTGTAACAATTAGCCACATCTACAACTAGCACAGCACCTCGTCATCTGTGTTTACATGGCACTGCGGCTGCGCAGAAGCTCATTCTGACGCTTTCAACGCATGCGCAGAAACACTGGCCAATTTTATGGTTTATCAAAGTTTAAAATAGCTGTCATGCATCACATATATTTTTGTTGTTTGCAGCTAATACATCAGAGGTTGAACAGTAGTCCAGTCTATGTCAGATACTCGTTCATTTTGTTATTATAGGTTAAGATGAGCTATGCTTATGGTCAAAACACTGCTTGGCCATTGACGTGCGTACTTCTGTAGCTGTTATGTAGTTAACCTGTCTGACCTATTGCTTGCAATCTTGATTATGTCAAAGTCTATTCAAGAATAGACTTTATATATTGTCTTGTATAGACTTATACAAGACAAATGCAAGATAGAGCAACCCGTGGATACAGGGTGCAGTGCAATGATTGCAACCCGGAAACTACATCCTGTTCACTGAACCAATCGCCTACCAGACGCCTCCAACAGTGAGACAAGGGGAGGACGGAGGGGAGATTATCAGGGATCCATAGCAGCCGTATCAATCGGGAATAGAAGGAAAATAATCGCAATGGGAAGCTCCGACTCAAAATTGAATTTTAGGAAAGCGGTGATACAACTGACAACAAAAACACAGGTACGGGCTTTAGGAATTACCAAGCGGAGACAATTTATGGCGACTGGCGAGGACCCGCGGAGATGCATCAAGAAAATGACGCTTACATGTAACGGTAGCGGTAGAAAAACACAACATCAGCGCAGACTTTTTATTTTGACTGTAGACCGCCTCCGTTTATTGTATGTTGACATTACTGTTAGGCGACATGTGCACAAGGGCAAAACACACAGCCAATTCTGTTCTGTACAAACAAAGCCCTGCCCATTTATAAGATTTTTATTTGGTGACTGCTTGTGGCATTGATGACGCAGGTTTGGTCGCTGGCAGATGTGGCAGGTGTCCAAATGGGCCACATCATGCCTGTGCGTGCCACTCACTGTAATACACAGGTTGTTTACAGTCACCCCAGAGCAAACCCTACGTTTCATATAATTCATTTCCCTATATACATAACAAATTGAATTTTAAGTATTTTACTGTTGATTTTACTATGTTTTGCAGCCAGTGGAAGCCACAGACGACGCCTTTTGGGACCAGTTCTGGGCAGACAGCAACACCACAGTGCAGGATGTGTTTGCACTAGTGCCAGCTGCTGAAATAAGAGCTGTGAGAGAGGAGTCCCCATCTAATTTAGCCACTCTTTGCTACAAGGTACAAATACATGACAAATTTGCTACAAATATATGACAGAGCTTGGTTGTTAAGGATGAGGTGAATGATTATCTGTAAGACTTTTACTTTTTTTTTTCTTAACATTGCAAACAAGCACCTGTCTGTCACCTGTCAGCATGGCAGTGTTTTGAACTCACACATGAATAATGATTCAGCTTCCCTTCCCTCTTCTCTTGGCTTCCTGTCCACCAGCCCAATGTTTCCTTTAGTAGGAAACTGATATTCTGCCTTCTTGCAGTCTAATTAGTTAGAGCTACTAACCAATCCATCACTGTGCCATTTTATCATTTGCTTACTCACTCTGATTATAATTATGCTGTTGTGTTTACCCACTGCATACTTACCAATGTGACGCATGTTGATTACAGGCTGTGGAGAAGCTGGTGCAGGGGGCCGAGTCTGGGTGCCCCACAGAGAGGGACAAGCAGGTGGTCCTAAACTGCACTCGGATCTTGAGCCGCATCCTTCCCTACATCTTTGAGGACCAAGACTGGAGAGGCTTCTTCTGGTCAACAGTGCCTGGTGCTGGAAGAGCTGGGGTGAGCATTGGGAATATAACAATACTATAACAGACATATGCATCTTTTGTTTGCAGTAATATGGGAAGATAAATGTACACTTTTTTTTTTCCAGGCTGAAGACTTGGATGAAGATGATGGGGCTCGACCACTGGCTGAGTCACTGCTTCTTGCTATTGCGGACTTACTCTTCTGCCCTGATTTCACGGTCCACAGCCACAAAAGGGGCCCAGTGAGTAACCAGTGTCATAACTGTTTACACACAATGGGTTGACAAAGACTATCTGCTGTTTCTTTCTTCCTTGTGTCTTCATGAGCATACACCTGTTCAATCAATCACTCAATTAGCAAACAAAGAAGAGAAGATTACTGGTTAAGATAGAAGATAGTTTAAACCAGGAAAAAAGAAAATTATTAAGAAATGATGTTGGTGAAATTTTCATTTTCTCAGCACTTGTCCCAGAATGTTGTTCATGATAAAATGAATACATTTTATGCTGCACATCCTCAATTATCCATCACTACAGAATGCGCACTTATGACTCAAGACTCAGCCAGAAAGAATGTTTTCAAAAAAGACGTATTGTATTGTATTTCTTTAAATTGAGTATAACATTTCTGGTTAGTATTTAGCATCAGGTATATTGTTTTAATACTTTGGCTGTTACTTCTAGGACTCTGTGGAGAATATGCAGACCATAGACAGTTGTGAATATATCTGGGAGGCAGGAGTAGGCTTTGCTCAGTCACCACCTCTCAACTACATCCATGACCTGAACAGGTAAACAAGGTTTTTAACGTAATAAAAAAACCAACAACAAACACATTAATAAATTAACATGTTTTTGTTATCAGGACAGAGCTGCTAAGATTGTTACTGACCTGTTTTTCTGAGGCGATGTACCTTCCACCTTCATCAGACAACGCCATCCTCAATCCTTGGGTGACATTCTTTTGTTCCACTGAAAACAGGTAAAGAACAGACAGAAAATGTAAAAATATGTTTTTAAAGTATACATTTTACTAATATAATGTTTTTACTTACAGGCATGCCCTACCCCTGTTCACCTCTCTGATCAATGTAGTCTGTGCCTATGATCCAATTGGATTTGGTATTCCGTACAATCACCTCCTCTTCTCGGACTACCGAGAGCAGCTGGTGGAACAGGCAGTGCAAATCCTCATAGTCACTTTGGAGCATGACGGAGGGCCCCCCCACAGGCCAGTTTCCCCATCCAGCATTGAAGAACATGAGGTACACAGCCTGTGGCATAGTATTGTATGTGCAAGTTCATTAAATGTGTTGTAATATTGTTTTTTATACAGTTTGCAGGTCCTGAAAATCTTTTTGTAAATTATTTGTCAAGGATCCATAGAGAGGAGGTATGATCTGATTGACAAAAGAAAATAAGCAGTATTTTCACTATTTTTAAAACATTTACCAAGCAACAATTCTTTATTGTGTACTTTGGCAGGACTTTGACTTTGTATTAAAAGGGTTGGCTCGTTTACTGACCAACCCTCTCACTCAGACTTATCTACCTAACTCCACCAAGAAAATTCAGTTTCATCAAGAGCTGCTTGTTCTTTTTTGGAAGCTATGTGACTTTAATAAGGTTAGTGTACAAGAATAAGAATTATGAATATATAATTAAATCATTGTTAGTCATTAAAAAAAAAAATTCTTTCAATAGAAGTTCCTGTTTTTTGTCCTGAAAAGCAGCGATGTGTTGGATATTCTGGTTCCTATACTGTACTATCTGAACGATGCCAGGGCTGATCAGTGTAAGCTCTTGCTCAAACAAGCCTCAGCTCCACATTTACTATCAGTCCTTGTAATATTGTTTGTTCTGTGATGGCAGCTCGAGTTGGTCTAATGCACATTGGTGTGTTCATATTACTGCTTCTGAGTGGGGAGAGGAACTTTGGTGTGCGCTTGAATAAGCCCTACTCCCTGAATGTGCCTATGGACATCCCAGTCTTCACAGGAACCCATGCAGACCTGCTCATAGTGGTGAGGCTGCTGTGTTACATTACTGACATAGACGCATTTAAACAGTGCTCAAGGATTCTGTTTTTTTCTGTAGGTTTTCCACAAGATCATCACCACTGGACACCAACGTCTCCAACCTCTGTTTGACTGCCTGCTCACTATCATTGTTAATGGTAATTTCAGTTTGCAGATATTTCACAATTTGAATTCCTCAAGATGGAATTTTGTTTTTATTTTATCTATTTACAGTATCTCCCTATCTAAAGAGTCTTTCAATGGTGGCAGCAAACAAGTTGCTTCACCTGCTGGAGGCCTTCTCCACCAACTGTTTCCTGTTTTCTGCAGCCCAGAACCATCACCTTGTATTCTTTCTCCTTGAGGCTTTTAACAATATTATCCAATATCAATTTGATGGTGAGTGTAACACACGTTATAGATGTCAGCATTGTGTTTGAATAGTACAGAACACACAGTCTGTTCCTGTGTTCCCAGGAAACTGCAACTTGGTTTACGCTATTATTCGTAAGCGAAATGTGTTCCACCAGCTGGCCAACCTGCCCTCTGATCCTGCCTCCATTCAGAAGGCTCTGCAGAAGAAGAGGAAGACCCCGGATGTTATTTCTCGCACTAGCTCCCAGGAAACTGTGTCAATGGAGGGTTCCCACCCAGCTGTGCCAGCAGAACCAGGCACTCTGAAAACTAGTCTGGTGGCCATTCCAGGTAGCAGAAACTTCTTATTCACAACACTTTTTTCTTAATGGTTTATTGTATCTTAAGTGTTTCTTTGCTTGTTACAGGCATTGACAAACTGACAGAGAAATCTCAGGTATCAGAGGACGGCACTATGGTTTCAGTCCCAAAGATAGACACTGCACATGCTGCTCACCCCGACCCAGCTGCAGCAACTGGCACCAGTGACACAGAGTCCAACTCCGGCAGAGACAATGAGGTAGAAACTTTTGTCAGTATAGATAAAGCACACTGTCTGGTTTAACATAACTTTGTTAACCAATATTGTTTTTTTTGCAACTGCAGGATGTTTTCTATACTGAAGCTGAAATGGAGAGAAGGCATTTGTCAAGTGCATCTTCCACATCTTATTGGGCTCCCACACCAGAATGGGTTAGTATTATTTAAACATAAATAGAGAATATACTGTACCATTGATAAATATTATGCCTTAGGTCCTCTCCTGGAAGTGCAAACTCCCCCTTCAGACAATCATGAGGCTGCTGCAGGTTTTGGTCCCCCAGGTGGAGAAGATCTGTATAGACAAGTGTGTAATGTCATGATTGTTAGTACTAGAAATAATCACACAGACAAGGAACATCCAAATAGAATAAATGGTATCTCTGTGCCTCATCAGGGGTCTCACAGATGAATCAGAAATTCTCAAGTTTTTGCAGCACGGCACATTGGTGGGCCTGCTGCCAGTCCCTCATCCCATCCTCATCAGAAAGTACCAGGCCAATGCTGGCACTGCAATGTGGTTTCGCACCTATATGTGGGGAGTCGTGTATTTGCGGTAAGTTCTAGGAGTTAAATGAATTGAATCAGATTTCTATATGTGACTAAAATGGTTCACTTCTTTTTCTAGCAATGTGGACCCTCCTATATGGTATGATACAGATGTCCGGCTTTTTGAGATACAGCGGATGTAGGCTTGTTAATAATGAAGAAGCCTGTTCAGTGCCAGTGTTTTTCATTTTCTCCCAAACATTGTAATTTTGAGTTATAAAGGAACTTCCACAAATGTTGAAAAGAGATGCATTTTAATGGGTTTGATTCAGACTGTCTTTGTAAAGACTGTCAAAATAGTATACATATCCATAATCACTGTGTCCTATCTTTATATATGAGACCTCAGAATGTCATTATTCATTACATAGCCTAATTAATGTGGAAAACTGTTACTTATAGACAGCTACTTATGCTACTTATAGACAGTGTTCCCATAGAGCTTTGTGTTTGTTATTTATTGTAAATGCTAAGCTTTAAGTGGAGCACTCTTGTACTTTGTGAAATTTGTATTTCGACAGATTGTTATCCAAGCAGGTAATCTGTATAAATTATGCTTGTCAGAAGGTTTTAATTGTATTTATTTAAATTATGGTAAATATATTTATTGACTCCCATCAAACTGTGTGTGAAATGTTTCTTTGTACATTTAATGGATCCAACCATATCTGACTCAAGTTCTACGTACCAGCTGAAATTAAAAGCAAATATCAGAATATGGAAGGAAAACCATTTAGTTGTGTTAAGTGTCTCATATTTTTTTCTGTAAGTATTAATTGTGTAGGACAAAGGCCAGACAAGTACACGATGAAGCAGCATGAAACAGTTTCTCAGATGCCACCATTTTTTAAAGTGAGATTTGAGTTCAAAGCGGTGAAACAAGTTCAGTCTCATGATGTTGCCCCTTTCACCACTAGATGGCAACATGACCCCTCTTTAGTTATACATTGTTAAGGCTGTTCAATTCTATGTAATAATAACAAAACCATGTACTGTGTTTTTCTCTATGTAATAAAACACATAAAACCGTGACAAAAATATTTGCAATACATATTTTGTTCTACAGGTAACATACAGTATTTACTTACTTAAACAACAAAAACATCAAAAGCATGTACCCTTTAAACATTAAGAGTTCAAGTAATCTTCAAAGAGACTGGCAACTGAGTGCAATCTGTAAAATATCCCAAAAGGCAGTCTTATATTTACAATTGTGGCTCATATTGTGAATTTGTAGAGGATGATTTCAATGCTTTGATCAAACTGAGGTTGAGCACCAAAGGCAGGCATGATCCAGAGCTGTGCATAAAACACACCTTAGACAGACCTCCTTCAGGACTCTTCTTTTCCAGTTTAGTTTAGTTAGTCAATAACTGGTTCAACGGTTTTCTGCCACAATACTCAGCTCTGTACTTTCTTGAAATGCACCAGAACTGTTGGGCTTCACTGAATGTTGGACCACATACTTCAATAATGAAGTAATTCTGCAGTCCAATTTGGATCATCAACAAAACAGCTCAGGCTAAGATGAGTATGTTAATAAAGCCTGCCACTCCTGTAGACACCACAGCAATTATAGTGAAGTAGCTGATCAAAAAGTGCCCCAGAGAAGACCCAACTAACAGTACCACATCCAGACAGCGAGCTGGGTTCTTCTCAGATACGTGCTCCCTATGGTCCAAGACGTACACAATCAAACCAACTGCAATGGACACACACATCAAGCATACGATCACTATATTGGTTATGAAGTGTATTTGCAAACCTGTGTCTTTTTATTGTCTTCCATTTGAGTCTCAACTTCATAAAACACAAATGTGTCAAGTCCAGCCATAACCAAAATGACTCCCGCTATAGGTGCTAAACATACCTCTTTTGCATGAAACTTAAAATGGTAGTGGCAGCTCTGGCCTTCAATCAATCAACCAAAGTTTTTCCACATGACATAAGCCATGGCTGAGGCAAAGAGACTGTACTCAGTGTTGAAGGGGTAGAGATAGTGGTACACCCCTTTTTAAGATGTTGTAAGACTGGTTACACCTGCATGTTTTGTCACCATAAGAGAGTAAAAAAAGAAATGCATGACGTCATTGTTAAAAATGAACACCCATGTTATGATTAGGCTGTTTATGCAACTTTATACATTCTATCAGAATAATTCTCATAAAATTCCGGGAACTCAGTTTGATGAAGAGATTCTTCCGTCACTGCCTCCATCCAAACCACCAGGTTGGTTGAGGGGGTGATTGTGAGACCATACCTTAAGTGGAAATTACAACAACTTTTTGACACTTTGTAAATAGAAGAATGTAGAACTGGTGGAGCTGTTGATAAATAAATAAATAAAGTCTTAGAAATGCAATATCCATGCAGTGGGATAACTCATAACTCATAAATCTTATTTCCGTAAACACTTCGGTTTTAGCAGTTCAGTTTTACCTGGAAAGGAGATTATTGCATGTTCTCTGCAATATCTGTTCAGGTACACTTTGCACGGTTTTTCATCTGCCACATAATGCCTTTCCTAAATCTTACTCTGCACCATTTCCACCATGTTAGCTAACACAGCTACCAAGTTCTATCTAGCCTCCCCTGTGCATTAGCAAGAAGGGCTAGCCACAAAGGTGCTTTCAAAATACAGGGTTATTGCAGTTATTTTGATAATCTAAGTGCACTATGTAACTTCTCTATGTAACTTTTTTTTTTTAATGTTTATGGCCTTAAATTTATATCTTGCATTTAATCTTGCAAAGAAAATACATTGAAATACCTTGTAGATCTAACCTGTAACTGCTAACCTGTAGCCTGGTGGTGGCACCTGCTTGCCTCCATGAAGATAAAAATGTTTTATGCAATGCTGTGGAATATTCCAGGCAAAACAATAACATCTCCAAGGAGACAAGCAGGTGGTGAACCCTCCATCAGAAATGTTAGTACACCTCTAATTTGGATAAAACTAAAGGCTAAAATCAGTGCTATTCTGTTGTTTATATTGCCAATACTTAAATGATGTTAAGAACAACGTTTGTTTTATTACTCATGGACTAAAGCCAATTTACTTCTAAGTAGTTTGTTAAACATTGCTGCTATAACAGCTGCTTTCTCTGGTCATAACCTTCCCTGATCAGGTGGGTGCTCGTGTCTGTCACAAGATTATAATACAAAGTCCATTTTAGCAGCTCACCCAACACTGTCAGAGACCTCAAAGATGCTGACAACACTAGACATGCTTTTGTTCCTGTGTCTCATTTGTACAGCAGATGCCTTGTACAAGCAATGGATCCCTGATACTAACTTTGAGAATGGGACCAACTGGGATGGTGGAGTGGTCCCTTGTGGCAAATCTGTGGCTCATTTTGCTGCTGACAAGAAAGTGTCTGTTTTTGTGGAAACCGCCCATGCTGTCAAAGAACTGCGCCTGCCTATTTTTGGTGAGTTTATTTTCAATTCTGGTGCAGGATTTTTTGTCTCCAATGGAAACGAACCGGGTTGTGAATCGTCTACGATCAAATTCAAAAACCCTGATTCTCCCAAATGGTTTGACCCAACCTTGTGGCAGTCAGCTGCAACTCAAGATGACCTCCTGAACAAAAACTTCCTCTTTTCAGTGCATGAGGAGAGCATCCCTTGTAAGTACGACAATGTCATCTTCAAAGCCAGCTCCTCATTCAGAGTGGACACCAGCGCTGATCAAGCTCAGATACCAGTCAGTTCTGTTTCCATATTTGGGAAAAAGTTTCAAGATGGTGGTGAGTTTTCCCAGTATCTCCAAACCCAGACTGGACAACTGCAGTTTTATGGCTCGTCTTCTGTCAATGTGGGTGCACCATCTTGTGAGGACCCCACTGGTTGTGACTGTGGGAACTCTGCAAATCATCCGCGGATTTGTAGTACAGTGACTTGTTCTCCCACTTCTTGTAAAAAGCCCTTACTTCCCATGGGGCACTGTTGTAAAGTTTGTGGGGCTATTGTTACCATTCAGTATGCTCCAAATTTTCAATTAGAGACTTATAGGCAACGAATACATCATCTTTTCCTTGTGCTTTCTCAATACAAATCAGTTCAGGTAGGCATGTCCAAAGTCAACAAGCCCTTGAGGCTAATGGAATTCATCCCATTTGGAACACAGGCAGAAATCCAGGTAGTAGTTATAGATAAAGATAAAGGTTTCCAAGCGGAAGCATTAGCCAAAGAAATTGTTAAAGATGCCAATTCCCATGGTTCTAATTTGGGAATTGTTGAAGCTGGATTTCAAGCCTCTTCTGGGAACAACAGCGGCCAGTCTAGAAATGCTGGGATGATAGTTGGAGTTATATTTGGAGTTTTGATCATGCTTGCACTTATTACCACTTTAGTTGTTTTAGTCAATAAAAGGGTTGTCCGTATACCTTCACTACCACCAATGCCATCCATGAACTGGTTACGAAGAGGAAGTGATAACAGTGGAGACCTTGGTGGGCCTTTAGACCAGGGCTTTGACAATCCCATGTTTGACAAACCTACAGTGCTGCCTGAACTGCCCAGTCTGTATGCTACAGAAATGAACATGTCAATCTCAATGGGGCAATCCCAGGTGCACTTTGTTAATCCAGTTTATGATGAGAAAGAAACTGACTTCAGTGCATAAAGTTTTAAATTATCTGATATAATTTAAACAATATAAAATCATGTGAAAATGTCAATGTATACATTATAAGTGCAAAAACAAATTTAAAGTCTAAACCTTTTTTATCATACTCTCAACGTGTATGATACATAAATTCTTTGAGTAGTCTACAATACCCACTAGATGGTGATATATTCAGCAATTTTTTGTGTCATAACCACAATAGAAATTTTAATAGTTTGAAAATGTATTTGATTATAAAACAGTACAATCTAGGGTTTAATTTGTTGCAATTTTTATATTCAGTTAAAAATGAATAACAATAATTGAAACATACCAGATTATCAAATGATTGCATCTTCATTTATTGGCTTGCATCTGTAAACCAACCTGTATATTTTTAATCTTCAATTAAAATGTTTTGGTAGACTCATAAAGCTGCACTTTGTTGTCTTTTTTGATAGCCACACAACAACATATAAAGGTTCTAAAATATTTGTCAATTCAAAATGATTATTTACTTTATAAAAAAGACAGTTGGCCTTCATGAAAATCAATGTATAAACCATCTGTAGTTATATCTGTGACCTCTAGGTGCATCTCTACATTTCCCATACAGAAAAGCCTTTACTGTTTCTCACAATGAACCAGGAATATTCATTCTGGCAGATACAGCTGTATTTTTTATTTTTTATTTTTTTTGCTCTCCTTTACGACCTATGCTTTTATACGTGACTCCAGTGTGACCGCCCTCTCCACTCAGATCTGCTTCAATGGAGTGTCTACCCAGATACAGACCTGTCTGCTGCCATGGACTGGTGTTGATTCAGATTCAGAAAACTTTATTGATCCCAGAGGGCAATTCATTTGCAGCATTCTCAGAGCAGTTCTCACTTCTCTCTCTCTCGCTCTCTCTCTCTCTCACACACACACACACACACACATGCACACACGCACACACGCACACGCGCACACGCACACACGCACACACGCACACACACACCATAGTGTGTTGGTCCGTTACAGTCCATAAATGGAACTCAATACAACAATATATATAATGCAAAATAATATATATATATATATATATATATATATATATATATATATATATATATATATATATATATATATATATATATATATATATATATATATATATATATATATATATAAAAACTAAACTACTACTACTACCATCAGAATTAAGCAATTTAGGAGCAGGCAGGAGGCACAAAACAATTAGAGAAACAGTTTGTTTTTCGTACCGGCACATAAAAATGATGCCCTGAAGGCATCATGACAAATCCAGGAGCCAGAGGATGGAGGGGCTGAGCCAGGAGACCCTTTGCTTTGCTCAGCATCTGCTATTCCCTCAGAGAATATAGGTCTCTCTGATTTTTGAGCAGGTTTTAACAATGTTCTGCAGTTTGTTTTTATCCTTCAAGGATAAAAACAAATGAAGAAAAAAGTATGCAGACCTTCGATAAAAGTGTGTATGATAAGTGTATGAAGTTTAATAACACAGTGGAGCACTTCCATGACATCACAAGGTGGAACAGAGTGTTTTCCATTTGAAAGAAGAACTCAGTCTAAATATCCAGGATTTGTGTTTCATGTGTAATGAAACAAAACAAAACTCCAGGTATGTTTTTTATTCTAAACATTATAACAGATCAGAAAATAGCATAATATGGGCACTTTAAGTAAACATACTGTTAGTATTTTCAGTACTTGCTGAAAGAATAAAGGATTGTGATGAAATGTGTGCAATGTCACATGTTTACTGTAAATAGTCACATGACCAGAGATGGTTATGCAAAAGTTACATGAGAATGTGACATCTTCAGATGACGCCCAGAATTCTCCCAAATAAAATTCTAGAAAAGTTATTTAAATTTACATCTTAAGGGTCTCTAGTTATGATAAATGCATTTGCAATTACTTCATTTTCTTTTGGTCTGAGTGTAGGATGGAAAACATAGTGGTGGTCACAATTGTGACCAGTGGGATAGAATGTTGTACCATGGTATACTGTTGGATGATGTAGACTGTAAGGAAGAGATGTTCTCCAGGTTGTTCAATACACCATATTAACTTGGTGGACTCAGGAGAGGACATTGAAAATGTCCATCACTTGCTCCACCCCTCCACCATCACCCTCAATTGAAAAGAGAAGGTCACCTAGCTGGTAGAGACATGTCTGAAGAACATCCAAGATCATGTAGCTACTGACAAGTCTGAGGAACATCCAAAGTCATCCAGAACCTATAGAGAGAATTCTGAAGCACATCTATGGTCCTTTGGGACAAGTCTGAAGAACATTCAAGGTTCCACAGCTACTAATGGCTACTAAGTCTGAGGAACATCCAGCGTATTCTAAATGCTAGAAACACGTCTGAGGAACATCCAAATCCTCTAGAACCTAGAGCAAATCTGAAGAGCAGTTCTCTAGAAGCAATAGAGAGAAATCTGAAAAACATCCAGTGTCCTCTAACTACACAACAGACATGTCTGAAAAACATCCAAGGTTCACTAGAAGCAGTACAGAAAAATCCGTAGAAGATGTAGGGTACTTAAGCTACTACTAGAACAAGTCTGCGGAACATCCAAGGTCCTCTACCTGCTATTGGGACAAATCTGAAGAACATCTTAGGTCCTCCAGCTGCGATAGAAAGAAGTCTGAGGAACATTCAAAGACCTCTAAAAGCAATCAAGAGAAATCTGAAGAACATCTATGGTCCTTTTGGGACAAGTCGAAAGGACATCTATGGTCCTATAGCTGCTACGGTTCAAGTCTGAAGAACATCCAAAGACCTCTAGTTGCTATTGGGAGAAGTCTGAAGAACATCCAAGGTCCTCTCAGAAATAATTATAACCATTTGCCCCTCTATTACAAGTGAGAACAGCATCTTCCTCATTTTGAAGAATAATTGCACTGTATTATATGACTAGCAAAAGCTGTCGAACTGAAAACAATATTTTTTAATATTAAAATGTTAAAATAATTAAAAATAGATGTGTCTATACTATAACAGTGAATAAAATCAAAATAGAGAGTATTTTTACATTAAACAGATCAAAAATTAAATGGCACCTTTAATTCACAATTACTGCTGTCAGTCGATTAAAATATTTAATTGTGATTAATCTCCTGAATGTCATAGTTAACTCGCGAGTAATCGCAAATTTTTGTCCCTTGAATCATTTTAATACTCTTATTAACATAGAAAAGTAGATAGACGCCGCTTTGTGCAAATGTGTTTTTATTGCCAACCATAACAATTGTCAGTGAGACACTTTGTGTTCGATGTTCCACTCTCATGTTCCACTTTCATGAAGTGGTCTGCACCAATGTGAGTGAAGTGCTTCTCTTCCGTCTTCATAAGAATCAAAGCAACTAAAGGTCCCACTGTGCAGTAAAATGATGCGCTGTGACCCTGAGGTAGTTCTCATTACTGAGGGACGTCCAGTAATCTCTAGTTTGTCTGACTGTGTTTGTCTGCCCCATGATATTCATATAACTGTGAGCTATGTGTTGTATTGAATCGTGAGAGACCCTATGATTCCTAGCCTTAATTGTTATCATAGTTCTAATAAAATATGAATAACTTCTACATTATACCCAGAGAGTATTTTGGGAGTACAAGCAAGTCCACCCACCACTTTTGAACACCTCGTCCATGCTCTCCTTGTAACTTGAGAGAAGCAGATCACACAGTTGTTGGGTGGTGTCTGTTACAGTTTGCACATAAGAGGAGAGATGCTCCATGTTGTTAATATGTACAAAAGGCAAAGACACATCTGTTGACACTTTCTTCCACTCGGAGTACTTCTGCAAAAAAAGTAACAACATGTTATGGGTTAAAACAAGACCTCCTGCATGTATTATGGTATACAACAATGGATTTTCCTAGGATGTGATTAAAATTCATGTTTACTGCAAATAGAACTGTTGAAGTAAATCCCTAGACAGAACAACATCGCATGTTAACCCTGTCCTTTTCCACTGCATGATGTATTATCATTGTTTTTTTTTACAGGTGTTTTTATTCATACAAAATATCTTAAAACATAGATTTTTACTGTGAGTGAGGTTGCCTCTACTCAAATCTGACCTGTAACTTGACCAAGTGGCGTTACCAGCTTGACTGCATGGAGATGGATAAGTTTAATGTCAGAGTGTGGAAAATAAAACTCCCATAGAGACATGCAGGTGGATGAGCCTCTATCAGAAAAGTCACATAGTGCATCTCATCATCATCAAAATTTTAGTTTGTGTTTATATCATAGGCTGTATTTATGGGCTTATATATGTTACCGACAAAGTTGATCATTCAACCTGCCTGGTGTTTTTGGACAATGTAGGAAATAGATAATGGCATTCTATAGAATGCCTGGTGTCCTTTAGGCAAAGTGTTAAAATAGGTTTTATTGTTGGTTTTTAGGTTTTATTGCAAATTAAAGAAGAAAAGATACTTTTGTAAGCCAAGTTATAGGCCTCTTCATCAAATTTTAGTATTACGATTATTGTGACAAAACCACCAAGATTTAATAATTATTCATCAATGATTATTGACCCCAGGACTATGTGACCAGGTTGTCCTATGTAAATTTGAGGTGACATAAGCAGAACAAAAAACACTTCAAATGAATTGTGCTTAAAAAAAAAAAAAAAGTTTTAACAAAAACTTCTAGACAAGTTCTAGAATGGGGCAACTGGAGGCAAAAATGAAGTGGAACATGTGATTTCAATGGGAAAACTGAGATTAATCACAAAATATGAAAAATCAAGGGACACATGTGAGTGATATCAAAGCCTAATTTAAAACATGTACAATTGTGTTTTATGTTATTTGTTAATTTAATAAGAGATTATGATATATACTAAGCATTTTTGACAAAGGAAAAATCCAGATTTTTAGGTTTTACTAGACAAATCCTTACAGAAAGTTAACACCACTACAGTTGTCACTTGATCTACAGATATCACACATTTCATCATTAGTTATATATTTTGGAGGAGCTGCAGCGACCAAGTCTATCTGGTGAAGAAGTACAAGTGCAACTGCCTGTGGCAGAGGAGATAGCTGGATCACCAATAGGAGCAGCAGTTCTGCAAGTTAGGGTGGATAGTCAATCATCCATCAGTAGTCAGGCTCCTGACATAGTAAAACTGTCAGATGTTGCAGCTTTGTTACCACAAAGAGAATTCAAAGTTCATAGTGGACAAATACAGTATTTGACTCAGACTCTGATGTAAGTTGTGGTGTACTATGCAAACAGATTGATGAGGGTTTATCTGAAAACTTCACTGAAAACGAGATAATTCGTGCTGTGTTAAGAATAATCAGACCAGGTATATCAAATACATGCTTTTGACCAAACACGAGCTGACTGTAGCTGAGCTTAAGCGGTTTCTCAGAATACACTTAAAGCATAAAAGCAGTTCAGAGTTATTCCAGGAGCTCAGTAATGCCAGATAGCTCAATAGTAAAAGCCCACAGCAATGTATGCAACGTCTAATGGGGTTCAAGCAGAACAGCTCAGGTTTTGAATATGACAAAAAACTAGTTGAAGGTGTATTTCTTCACTCCCTTTACCAAGGAATAAGTAAAAAATATGCATATGTGAGAAGAGACCTAAAAACACTGGTTAGTAATAGCAGTGTAATAGATGATTACATCTTATCAGTTCATGAAGAGGTGGGGAGACAGTCAAGCATAGGTCAGACACAGAGGACCAAAGTAGTGATTGTCAATGCCACACACCAAGGGGAAAGAGAACAAGCCGTCCAGCCTACAGCTGAAGTAAAAGCAACAGTTCTCCAGACCCAAGGTGAAGTGCAAGGACAACGCAAAGCCATTCATCGTGAACTGATTACCCATGTTTCTGCATTGACCAAAACTCTGGAAAAGGTATTTTCCCCATCAAAAGTTCCAGAGCCAGTGAAGACTGTCTCAGTAAACAGTGCAACCACCTAAGACCAAGTCTTATAAGTGTCAATCCTGCATCAAAGAAGGACTTGATCGTTGCAACCACTGCTTCAAGTGTGGACAACAGGGACATAGCCGTTGGCTGTCTACTCAAAGTAAGACATTGGGAAACATGAAGAAGTCACTGGGGAGGGAACACCAGCGTCCCACATCAAGGAACACCAAGAGAGTCACCTGTGAAAACATGGAGAAGACAGGGTAACAGACATTCAGCCTCTCTTAACCAGCAACATGTCCCTCCAACATCAGACCCCGAATGATACAAAGCACCAAGTTTATACACTGAGATGACCAGAGGACATACATTTCAAAGTAAGAAGGTGACAACTCTAGATATGCCCAGATCTGCTTGATCTGATTTGCATTCATATTCACATGCATTTGTCACTTCCTGACCAGATTAGCAAGCAAAAGGGAACAGAAGTGTTTACACTGAAGGGGCTTTCTAACACTGTCTTTAACTACCAAACCAAATGAGTTTTACTTACAAGAGAAATCACATTCATTTACACAAAGACAGATTGAGAGAAATCTTACCACAATATAAATTTCCATCACAACAATATGGAATTGTTTAAATCATCATAACGCCTAAAATTTAGCTTTGTAAGAGTTAGCCTAGCCATGCTCTGAGCCCATGCTAGCTCCGCTCTAGCAGCTTGCGCTCTTATTGGTCAGAACGGCAAGTTTCTGACGTTACACGTTTTGGCCAGTATTGAGGAAGTAATGTAATCTTAAAGTAATCTTTAAAATAATCTTTTTTGCCGTGATGCGCCAATGAGCACAGACCACTGAAAATAATGCCTCAGTTAACCCTAAAAATCAACTGTCTTAAATCTTGGATTAAACACCATAACTCCTTAAAGTGGATTAAACACCATAATTCCTTAAGGTACTGTATCCCTAACTTCTACTGTGACACTATATGAAAAATAGCCACTTTTGAACAATTGCTTCCTAGAAACCAAGGTTTTGTTTTGGTTTTTTTTTTATCAAAAATGGTTTGGGTGTGTTGGTAGTGAGTAACTCTTCAAGTCTGAATAAAAAAATATTTCAGATAGTGTTTTTGGGGATATGTGCCTATATAGAAATATGTGTATCTGAAGGTACATTAATCATGATAAGATTGACTGTGGTTGTTCGATTGCCATGAAAATTCACACAGATGTGTATTTTTACAGGTTTTTAGACATGTGAGTTTAATCCCAATCGGATCAATTTTGGCGACGTGAGAAGTTTTGTGTACACTGAGCGTGTTTTGGAAATTTGAGTATCAATTGACTTCCATTATAAACTCAATGTTTGACCCCCCCTTCTCAAAATCAAGGTGAAAATTTTTTATTTTTTTTTTCATTTTTCTGAAGTAAACCAAATGTTTTTCAAAAGTTTGCCTACTTTTAGCTAATCTCCCCGTGACCTTCCCTGTCACCCTATACAAAACATAGTCACATTTGAACAATTTGTGCCTGGAAAACCAGATGAAAAGAGAGAAAGTCACCAAAAATGGATGTGTTATATGGATATGGATTTAAGGGCTCTTGGAAAATGTGGTAATTTAGTGAAAACATCAAAAATTCTTATATTTTACATAATTGTATGTCGTTTTCAACAGTTAAACATGAAATAAAAGGCAAAAACTTTAGGCTTTTAATAAAAGAGGGTTGTCAAAATGGGCATTTTATAATGGGAGTCTATGAAGCACAACGTAACAAACCAGCTTTACGCACAAACAAAAAAAATGCACCAAAGTCAATCTTCTCACTAATTATTCACACTGATCGCCAGTCACACTGATAATAGCCAGAGTAAAAATATATATATTATTATTGAATTATTGCATATAATTTGAATTTGTACATGGTACATGTACATGGTATTGGGCACAAACCGGCATCTAAAGAGTTAATTATTTATGGTAATGTATAGAATCAATATGTCAGTGGAAAGAGAACCCCTTCTGGAAAAAAAATTAAAAAAAAGATTTTTTGAAAAATATTAATCTTTGATGATTTTATAGCAGTTTAAAAACCGAAATACACAATTTGTACCGAACACTCCAGGTGTGACTTTTTTTTTTTTTTTTCAAATGGACTTTTCTCAAAAAATGGCCTAAAGTCCATATTCACAGTGAACACCCACACTGATAGGCCAGTCACACTGGTCATAGTCAAAGTAAAAAACAAATGCCTGTAATGGAATTATCACATTTTGGCAGTAGGTGGTGTGTTGCAAAAACTGGCACCTAAGGGGTAATAAATTATGGTAATTTATAATCCCAATATGTAATTTTGAAGAGAACCCCTTCACAAAAAAATACATTAAAAATATTAATGTTTGACAATTTTATGGTAAAAAAACAAAATACGCAATTTGTACAGAACACTCCCAGTGAACACACATTTTGAACAAGGCATCGGGGTTAAATAGTTCTGAATTATATCCAAATAATCCTGTTTTCCCTTCACTTCTGTCCATTTGATGCATATGGCAGTGTCCTGTACTACACTATTCTGGCCACTGAGCAGACTGCAACAACCGTGGTTCCAAACGTCCCCTTAACTTGTGTTGTTTTGTCTTTCTACGGAGGCCTGGAGGAACATGTTGAGAGTGTGGCTTATACTTCTATGCTTTCTACCTGTGCTCTTACAACCGGAGAGGCCAGCCAGTTGTTGTTAACGACGAGCATTAGTGAACAACTTCTGAGCAAAACTAGCGTTATTGTATGCTAGAGATCTTGCATTTGAACTGCACAAATCTATCTATGCTAATATCGACATCATTAAACCACGCCTAAGGTATTTTGTTCCCATCCAATGTATTCACTTTCCAGCCCTCCCTGTTCTATTCAGCAACACAGGGTTTAGAAGACACAGGAGGTCCAGCAGATGAGAAGAGGAAGTGACAAGTGCATTATGGGAATGGAGTAAACATCCTCTTCTCTAGATCATAAAGGTGAAAAGTTGTAATTAAATGTCACATTAACTTTTACATGACATTTAATTGAGGGTATATACAAAGGTTTTATAAAACTTAAAATAAAAATAAAAAAAAAATGTAAAAAAGGACATTCAATGAAGTAATAAAAAATGTTATTCATTTTGAGGGAAAACGTTAACAAGTTAACAGGGTTAGAAATGTTTTGATACTGAAGGATTCTTGAGGGTGGTTCAGAGAGTTTCCTGTAAACAACAATGTCATGTCAGAGGCATGGCACACACAGATAACATACTTCCGGAGTCCTCTCACACACAGCCACACTGACTGTTCTAATGTGTTCAGCTTATTATCACCAGCTGTATCAGGTTTCCACAGTTACCAAATAAGGAGAGACCAAATAAGGAAATAACTTTGACCTGCATTGAATCATGAATAAATGAGCAAATAAAAAATTGTGGGGAGGACAATACCAAATGAAATGCAGACTTGAGCTTGTTTATGTCCTTCAGCATTAACCTTCCAGTATCCCCAAAATTTTGCACCTATGTAGACTGTGTTGCGTATTCTACACACACCCACCAAACATTGCCCTTAAAATTCTCTAGACGTTATATATCCAAATTTTTCTTGATGTTTGAAGTTCACCAACCATGCCATCCATAATCCATACCATAATTCCCCAAACTGTAACCCTCCAAATACCACCTTTTTAGGGAAAACAGATAATTTCTGTAATGTCAAAAAACTGACAATTTTTTTTTTTTCCCAAAATGAACAATATCACCACGATCACTTATGGATAGTTTGATGCAGTCTGACATTTGAACATGTTTGACACCAGCACTGGTGAAAATGCATTGTTATTGTTTATGTTATGCAATACTGACACTTACTACCCTATGCACAGAATATGCACACTTGTATGTATGCTTTTTTCCCCAGTTGGTTTGAGAACAATATTTTGTATGTAAAACAGTTATTCAACTCCAGTGGATCTCTAATGAACTCTGAATTTCTAAATATTTATCAAATCCTTGTTACCCCAAAACAATTTGCTGTTGTAATGGATGCTATACCTAGTGGGGTCCTTATGCTCTTCAAGGACTTCACCAACACAGCCTTACCATATCTGTCATCTGTTTTAAATTCTGTGATTGGCAGAACTTGTGTTGTAACGCAGCTAAACCAAAACAGAAAAATAAGAGAATTGTTTCAGAGAAATATAGCTACAGCCCCGTATGTCATTCACTACTAGAGAAACTTTGTTAGCAATATTTCATGGAAAAATGTATGGACATACCACATAAATATTTCATCACCAATAAGCAAAGAGAAATCTGCTTCCCTACATCACTACATCACTGCTATCCAGTAAAGAATAACCTCAGAAGGACAATGGACACAAACTGTAATTTCTGCAAACAAAAAATTAAACCACCTCTCTCGATTATGGACTTGCCCAAACAATGTTTGTTGGGGTTTTTTTTGGAAGGAATTTGTCAAATCTGTATGCAACTTTATGTCCCATTTTACCTTTTCTTTTGAAGACATGCTATTTTTTTTTATCTTTATATATATATATATATATATATATATATATATATATATATATATATATATATATATATATATATATATATATATATTTTTTTTTTTTTTTTTTGTCTTTATCTTTTATCATCTTTTAATTATCTTAGCCCATCTTTCCCATTTTCCTTTCTGAAATCCAGTATTATAAGAAAACCATCCACTTGTCCTTCAGGTCCAAAGCTGTTAAAACCCTGGAAATTCTTAATCAATTTAATTTATATATTTTTACTTGTAAACATGAATTTTGGTTGTGTGTAACATTTGGCTACTCTAAACCTCCCCTGGCATTGCCTCCCCCTGTCCTGTCTATTTTATTATAATTTGTTATTCTTTGTATAATTTGTATTTGTATGTATTTTTTATTTTGTCTTGCCTTCAGTTTGAAGCCTCTACTCTCAAACTCAAAGAATCAGAAATTGCATAATGTACGTTGGGGTGGCTAACAGATTAAAATGGTGTTTTACATGGGTGTCTATGTGCGTTTTATGCGCTTTAGGAAACAGAGGCGAGTGTGGCTGCTTTCTTTGTTTACAATGGGCTGATTCTGTTGTCAGTCTGGGAGTGCAAAGGAAACACATACAGCTACAACTTTTGAATTGACAATATATAGAAAAATAATAAAACATTTTTTGTCACGAAGCACAAAAAGCCCATTTTTTTTATGCTTCTGGATACCGGAAGGTTAAAGTTTAACAAGGGTTTACAGCAAATACAGTGAGTCACTTTAAGAAGAAAAATGAAGGATGTGTTTTCCAGAAATTCTGGAATGAACAGAAGTGTTTTACTATCTGTCATAATGAGAGTTAGTGATATGTATGGTGTATTTGTATTACTTACTAATTGTATTGTATTAAAATTACATTTTGTTTATTTGAGAAGTCTCCATGACCTAGCTGTCCACTTATTTATGGTAAGCTGCAATAGGCATAAGTTAGATAATAACCCAAAAAACAGAATCGGGTTTGTTAATATAAATGTTACATAGATGTTAAAATAGTTCAAATAAAGTTCTCAATTCATGCAATAATACCATAACATGGAAATGTTAGATATGGAAAGATTCCAACTGGGAATTAAACTTGAGGCAAGGATATGATGAAAAAATATGTATAAATATTTTTCTGCATTTTCAGAGTAAAATGTTGAATTGTGCATTTGCAGACGTACTACATTTTCTTAGTAAAGGCAGCAAATAAACAGTCTAAGAAACCACTGGCCACAAGCTCTGACACTTTATCTCATAATCTGGTGTTATGTGCAGAAGCCTTAATGTTAAATTTAACAGACAAATAATGGCTTAATGTAAACATGCACATAATAATGGTACTGTGAGAAGTATTAAAGACATTACAAAACAAATCTATACAGAAAATGATCTGGCACTATCAATGCAGGTACATGGTATGGCCAGATTGACCCCACAGGGGCGACATATTAGTGGGACGCAGGGCCCACAATAACCTCTCTGTTAACCGTGCTCCATGGCGTACAGGAACAAAGGATGGCACTGCAGTTGGGGACCTCTCATTCAGTTTGTTTGGCCATGCAGCACAGGAAACCCCTATGGAATTTCTCCATGGGCTGCACCACCACAGAATGGTAGAACCCCATATACTCTGATTGAAAATACTGTTTTATTTGTCTGTTGTCTTTGACAGGCTGCTTTGTGCATTGTTACATTGGATTACCAAAAGTCCTTGTCATCGCTATTTTTATTTGAGACATTTACTTAATTCTCCACTGACCTTTAAACTGGATGAGCTCACGACCAACAGACCAACAGCTAATTGTATTATCTGCAGGGCAACAGATATTACGACTCATAAAGCCATGGTCGCTCCTCTCTGAACGCATCTTGCCAGTAAAACAGGGTTACTACGTCACATTGGAGTGTCAGTACTTACAGTTCAGTGTCCTCAATAGCATCTGGATCTTCTATTGTCTCTAGCCGTCTTTTACAGGCGTCTAATATCTTCTTGCGAGGCCCTAGGGGTATGTGAATACTTTTAAGGTCATTAACTGAGCACAGCAGCAGTGCTTCCAGGTCAATCTTCTCCCGTTTGAAGATGGAGAAGAACTCACTCTCTGTGTGGCCAAAAACACCTCCAAAGTACTGGAGTCTGGTTCATCATCATCGTCCAGTCCTAGTTCCACCTCGTCCCAGGGAAGCTCCTCTATATTCCTCTCCTGGAGGCTGCGGGCACTGCCTATGCTGTCTTCATCCATACTGGTATAAGGCTGGAGTCTACTACGCAACTGAACGGTATTACTAGACTGTGCCACACTAACATCATCCCTCCGTCCAAGGTCAAACATGCCTCCACTCACATAGTTCCTTCTGAATACCATGGTCCCCAGCCCTGGCCTGTTAAAAAGGGAATCGTGCCCTGAATCAGTGCTGATCTCGGAATAGTCCACATCTGGTCCATGGAGGTCCGGCTCGCTCATGGCACGTGAGATAGCATCGTCATTGTCTCTGGGGAACATGTCACGAACATTGCGGCGCCCACGGTCTTTGGGGTTCACGTAGGTCCCCTGTTTGACAAACATCACGTCGTTGCCCAGTTGAAGTCCAGACAGTGAGTGTACACTCTTCCGTCCATCCTCATAAATTTTAAATGTACCGTCTCCCTGTTTCCTCTTCTCCAACTTTTTCTGGATCTTTGTCTTGCCTCGATTAGTGGCATGGAGAGTAGCCTAACAGGAAGCACATGCACAAGTTAACATGATGAGGAAGATAGGTAAATAGAAACATCTGTTTCCACAAATATTGACATTTCACATCATAAAATATATAACACAATAGACAACAAATAAACATTTACTCAAAAACATTGCAAAATGACTTCAAAAAGCTTTAACGTACAAAAATCATTGACTTACTTGAGAATATGGCACACTGACAGTTCCTGGGTTGAAGTTTCACAGTTTGTGGCTGACAGAGCTGCCTGTATAACTGGAGAAACTCATGGCATCTGAAGCGGAAGCCTCCGAAGATTCCTTTTGAAACTTCTTCTCCATTCTCTTCTGGTGTTTCTTCTGCATCTTCATACACTCCTTGATCCTTCGCTCAGCCTCGCGGAAAGCCCGGTCTTTCAGTTTACTGACCAGCTTAGGGTTGAGGCCCGTTTGTTTGGCTGCTATAGAATCCAGGTATCTGACACAGTCCATGTGGTTCTTTGTGGCGGCCATGTCCAGCGGCGTGTGGTAATCATTGTCCAGGCACCAGATGTTGGCACCGAAGGACACCAGGAAGAACAGGCAGTTTAGATGGCCATTGGCTGCTGCGAGGTGGAGCGGTGTGTTACCCCATATGTCACACTTGTCTGGTTTTCCTCTGTGAAGAAATTGATAAAAAACATCAAGCTGTTTAAAGATAAACTATGTAACCTTTCTGGCCACCTGCATGTCTCAATGGAGATGTTATTACTCTGTCTGGAAAGTTCCACAGTATGGCATTAAATTTACATATTAAATTTACATCTTCATGGAACTAAGCAGGTGATGCCACCAGGCAAAGTTATAGATCAGGTCCGTGAAGAGGCAATACCACTCACAGTAAGGTATTTTTCAGCAATAGAAACACTTGTAATAAAATAAGTGGAAGATGGATCATTTTAATGCCATATTAAGGAACATTCCAGGTACAGCAATAACATGGAAACATTCACGTGAGAACCTTCCATAAAATGCCACTCACTCTACCCCCTGAGCTTATCTGCAATAGTTTTTAAAACACACAAAACATTACAGATTTGTGTTAATAACTTTATTTTTTCCTTACTTTTGACAGTGTAAGTAATTAGGTCAAATAATCACTATTTCAATGATGAATCTGAATATATACACACATATATATATACATATATATATACACACACACACACACACATATACACATACACATATATATATATATATATACACACACACACACACACACACACACACACACACACACACACACACACACACACATATATATATATATATATATATATATATATATATATATATATATATATATATATATATATATATATATATATATATATATATATATGTATTTTTTTTTTTTTATTATTTTTTTCCCATAATTGAGCACCTGCAAGTCATAATGTAATAACAGAAGTATACAAGTAGGCCTATTCAAACCGACTTCTGAAAAGGCCATTATAATAACTGGAAAGTAAACCAACTATACTTAACAAAGAAGTCTGCTTGCTACAAAGAGAGGCTAGACATAGGCCATAACAATAGTCTATCAATACATTTGGACATTGACTTGGCTGACAGTCTACAACCTCAGGGTTACCTTATTGAGTGCACCGCTGTTGCTGTCTGTAATACGAGCAGCACCACTACATTGCATTACACCTGGATCATGTTTCACACAAGCTTTAAAAGCTTGAGTCTAAAAAGTATAACTTATACTGATCACAGGTGAGTTCATTACACCATCATTACACCATGCCAAACTTAGCTTACTTTAAATACTGATGCTTTAAAAAGTGTCTGTCCACATGAAATCCCCAATGAATGACCTTTCTATAAACCACTCCATATTTCTATCATTTGAATGATATTTGGTTTAAACAGGTCACGCACCCTTTTATCTCCTCTCATTTAGACTACTGTAATGCATTTATCTTTGGCATTAGCCGCAATGCACTTTCTCTCTTACAGTTGGTCCAAAATTCTGCCGTGCGACTTTTAACTGGAATCAAAAATGTGAGACTGGCTTCCAGTTCGTTTTAGAGTTGATTTTAAGATTTTTTTGTTTGTTTTTAAAACTTTGAATGAATCCACAATTCATCTATAACCTCATCCAAATGTACACCTCCGTATGCACTCTCAGGTCCGAAGGCCAGCTACAGCTCGTGGTGCCCCCAATGTCCGAACAGCCCCCACAGTGGAGTATTTTAAGTCTCACTTTAAGACCCACTTTTATTCTCTGGCTTTTAACACCGTGCGAGTTATGTGGTCCTCTGCGTCTTTTATTTATTTTACTTATTTATTGCTATTTTATGATTTTTATGGTTTTACTTTTATTTGATTTGTACTGGTTTTATTATTTTAGGACTGGTATGGAATAGTAAGCTATTGATTGGTAACAGCATTATATAAACAGAATATGTGACCAAGTTATCAGACATTGTCCATGTACTTATCTCCAAATAATTTTATGAAGAGCACCACAGGAATTTTCCACAAACAAGGGAAAGAGGACCATCTTTTCACTGGGAAATAGCAGCTTATACAAACAAAAAACATATTTTAAGGCACTTGAGGCAAATTCAGGCAAACGATTATTTGCTAACTGTGTTTGAAGGCATAAAAACGTGCCACTTTAGAAGTGGAACCAATGCAATTTTGTTGTTTCCATAGAAACGGTGCTTGAACATTTATTCTGTGTTCAAAAGGCAGTGTGCATCCTTATGAAACAGTTCTGTGGCTAACTGATTTATTGACATTTATGACCCTCTAAAGTAAACTACTTTTTTGAAAGGTTTATAAAAGGCACGCAGACAAGGATCAGGTAGAATTCAACATCATTCTTTAATCAGTGATACCTTCTTAGAATTAGTTTTTGGGTTCAGGTGCACGCACGTTTGTCTAATAAACAGGTTTAAACATGTGGGTGGGAAAAAAAGGATTTGGTATGTCAAGTTTGTTAAGTGTTTGTTTTGTTTTTGAATCTGGTATGGTGGCAGGCTGACCTTTATGCTGATTATGTTCATAGAAAGGTTTCACTTGGGCGAGTTCTTTTTTTGGAGCAGGTAACTGAGTGGGTGTAGCCGTTAAACCTGTAGAAACCTCTAGTAGTATATAAGCAAACGTGGCTAGAGATAACTCATTTGAGACTAGGCAGAGAGAGCAGCAGAGGTCATGTGTCTGAAAACAGGTTATCAGTGCAAATGCCTGCTGGAGGGTGATCGTTGTGAAAAGTGCAGGATGATGGAGAAAGACAAGGAGGCAGAGGAGGCCCTCCTGCCCAACACTGTGGAGGTCCCAGGACAGGCAGGGAGCACCTGTGAACCGGAATTCTCCCACTCCTCTGCTGTGGTCGCGCACAAGGAACAGAGTCATTACTGGGGCTGGATGTGGTCTGGGATTATCTGTGTGAACATCCTGCTTTTGGGATGTGCTTTGGTCAGTGGCAGTGCTGACAAGGACATCAAAATCAGCACCACTCACCTGCAGATTTATCTCATTGTACTCCTCATCCTCACTACCGCATGGATGATTTACTATTCCGTTTATACAGCCAAGCAGGAACGTGCAATTATGTACCAGGACTCTCATGCAGGACCAATTTGGCTCAGGGGTAAAGAAATTAAATACTTAAATATATCTACAGCTGTATAGATTTATGCTTAGCCACAAATGCTTTTTGTTGTAGGTGGTTTGGTCTGTTTTGGCATCCTAAGTTTCATCATGAATATTTTCAAGATTGTGAGCTACGTGGGGTACCTCCACTGTGATTCTGCAGTTAAAGTCGCCTTCCCTGTAGTCCAAATTGTGTTTATAACCACACAGGTAAAATGGTGTAGTAGTGACTAACCATTAAATGCATACAGCCAATATGTGCATGGAGTTGACATGATGTTTGTTTCAGACTTACTTCATGTGGTTCCATGCCAAAGACTGTGTGCAGGTCCAGAAAAACATATCACGGTAGGTCTTATCCTTACGCTTATAAAAGCAAATATTGTGTTCATAATAATTTATATTTTTTCTTATTTGAGTTGATAAATGTTTTATGTGATGTAAACATTAGATTAAGATTATTATTGTTATATTATCTTTTTCTCACTTTTGTTTCAGTTGTGGAATAATGATTACCCTTTCCACGAATCTAGTCATGTGGATGTCATTAGTCACAGAGGAATCTCTTCATCAAACATCATTTCCTGTATATTCAGTCAACAAAACCAAATATAGTGGCCGGAGTGCTTACATTTCTAAAGGTATTCAATCAGAACACATACAATACAATACACATTTTGAAACGATTGTAACACCTTCTATCTTTCTCTTCTGCAACAGCGAGCTACAGTAATGACACATGCACATGCAGCCACACATCTTGCAGTGTCTTTAAGGAGGCGTACTACTACCTATACCCCTTTAACATTGAGTACAGCCTCTTTGCTTCGGCTATGGCCTATATTATGTGGAAAAATGTTGGACGAGTAGCAGACAAGCATAGCCACCACCATTTCAAATTCCATTTCAAAGAAGTTATTTTTGGCCCAGTTGCAGGGGTACTGTTAATCGCTGCAGGCCTAGCTACATGTGATGGTGATGATACAAAGAATGACCATGCACTAATGACCCACTTTGTAATGAACATAGTGATAGTTACATTGATGTCCCTGGCAAGTGGTCTAGGTTGTGGCATTTTTAAACTGGACCATAAGGACCATGTATCAGAGAAGAACCCAACACGAAGTCTAGATGTTGGGCTGTTAGTTGGTGCATCGCTAGGTCAATTAATCATTAGTTACTTCAGTATTGTAGCAACGGTAGCCACAGGAGCAACTGGTCACCTGAACAAACTCAATCTGACTTGGGCAATAATTATGATTATCCAACTCAGCCTCCAAAACTTCTTTATAATTGAAGGACTGCACCGGGAGCCACACCTTGAGATCCATTCTGTTAGAATCGTCACAAACCCATATCTAAAAGAGACAGACATGAGCGCAAACGAATCTGCAGGATCAGAATTGGACCAAAAGATGCCATCTGAAATTGTCCTGCGTGAACACTCTACTGAGCACAGACACAAAATGTCATGGAAGAGAAGAATTGTGAAGGAAGTCTGTGCCTTTTTGCTTCTGGGCAACATCATTGTAAGTATCATTTACATATCTTACTATTAATATATTTCACAAACATTATTCTTAAAAGTATTTATTTTTTGCAGCTATGGATCATGCTTGCCTTTGGTGCTCGTCCCCACTTTAACCATGGCACTAAAATCAGTTTCTACAATTTCAACATGTGGGCAGCTGTAGTTAATATTGGACTTCCTTTTGGCATCTTTTACAGAATGCATTCAGTTGCAAGTTTATTTGAAGTGCTTCTATCTTCATAAAGCTGCAAAAGTATAGAATATCTGTGTGTCTGTGCGTGTGCATGTTCAGTCAGTGAAATATGTATCATTAAGTTATTTTGTAAAATATTGTATTATAGTTTGCCACTCTATTTACAATTGTGAGCATTTGATGTTGTCTGTATATCATATATTTTTTCATGTACACTGTATTTAAAAAAGAACAGAACTTGGAATCACATAGTGTCCTTTGATATTTGTCTTTATTATTTTTAAGTGTTCTTTTATGTTACTAAATATTACACATCCATAGCAATAGATGTCATGTTTGAAGTTAATTGTGTAAGATAATGAACATGTAACAAGAAACCCTTTTATAAGAACTTCCCAGAATCTTGAGTTTTCTCTTTGAAGGAAACACAAAATTCCTGGACATTACTGATTGCTTCCCAGGAAAACATTGTTTATATTGCATTTATATTTATATATAGATTATATTGCAGCATCTTCAATAAATTTTCAGGATTTAACGATTATACTGTGATGCTGGATTGCAAAGCAATCTTAAATTGACCCCAACAAACATTAAGTCATACTGTACACCAGGGGTCAGATGTGAGAATGACTGCTCACATGCATATGTAGATCCAAACATGGTCAATACAGCAATACTCACACGCTGCAGTGTGTGGTATGTGACAGGAAGCACATTCCAAGTTTTGATAATCAGCTGGTCTTCAGGTTGAAGTTTTTTAATTTCTGTCCACATGTGCTTGCTCGCCAACTCCGCTTTCTGTCGTGCGATTTTTTTCATTCAGTGACTTGAACTTATTCACTCACATGTCTGAGGCCTTCAGGTCAGCCACTTATGCTTCAAAATCTCTGACGGAGACACCAGGAATGTAACTCAGGTCGGCTGTGTTCAGTGAACACTCATTTGGATGGGTGATGAACTTAAAAAGACGAGTGTGCTCACGAAATTCTCCAAAGTGTGCTTTGAACGAGGATTGGCTCCCCAAGTTTTTCACAAGATAGTAAAACGTGGGGAGCCACTCAGTTTCGGCTAGCTCAGGACGCTCGATGCCTTTTATTTCAAGGAAAGTCCGGATTTCGTTCAGGCAAGCCGCAAAACAGCTAAGCACGTTCCCTCTTGACAACCAACGCACATTGCTGTGCAAAAGCAGACCGTGATAGTTATTTCCAACTTCATCCAGCAGTGTTTTAAACTGGCGATCATTTAAGACTCGGGCAACAATAAAGTTGATCACACAAATGACCAGCGACATCACTTCGCCAAGCTGCCCGTCACACATCTGAGCACAAAGTGCCTCCTGGTGTAGAATGCAATGGAAACTTAGGATGGGTCTATTTTCATGTTCACAGAGAAGTGCCACAAATCCTTTGTTTTTCCCCACCATACATGGAGCACCATCAGTACACACTGAGAGAAGTTTATCCATAGGTAGATTTTTTTCTTGAGTGAACTCCATGAAAGACTTGAATAAATCCTCACCTCTTATGGACCCTTTTATTGGCAGAACAGCAAGACTTTCTTCGCGCAGTGTGTCACCAGCAGCATATCTTGCGATCACACTGAACTGCGACAAATGGCTTACGTCTGTTGACTCATCCAAAGCCAGGGAAAAGAACGGCACTTGCGTTTCCTCCACTTGGTTTGCCATCATGATGGTACGATCATGAACAGTTCTTGCCGACAGAGCCATGTTTTGTATCCGTTTGATTATCTTGTCTTTGTTCAGAAGATCATCAGAAAGTTCACTGGCTGCATCCAGCATGACCGTTTTAGCATACTCGCCATCTGTGAATGGTTTTCCGTTCCTCACTATTGCTAAAGATCCAGCAAAGCTAGCGGAATTATAGTCACCTTGCCGGGCCCATACGCGGAGTTGCTGCTGGCTAGCTTGCACCCTGCTCAGTAGCTCTTGGCACGCTTTCTTTCTGCTGTCTCCCACAGGGTATTTTGATGCAAAGGTAGCATGGCGTGTGTCGAATTGCCGCTTTACATTCGACCGTTTCATCAATGCAATTTTGTCATTGCAAATTAGACACACCGCAGAACCTGCTCTCTCCACAAAGGCGAATTCTTCAGTCCATTCATCCTGAAATGTACGATACTCCTCATCTTTTTTTCTTTTCGCCATCTTCTTCGTCGAAGGGTTAACTTTGAGCTAATGACCGAGCAGACCGTTTCAAAAGGGGACGTTTACCTGTTTACCCAGCAACGGCCAACGTAGGCTATTATAATTCAATTAAAATAATGGACAATTGCTCCTGCAGCCAACTGCAGCCCTGAACAGGACATGAGCAGTGGAAAATCGATGGATGGATTTAAACAAGTGAGAATATTTTATGTTTTATCTGCGAGCCAGACGCAATCATCAAAAGAGCCACACCTGGCTCGCGCGCCATATGTTCCCGACCCCTGCTGTACACTATATTGAAAAACAGTGTTGTGACCATATACTCATCACTCTGAATTCTAACTAGTGGATAATTAAAAAAAAAAAAAAAAAAAATCACAACAATGTGGTAGATCTACTTTTCCATTGATGCTCTTTACCCTTCATCATATTTTGCAGATCTCAAAGCTTTAAGGCTATTTTAAATTGCTGTAAACATGGACACATTCTCTATCACCTGTAAACACGTGCAATGCATCCTTCCTGTAATAGAGGTGTTCTGTTAGTAGCTATTGCCTAATTTTTACATTTTTATGTGAGAAATCTTCTTGTATCCTACCTTATGTGTGAATTCTTCAGCAGTCACTTTATTGTTTGTATGGTGTCCATTATCCTCCTGCTGTCATGTCATTTTTGGACTGTCAAGGTATGTGACATAGGCTGTAATGAACTCTGATGTATTCATTTATATTTATAAGGTTATGTTATTTTCTATTTTATCTCGAATGTGTCTGGAAAACTGCTGTTTGGGCTGTGCTGGTGGAACCAAATAGTTGAAAATGGCAATAGTCACTTCAGTCACTGTATATTTGAGTCAAGGAAGATTTGTGACAGGATACACACTATGGTCAACCATATTTTTTATGTTGTGAACAGTCTGATACACTTCACAAATTAATAGTAAAAAGTAAAATATATACCCGGAATAGACATGTGTAACCGGTTCATATATATATTTAGTTTAGTTTAGCAACCATTGGAAGTTGGGGGCAATTTTAGATAGAGAATAACACTGAGTAAATCAGCAGAATAAAATTAAAAATATATATAAGGTTAAAACAATGGTTTTGCATAATCTGTTCATTGGCTTGTTTTTAGTTCTGTTAAATCCAAACATATTTCAGATCATTTGAGTTCTCTCACTCTGTCTCAAAGTGATTATTACATTTCCATCAGTGGAATGTACAGTCCCTGACAAAAGTCTCGTCGCTTATCCATTTTGTAGAAACAAAAGCTTATAACCTGACTTAAGCTTATAACCTAACTTAAGCTTATAACCTAAATTAATCTATTGGTTTTAGAAATGTCTCATATGAAAGCTAAAACCCTCCCAAATTATGCTCAATATACTAAAATTAATTTGCTTCACTGAAGAAAGATTGATCATTTAATAAACACAGAAAGGTCAGATTTTGGCAAGACAAAAGTCTTGTCGCCTACAGAAAATTGAACAAATAATTTACTTCAAATACAAAAATATGTTGCATAACGTCAGTGAATTAAGTAGTGGTGCTGTGAGATCCATATTTAATATCTTGTATGACTTCCATGAGCTTGAAGGACTGCATCCATGCGGGTTGACAATGATTCATACAATTTGTTGATGAAGTCATCAGGAATAGCAAAGAAAGCAGTCTTACATGCCTCCCAGAGTTCATTAAGATTCTTTGGTTTTGCCTTCCATGCTTCCTCTTTCATTCTACCCCAGACATGCTCAATGATGTTCATGTCTGATGACTGGGCTGGCCAGTCCTGGAGCATCTTGATCTTCTTCGCCTTGAGGAACTTTGATGTAGAGATAGAAGTATGCGATGGAGCACCATCCTGCTGCAAAATTTGACCCCTTTTATGGTTGGGAATGTAAGAGGTAGCTAATACTTCTTGATATTTTAGGCTATTGATATTGCCTTCCACCCTGCAAATGTCTCGCACACCCCCATACTGGATGTAACCCCAGACCATGATTTTTCCGCCACCAAACTTAACTGTTTTCTGGGTGAATCTTGGATCCATGCGGGCTCCAGTAGGTCTCCTGCAATATTTGCGGCGGCTGTGATGTAATTCAACCGAGGATTCATCTGAGAAATCCACCTTCTGCCACTTTTCCAGTGTCCATCCTTTTAGCAGGCTGTGGGCCTTGGCAAATGCCACACGGTTTTTTAATTGCCTTTTGTTTAGTGCTGGTTTCTGTGCACTGATTCAACCATGGAGGCCATTTCAAGACAGAATTCTACAAACTGTTCTGGTTGACACAGGGACTTGAGGTGACCGGGCCTGGTGGAGCTCTGCTGCAGTGGAAAAGAGGCTGGCATTGGATTTTCGAATCAACAAACGGTCCTCCCGAGCAGTTGTCTTGCGGGGTCTGCCGGACCTGGGCTTGTCAAAAACATCTCCAGTCTTTTCAGATCTTTTTCTTATTCTTTGTACTTGACGCTGAGACACATTGAAGGTGTCAGCCACCTCAGCAGTGGATCTGGTCTTCAGCCTCTTGATAATTAACGCTTTGGTCTCAGGGTGGATCTTAGGCATGTTGTCAGAGGTCAAGTTGCAGTTGATGTGAAGGTCTGGTGTGCTGGGGTTCTTTTTATACACACCCACTAATTGATTGATCAGTAACTGATCACAGGTGAGGCTGTAATCTAGGATTGGGTGCATCATATGACAAGGCGACAAGACTTTTGTCTTGCCAAAATCTGACCTTTCTGTGTTCATTAAATGATCAATCTTTCTTCAGTGAAGCAAATTAATTTTAGTATATTGAGCATAATTTGGGAGGGTTTTAGCTTTCATATGAGACATTTCTAAAACCAATCGATTAATTTAAAGTCAGGTTATAAGCTTTTGTTTCTACAAAATGGATAAGCGACAAGACTTTTGTCAGGGACTGTATACCATTGTTTTACTTTGTTTTTTTTTTTAGCAGACACAAAGTCAGAGCACAATCTCTGGTGCTGAATCTTGTATCTTTTGGCTTGGTCTGACTGTGTGCCCTGTCTTCTGGACCGTTTTTCTTCAGCACTATCATCTCTCTTCAAATTAAGTGGCAGGTCAGTACTAATGCTGTATTTGACCTATTTTACTACTTGATGTTGATGAGTTAATTTTAAGTCTGTTGTCACCCTGTAGGCCGCGGTAGTCATGGGCTATTGTATTGACTGCACTCACACAGGGTGCCATTCAGTACAACACTTACCACCTGATAGCACCACCTGATAACAGCTGTTATCAGTACATCTCCCTCGTTTTTTTAACATAACAGTTGTCTCAGTGACAAGTCAAATAAGTGAAGTTTTTTGCTATACCATCTCAAACTTTTTTTAAACTTCAATAGTACCACATTAAACAAAATATAGCACATTTTTAACACCATTCTCAATAAGAAAATGCGTAGTGTATTTTTTTTAACATATAAACCATGTACCTTTTAATCATTTCAACGTGGGTGCTTTTACAATGCTTTCATTACAATGTAATGGCATGTAATTAACTCAATCAACATTCCTCTATTAGTCTCTTAGGTTTCATCTTTGTTGTTCTCGAGCTCCACAAAAGTTGTGTTTGGTACTTTGAGTAAGTGATGACGATTCCTTCTCAGTGTGCTGCCGTACTCAGTGATGACTTCATAGGACCTCAGAGTTGTCTCTCTGAGCAACAGAAACCTTAGCAACAGGTCCACATTTACCATCACATCTGACATGTACCATGTCCTGCTGTGCTAGTTGTTTTGCAGTTTTGTTGTATCTTTGACTTTGTTGTGTTTAAGATTAAGTCCTTTCTCTTTCACCAGCAGGTGTGACGCTGAAGGTAAACGTGTTCTCGGTTCTCTCTTCATCAGAAGTTCTGCTAGAGATTTTCCACACTCCAGCGGTGAAGTTCTGTAGTTGAGCTGGGCCAAGTATGGGTCACTGCATGTTTCTGTAGCTTTTTTAAAAAGTCTGCACTGTTTTCTCGGCCAAGCCATTTGAATGTGAGTACAGTGGGCTAGAGGTAAAGTCCTTTAAATCTTGGCTGCTGAACTGCAGTCCGTTATTGCTCACCACTGTGACTGGGATTTTGTGTCTTGCAAAAATAGGTTTGCAGTGCTTGATCCCTTGCTTTGCAGTTGTGTCAAATCAGAAAAGCCATTTCTGGATAATTTGAAAAATAATCCACATTGACAAGGTAGTCTTTTCCTACTAAGTGAAAGCAGGAAAAGACTTGTCTTTTAAGTTTTGATATGGGTGGATCAGCTTTTTCTCACCTGGTTGATGGATCTGGTTGATCACATTTTGCCGCTCGTTGTCCTTGACTGTAGCATCTGCAATTTGTTTCCATTCATTTTGTGACACATTGCATCCATATGTACTCGCACATCATGTTCAGTGTTGCTTGGTTCTGTACAGTTCAGTGAAGCTCAGCTGAGTGCGTCTGCCATGACGAGGTATTTACCTGGTGTGAACTCAAATATTTAACTGTACCTTTGCAGGCGAAGCAGTAGGCGTTGGATGCGAGATGATGCCTCTCCAAGAGGTTTGGTGGAGATTGTAATCAGTGGTTTGTGATCGGTCTCGAGCACCACTTCTCTGCCATAGATGTATTCATGAAACTTTTCACAACCAAACACTGCCCCTAGTGACTCTTTTTCTATCTGTGCATAGTTTCTCTCGGCTGCAGTCATTGTGCGAGATGCGTACGCTACTCGAAACAATGTGTCCTCATGTAGCTGAAGCAACACTGCTTCTAAACCGTCCTTAGAAGCAACTGTGGAGACTTTTGTTAGGAGTGCAGGATCACAGAATTTTAACACTGGCTCTGACAAGGCTGCCCTTTAACATCTCCCACTCCGTGTTGTGCCATTCTGTGCCATTTTCCAGCAGACTACGCAGTGCTTTAGTGTTTGCAGACAGATTTGGAATGAATCGACCTACATAGTTTACTAAGCCAATTGCTCTTTGTAAGTCTGTTTTGTTTTCTGGTATGGGCATGTGTTACTGCTCTTACTTTTTCAGGGTCTGGCTGTATCCCAGGTAAGTAATCTTACTCACCGCAAACTGACATTTTTGTCTGTTCAGTTGCTTTGCTTTTAACATCATTTTAGCCAACTGCTCATGTTCTGCTTGTGTGACTCCCCATATGACCACATCATCAAGAAATACTGTGACTCCTTCCATTCCATCGTACATCTACTGTACAGTTCTGTGAAATACTTCAGGTGCTGAAGCAATCCCAAAAGGCATGTGCAGAAAACAGTGTCTCCACAAAGATGTGTTGAATCTAGTCAACTTTGTGCTTTCCTCGTGCAGTTCAATTTGGTAAAAGCCTGATGAAGCATCCAGTTTGAAAAAGAAGCACGCCCTTGCCCTTGCACTTGCCATATCACTTTTTGTGGGCAACTTGAAGTGTTCTTTTAATCCAGTTGTTCAGATCTCTCAGATCTATGCACAAGATCTCTGTTTTTCTTTTCCACAATCACAAGAGAATTCACACAGTCTGTTGGTTCCAAATTTTTTCTAATGATCCCCTTTTCAATAAGTGTCTGTAACTCTTTTCTCAGTCTTTCTTTGAGTGCTACTGGCACTTTTCTGGCTGGGTGTATCACTGGTTGAGCATTGTCTCTTAGTTGTATTTTATATTTGTTCGGTAGACAGCCAACACCATGAAAAACATCACTGTATTTTTTCACTGTGTCACTTGTTGTCTTTGGACATTTCCTGTGTGTTTTTCCACTGTGTGTGCAGTATTCACAACTGTGCTGTTTATGACAGGAATCCTTTTGAGTAACCCTATCCTTTTACTTGCCTTAAGACCCAGAATCGTTGTCTATCCTCTTCCACAAGAACAAAAAATGTGCTGCAGGAACATCGTCCCCCTTTAATTGTAGCTTGAAACACTCCTGTGTGGGGGATAGGCTGGCTGTTGTAGGCTCTCAAGTTGAGTTTCTTTGACTTCTCATTTGGTTTTGGGTTCAATCTGTTGAAATATTTGAGTGGCAAAACATTTATTTCTGCACCAGTGTTTATTTTCAGTGGGACTTCGGCACCATTGATATTCAAATGTGCAATCCACTCATCCTCATTACCTCATGTCCATTAGCGTCAGTGCATCCAGATACAGCAGCTCATCCTCGTCACCTCGTCTTTCCCTGTCGCACTGTGTGGATTTTTTTCTTTACAAAACAGCATCTAGCAAAGGGGTTTTTGACTCCGCATTTTCTACAGGCATAAGGTGGACATTGTTTCACAGCGTGTTTAGTTCTGCATCTTTCACAGTCTTTGTCTTTTCGTTTCTCTTTAGAATCTCTGAAACATCTTTTGTCTGTCTTGTTGGCGCCTTTCTTTACTGCATCCACAGTTGCTGGTTCACCGTCTTTGTCAAATGCCTTTAACTGTAGCTTTGTGGTCTCAGATGCTTGACAAATGCCTATCGCCTTCTCCAGAGTTAGATCTGTTTCATTTGGCAATAGCATTTTCACTCTTTTGTCTTGTACTCCAATCACCATCTGGTCACGAATCACTGAATCAGCTAGAATACCAAAGTTACAGGACTGTCTTTTGAGTCGCAGATCTGTCGTATACTGTAGCTCAGCGGACTCGTTTTCTTTTTGCATTCTGTTTTTAAAAACAGACCGTTCACAGGTTTCATTATTTCTTTCTTTATTTCATTACTAGTCAAATCTATTAAGAACATCGCCTAGATATAAATCTTCTTCTCTGTCAAACTCAAATGTGCGGTACAAATCCAGGGCCGAACGACCAGCTACCGTTAGCAACAGTTCTATTTTACCGTTAGCAACAGTGCTATTTTACCGTTAGCATTAGTGCTATTTTACCGTTAGCCACAGTGCGCCCAGCCGCAAGCAAATAAAGTTCAAAACTCTGTCTGAAGGATTTCCAGTTGTCGTTGACATTCCCAGAAAGTTTAACTCCTCTGGTGGTCGAATGTTGTTCATCTTCGCTTACTTTTTTCCGAGATTTACTCCTGGTACCATCTATTGACTGCACTCACACATACCATTCAGTACAAGCATTTATTCAGTGCTTCAGGCATTAATAAGGAGACAAACAGCGCCACCCATTGGCAAGGTGTGGGTATACACCTGTTATCAGTACAGGTACCTGAGGTGTAAAGTTGGTGGAAGGTCGGACCTGTAAGATATTGCTAAAGGCTACCTGGGAGCTCAGCTTTTTAAACAGGTATGTAGAGTAATGTCATTGTTGTTTAGTGTGGTGTGACATGTAATTAACATATTGTTTCTATCTAAAGGCAATGAAGACAACAGAGGAACCTTAAGATGAAATCTGGGACAGTCAAATTATATTTTTTGCCATGGGTTTTGTAAATTGTGACTATATTGCTGGCTTTTGGGGGATTTAAGAAGGCTACTTGGTTGAAGTGAGATGCAATTGGGCTATACAAGCTGTGTTCTTTTCGTGAGTGTTGTTTTGTTTGCATATTTTTTTAAAAGAACTTAGCTGTTTAGTTTGTGCGATGTTGATGATAGAAGTTTAAACTTGTATATTTTAAGTGTTTGTTTTATTGTATGAAGCTGTTTTTGTTCAATAAAAAATACAATATTTATTTTAAGCATTATTATAATAATAAAATATTAAAACACTGATATTGATATTGATATTTTCAGCTATCAATGCACCGATCTCATGCAGTAGTAGCAGTACAACGTCTTTCCACTAGGTGGTAGCAATACACTATCTGTCTGATTAATGAATAGCAAGATGCGCGGTATTTTATTTCCTGCGCAGCTCAACAGCAACATCAAGCATATCCTATAACAAAAAATAAATGAAAATCTGAAATGGATAAATCTGGATGGTCACATAAATATACTCACACTTTAGTGTTTAGCTTTTTTTCCCATCTCAGTTCCTTGATTTAGATGTCAAAATATGCTCAGATGCATACACACAGGTGGTAGAAGTTACAGCTCCTTTTCTCCCAGAAGTTAAAATGGTTGATAATGCAAATGTGATTGACCATGACATAAAATATCCCAATAAAGTAAGCTATGCAGAAAACAAAGTAGATCCAGAAAAAAGATTTATCAAGGGCATCAGCAAGTCGCTCATATTTGTCACTTTCTTGTTCTTTTGCATCAAGAGCTTGTAGAAAACTGACCACTTCCCTGAGCATCTGAATGTGTACTTCTGCAGGCTCAGTCTGGACAACACTGATGTTAGGACTGGACTCTGAATAAGAACCAAAACAGAGTAGAATACAACTTCAAATACTACGTAGTGTAAAGTTTATCTACAGACTAGCGCAGATAGAATTTCATTTTATATTTCAAACTTCATATGTTCAACTGTTTTTGTTTAGGAAATCTGCTATATAAATAAAGTGTATTATTTGTACCTTCATCCTTGACTGTACTTACTCTCTTTTGGAGTTTTGGAGCCATTTTGAAAAGCAGCAGAAAATAATTCCCCCTTCTTTGGCCACCCGTGTGAGAACCATAGACACGAGCTACTGAACACCAAGATGATGAGACAAACACACAAGTGGATCCCTGCAGCACAATGTGATAAAAAAAATATAAGAGACGATATAACTTCTCACAGTAGAGAGACACAACTGTTATTAAACAATTAAATGCAGATAGGAAGAAAGGTTAATAACAAATAAAACAATTTTAAAAAAGCAAGTAAGTAAAAGTATGAGATGTGTATTGTGCTGTAAAATACAAGTTTATGGTTGGGTTTTAAATGGTGCACAGTTATTTATTTAATTAATTCATTATTCATTCATTCTCATTTGAGTATGTTGTATTCAGCAAATAACATTACTTATAAATGGACTAATATAAATTCCATACTGATAACTGAACCGCACTGGCTGTCCCCGGGAATCAAGGTGACTTTGAAAGAGTTGCGTTCACCGCCCCCTAGTGGAAATGCAACGCTTACTACATCAGCCATTATAATCAGGATACTGGGCAGCATCAGAGTGATGAAGGGGTTATTCTGACAAATTTTCAACTCCACCTGAAGATGAGAAAAATGTACTCCAGTCTGTATTTCTTGCTCAAGTAATGTCATTATTAGATGAGATATACTGAATATACTGAATATACTCCCTAATTTGGGTACTAGTGTATTTTCCTTTTATATATATATATATATATATATATATATATATATATATATATATATATATATATATATATATATATATATATATATATATATATACACATACTTCACCGAGTATCCCTTGTTAAGTGCCCCATACCCCTGGTTGGGAAACAATGTTAACAATGTTAACTTCTGGTATCATACGCAAATATGTTGCTTTTGAAGCTACTTTTCGTTCTTTCTCATTAGTTAGTGCTTAGCTGCTGTAAGATACCACACATAGCCTGTTTTCTTACACTGGCCTACTGTAAAGTGACTATAGTGGTGTATTGATGTGTAAATGAGCTGCAACTAAAGGTATGAATGGTCCGCATTTATGCATATAATTAATTATCGCGGCGTGCATGCGTTTACAGCTAAAGGTTAATAGTGGTAGTTTACTTAGGCTACATTGTTTACAGGCTAGAATGTCAGGCAAAATGCCATTAGGCCTACCTACTGTCTATCTGAGTGTAAAGAGGCAAAACAACAGTAAATTCAGCCTAAATAAACCCAATTTAAAATCCCATAAAGCTCCAAAACCCTTTTATCGGTATCATATTGGATAAAAAAAAAACTCCATATCGGCCGGGCCCTAATTTGGGGTCCTGATCAAGCTTGCACTTATTACCACTTTAGTTGTTTTAGTCAATAAAAGGGTTGTCCGTATACCTTCACTACCACCAATGCCATCCATGAACTGGTTACGAAGAGGAAGTGATAACAGTGGAGACCTTGGTGGGCCTTTAGACCAGGGCTTTGACAATCCCATGTTTGACAAACCTACAGTGCTGCCTGAACTGCCCAGTCTGTACGTTACAGAAATGAACATGTCAATCTCAATGGGGCAATCCCAGGTGCACTTTGTTAATCCAGTTTATGATGAGAAAGAAACTGACTTCAGTGCATAAAGTTTTAAATTATCTGATATAATTTAAACAATATAAAATCATGTGAAAATGTCAATATATACGTTAGAAGTGCAATAAAGAATTTAAAGTTTAAACCTTTTATTTACCAGTCTCTCAACAAGTATGCTACATAAAATTCTTCAAGTACTCTACAATACCCACTAGATGGTGATATATTCAGCAATTTCTAGTACCAAGTCCACAACAGAAATTTTATTTTTTGAAAAATGTATCTAATTATAAAACAGTAGAATTTAGAGTGTAATTTGTTGTAAGAATTTTTATATACAGTAAAAACTAAATAACAATAATTGAAAAGTACCAAATGATTGCATGTTCCCACAATAGTACATTTTTGTAGCTTGCATCTGTAAACAAACCTGTTTTTTTTTTTTTTTATCTTCAATTAAAATGTTTTGGTAGATTCATAAAGCTGCACTTTGTTGTCTTTTTTTGATAGCCACACAACAACATATAAAGGTTCTAAAATGTCTGCCTCAAAGCTGTGTAGCAATTCAAAATTATCATTTACTTTATAAAAAGACAGTTGGCCTTCATGAAAATCAACGTATAAGCCAAATGTAGTTATATCTGTGACCTCTAGGGGCGTCTCTACACCTGCGTGCCATACAGAAAAGCCTTTACTGTTTCTCCCAATGCACCAGGAATATTCATTCTGGCAGATACAGCTGTTTTTTTGCTCTCCTTTACGACCTATGATTTTGTATGTGACTCCAATGTGAGCGCCCTCTCCACTCAGATCTGCTTCAATGTAGTGTCTACCCAGATACAGACTGTCCGAAGTCAGGGCCTGTCTCCAGTAGTCAAAGCGACTGGCAGTGTCCGCATAACTGTGCTGCCATGGACTGGTGTTGGTCAGCTTCCTGTGGTCCTCCGTCACACGCAGGAAGTTATGGATGGTGTCTGGATCAAATGTCAGGCTCTTTTGGTCTATGGAGAAAACATTTATACATGTCAAATGAGAGGTCAAAGTGTAGAGCACTAAGTACATTTATATTTTTCATATTTACATCTGATGAAGTCCTCTCTAGTCACAGGCAGAGGAAGAGGTGAAGGCTCGGCATCCTTGCACTTGGATTTATAGCCTAATGAATCAATAAATTATTGGTTAATAAAATATCACCATTCAGTGCACTTAAAGGCCCGATATTACGCAAAATTGACTCTTGTTAGCTTTTTGCCATGTTATAATGTTGTTACCTCATCAAAAACATACCTGGAGTTGTGTTTTGTTTCACACATGTTTGAGTAATCCTTTATTATTCATCTGTCTACATCGCTAAAGCTCAAAATATCATGAAGAAGTAGTTTTCAAGTTAACAGCTACTTTTACCTTTTGTTAAATAGAGATTGGGGATTCCAGGGCTGAAATTATCCAGATGATTCTAGTGACAGTGTATGGAGTTAAACAACACAGTGGAGCACTTCTTGTATTATCACATGACATCACAAGGTGGAACAGAGTGGTTTTCATTTGGGAGAAGAACACAGCCTAAATATGCAGGATTTGTGTGTTAAACATATGTGAATGAAACAAAACAAAACTCTAGGTCTGTTTTTGATGAGAAACATTATAACAGATCAGAAAATAGAGTAATATGGGCCCTTTAAGTGAAAGTACTGTCAGTGACATTAATGCATCAGGTTTTAATCATACCTCTGCTTCAGGTATGAATAATGGTGGCTGAGCTATAGGCCTAGAAGAAATATTAATATAGGCTTATATCTAATGCTAAATTTAGTGATACAGTATTTATATTGTGAGCTGCTGTGTCGTAATATAGAGAGTATTTTTGGGTAATTTTGGTATTTTTTGTAATAGTTCTATAATTCACTATTATTAACATTTCACATTAGGTTTGCGCATGTTGTGGTTTACTGTTGTTAAAACGTATTTGATTCTTAAAAATAGTGATAAATCACAGAATATTATGTGCAATTATCGATTCTACATATTGCAAAATCATGATATTTGTATAATTGTGAGCTATGTGTTGTATTGAATCATGAGGGACACTGTGATTCCCAGCCCTAATTATTATTACAGTTCTAATAAAATGTGAATAACTTCTACATTATACCCAGAGAGTATTTTGGGAGTACAAGCAAGTCCACCCACCACTTTTGAACACCTCGTCCATGCTCTCCTTGTAACTTGAGAGAAGCAGATCACACAGTTGTTGGGTGGTGTCTGTTACGGTTTGCACATAAGAGGAGAGATGCTCCATGTTGTTAATATGTACAAAAGGCAAAGACACATCTGATGACACTTTCTTCCACTCAGAGTACTTCTGCAAAAAAAAAAAAAAAAAAAAAAAAAAAAACATGTTATGGGTCAAAACAAGACCTCCTACTTATATTATGGTATTCAACAATGGATTTTCCCAAATCTGCACTGTATTCTTGGAAGTTATTAAAATTCATGTTTACTGCAAATAGAACTGTTGAAGTAAATCCCTGGACAGAACAACATCACATGTCCTTTTCCATTGCATGACGTATTATCAGTTATTACTTTACAAGTGTTTTTTATTGATACAAATGATCTTAAAAAATTATTTTTATGGTGTGTGGGGTCACCTCTACTCAGATCTGACCTGTAACTTGACCTGGTGGCATTACCAGCTTGTCTCCATGGAGATGGATAAGTTTAATGTCATAAAATCTCCATGGAGACAGGTGGACGACCCTCCACCAGAAAAGTTACATAGTGCACCTCATCATCATCAAAATTTTAGTTTGTGTTTATATCATAGACTGTATCTATTGTGTATATACACAAATGTGGACACTATGCATTATTTTTATGCTTAATCTCGATTGTGATGTATGTTCTAGCTAAATTGTTAAGGATAAACTAGTTTCAAATTAGTGGTCCAAGTTATAACGTTCTATGATCTTTTTGCTGTTTTTTTTTTTTTTTAATAATACATTCTTTGTCATACCTGTAGAAATTCCATGTTAGACTTGGCCCTGAGCAGCTTGTTTGTGTGAGTCTGGAGTTTGGTGAGCTCCTCTCTTCTCTGCTCCAGATGGGCCTCTATACTGTCAGACTGTCGGAGGGCCTGCCTCTGTTCTCGGTCCAGCACCTCCATGACCGTCCTTTTGGCCTCTTCCACAGCATTCTGCAGCCTGGAGAACTGTAGCTCAATCACTGCACTGACATCTTGCACTAATGTCTGAAAAAAGTGTAATGAAATGTCTCAGACGATCCTTATCCTGGAACAGATCCGGGATAAGCTTTTAATTCCTGACTGTGTATGCAGCAACACTTTATTATCACAGTAAATAAGCAGCAATTGACTATGACAAATAATGGCCAAGTTGTGATGGCATCTTAAAAACCATGACACGCTTTGCTCTTAGTCTGACTTTGTAGTGTCACTGTCAATGTCAATTGTATCTCTTTTGCACAATTATAACAACAGCAGCTACCCAAAGTGTTTCACATACACAATAAATGGTTAAAAACATACCAAAACAGTGCAGAACGTATATTATGATAAGTACTACTAAAATATTGTAGTACTACAAATGTATAGTGTAAAAGTCAAAGTAAAAAGCCATTGTATTAAAAGCCAAAGCAAAGACATCTGTTTGGGGGCAGCTACAACAAAGGCCCTATCACCTCGCGTTCTCAGTCGAGATCTGGGCATGTTTAATAAAAGCTGGTATTCTAACCTCTATGATCTGGCTGGGACATACAGTGATAAAAACTCAGTCAGGTATTCAGGGGCCAAGCCATTTAAACATTTAAAAACAAACATCAGAATCTTAAACTCAAACCTAAATGTGATGGGGAGCCAGTGGAGTGACACCAGCACAGCAAGTTTACATGGGTAATTACTACAACTGAGTGTTCTGAGATAGATATAATTTTTTTTTTTTTTACCTGGGATATTTCTACCAAAGGTGATGTGGTAGGAGTGAAATATATATATATACCAAAAATACAAGTTAAGGGGTTGGCTTGAAGTTAATTTTCTCCTTTGTAAGCTAAAAACTCATACCTTTACTGTGTCATTGTTGCCTTGTAGCTTTCCAATGGCTCTTTCAGCTTCGGACACACTTTGGCTTATCTCTGCTTGCTTTTCCTGCAACTCAAGCTTTAAGGATTCATGTATTTATAAAATCCACTGCATAATATAAACATTTGTGCCATTTATAACCCAGCTGTAAACATGAACCCCCATTACCTCAATCTTTAAGCGTGCTTCCTCTACAGATGCAGTCATGTGACCCTTGTGCACCTCTGTTTCACAGTTGGAGCAGATACTGAAGCCATGGTCCAGGCAGACTCGGTCCAGAGGCAGACGGTGGACTTCACAGGTGGGGCAGTCGATGTCGTGGAGAGGTTCGACCAGCCGGTGGTTTTGAAATTTCACATTTTCCAGATGAGGTCTTAAATGGGACTCACAGTAAGAAACTAAGCAGGTCAGGCAGGATTTGAGGGCCCTGCTTGGACTGTCAATGCACGAATCACACATTACATCTCCGGTAAACTGCTGCTTTTCTGTTGTCCCTTCTTCAGTTGCATTCTGATCCTCTTGGATGGTCGCCATGGTGAAAGAAGTAATCTTTTGTTGTGTTTTTCTAAATCCTTTAAAAGTCTCTTTTCAGCGGATCTGAACTACACTGTTACATCTGCAGCTCCACACATCTTGAATGAATAAAGGGAGAAAAATTCAAACCACGCCTAAGGTATTTTGTTACCATCCAATGTATTCACTTTCCAGCCCTCCCTGTTCTATTCAGCAACACAGGGTTTAGGAGACACAGGAGGTCCAGCAGATGAGAAGAGGAAGTGACAAGTGCATTATGGGAAGGGAGTGAACATCCTCTCCTCTGGTCCACAAATGTGAAAAGTTGGATGAATTAATCAGTATTATCATAACAAATAAATGTGACTCTTTGCAGAATGTACATCATAATTGTTTGTTATCGCAAATGTAAAACATGTAACTAAGTAAACATGACAGGCGATTTAATTGACAATATACAGTAATAAAGCAAGAAAATGTTGTACAAGTTAACAGGGTTAGAAATGTTTTGATACTGAAGGATTCTTGAGGGAGGTTCAGAGAGTTTCCTGTAAACAACAATGTCATGTCAGAGGCATGGCACACACAGATAACATACTTCCGGAGTCCTCTCACACACAGCCACACTGACTGTTCTAATGTGTTCAGCTTATTATCACCAGCTGTATCAGGTTACCAAATAAGGAGAGACCAAATAAGGAAATAACTTTGACCTGCAGTGAATCATAAATAAATGAGCAAATAAAAAATTGGGGAGAGGACAACACCAACAGTTTATGCTCTGTGATGAGTGATTATTTATTTAAAGGTTTGCTAAGTGAGTTAAATGCTAAATAAACATAGCATAGTATTCAGTGAAAAAATAAACATATATTTTTTATTTTTATGTCTTGTCTATAGCATAAAATTGTAGAACTTAAGTAATACCAATTAATTCCACTGTTTACATCCTGCATGCTGCCAGTAAATCTAGGAGGAAATGTCTTCAGTTAACTTAATGCTTGAGCTTGTCTATGTCCTTCAGCATTAAAGTTTTACAAGGGTTTACAGCAGATATAGTGAGTCACTTTAAGAAGGAAAACAGGGTGTGTTTTCTAGAAATTATAGAATGAACAAAAATGTTTTACTATCTGTCATAATGAGTGAGTGATATGTACGGTCTAATTGTACCATTAACTGCATATGTTTACATTTTGTTTGTTAGAGATCCAAAATTTTATTTCCATTCTTTTTTTCATAACTAAACTAAGAAAAAGTTGCCTTGAATTTGTATTATCTGCTCTGGACTGGACCTATGCGTGACAAATGAGGTCTCCATGACCTAATTGTTGACTTATTTATGGTAAGCTGCAATAGGCATAAGTTAGATACTAACCCAAAAAACGGAATCGGGTTTGTTAATATAAATGTTACATAGATGTTAAAATTGTTCAAATAAAGTTCTCAATTCATGCAATAATACCATAACATGGAAATGTTAAATATGGAAAGATTCAAACTGGGAATTAAACTTGAGGCAAGGATATGATGAAACAAAATAATTTATTTTGTGCATTTTCAGAGTAAAATGTTGAATTGTGCATTTGCAGACGTACTACATTTTCTTAGTAAAGGCAGTAAATAAACAGTCTAAGAAACCACTGGCCACAAGCTCTGACACTTTATCTCATAATCTGGTGTTATGTGCAGAAGCCTTAATGTTAAATTTAACAGACAAATAATGGCTTAATGTAAACATGCACATAATAATGATACTGTGAGAAGTATTAAAGACATTACAAAACAAATCTATACAGAAAATGATCTGGCACTATCAATGCAGGTACATGGTATGGCCAGATTGACCCCACAGGGGCGACATATTAGTGGGACGCAGGGCCCACAATAACCTCTCTGTTAACCGTGCTCCATGGCGTACAGGAACAAAGGATGGCACTGCAGTTGGGGACCTCTCATTCAGTTTGTTTGGCCATGCAGCACAGGAAACCCCTATGGAATTTCTCCATGGGCTGCACCACCACAGAATGGTAGAACCCCATATACTCTGATTGAAAATACTGTCTTTATTTGTCTGTTGTCTTTGACAGGCTGCTTTGTGCATTGTTACATTGGATTACCAAAAGTCCTTGTCATCTCTATTGTTATTTGAGACATTTACTTAATTCTCCACTGACCTTTAAACTGGATGAGCTCATGACCAACAGACCAACAGCTAATTGTATTATCTGCAGGGCAAAAGATATTACGACTCATAAAGCCATGGTCGCTCCTCTCTGAACTCATCTTGTCAGTAAAACAGGGTTACTACCACATATCGGAGTGTCAGTACTTACAGTTCAGTGTCCTCAATAGCATCTGGATCTTCTATTGTCTCTAGCCGTCTTTTACAGGCGTCTAATATCTTCTTGCGAGGCCCTAGGGGTATGTGAATACTTTTAAGGTCATTATCTGAGCACAGCAGCAGTGCTTCCAGGTCAATCTTCTCCCGTTTGAAGATGGAGAAGAACTCACTCATGCTCTGTGTGGCCAAAAACACCTCCAAAGTACTGGAGTCTGGTTCATCATCATCGTCCAGTCCTAGTTCCACCTCGTCCCAGGGAAGCTCCTCTGTATTCCTCTCCTGGAGGCTGCGGGCACTGCCTATGCTGTCTTCATCCATACTGGTATAAGGCTGGAGTCTACTACGCAACCGAATGGTATTACTAGACTGTGCCACGCTAATATCATCCCTCCGTCCAAGGTCAAACATGCCTCCACTCACATAGTTCCTTCTGAATACCATGGTCCCCAGCCCTGGCCTGTTAAAAAGGGAATCGTGCCCTGAATCAGTGCTGATCTCGGAATAGTCCACATCTGGTCCATGGAGGTCCGGCTCACTCATGGCACGTGAGATAGCATCGTCATTGTCTCTGGGGAACATGTCACGAACATTGCGGCGCCCACGGTCTTTGGGGTTCACGTAGGTCCCCTGTTTGACAAACATCACGTCGTTGCCCAGCTGAAGTCCAGACAGTGAGCGTACACTCTTCCGTCCATCCTCATAAATTTTAAATGTACCGTCTCCCTGTTTCCTCTTCTCCAACTTTTTCTGGATCTTTGTCTTGCCTCGATTAGTGGCATGGAGAGTAGCCTAACAGGAAGCACATGCACAAGTTAACATGATGAGGAAGATAGGTAAATAGAAACATCTGTTTCCACAAATATTGACATTTCACATCATAAAATATAACACAATAGACAACAAATAAACATTTACTCAAAAACATTGCAAGATGACTTCAAAAAGACTTACTTGAGAATATGGCACACTGACAGTTCCTGGATTGAAGTTTCGCAGTTTGTGGCTGACAGAGCTGCCTGTATAACTGGAGAAACTCATGGCATCTGAAGCGGAAGCCTCCGAAGATTCCTTTTGAAACTTCTTCTCCATTCTCTTCTGGTGTTTCTTCTGCATCTTCATACACTCCTTGATCCTTCGCTCAGCCTCGCGGAAAGCCCGGTCTTTCAGTTTACTGACCAGCTTAGGGTTGAGGCCCGTTTGTTTGGCTGCTATAGAATCCAGGTATCTGACACAGTCCATGTGGTTCTTTGTGGCGGCCATGTCCAGCGGCGTGTGGTAATCATTGTCCAGGCACCAGATGTTGGCACCGAAGGACACCAGGAAGAACAGGCAGTTTAGATGGCCATTGGCTGCTGCGAGGTGGAGCGGTGTGTTACCCCATATGTCACACTTGTCTGGATTTCCTCTGTGAAGAAATTGAAAAAAAACATCAAGCTGTTTAAAGATAAACTATGTAACCTTTCTGGCCACCTGCATGTCTCAATGGAGATGTTATTACTCTGTCTGGAAAGTTTCACAGTATCGCATTAAATTTACATCTTCATGGAACTAAGCAGGTGATGCCACCAGGCAAAGTTATAGATCAGGTCCGTGAAGAGGCATTACCACTCGCAGTATTTTTCAGCAATAGAAACACTTGTAATAGAATAAGTGGAAGATGGATCATTTTAATGCCATATTAAGGAACATTCCAGGTACAGCAATAACATGGAAACATTCACGTGAGGACCTTCCATAAAATGCCACTCACTCTACCCCCTGAGCTTATCTGCAATAGTTTTTAAAACACACAAAACATTACAGATATATGTTAATAAGTCTTCTATTTTTTTCGTTACTTTTGACAGTATAGGTAACTGGGTCAAATAATCCCTATTTCAATGATGAATCCGAATATTTTTTTTCCATAATTGAGCATGTGCAAGTCATAATGTAATAACAGAAGTATACAAGTAGGCCTATTCAAACCAACTTCTGAAAAGACCATTATAATAACTGGAAAGTAAACCAACTATACTTAACAAAGAAGTCTGCTTGCTACAAAGAGAGGCTAGACATAGGCCATAACAAGTCTATCAATACATTTGGACAGCATTAACCCTTGGCTGACAGTCTACGACCTCAGGGTTACCTTATTGAGTGCACCGCTGTTGCTGTCTGTAATATGAGCAGCACCACTACATTGCATTACACCTGGATCATGTTTCACACAAGCTTTAAAAGCTTGAGTCTAAAAAGTATAACTTATACTGATCACAGGTGAGGTCATTACACCATCATTACACCATGCCAAACTTAGCTTACTTTAAATACTGATGTTTTAAAAAGTGTCTGTCCACATGAAATCCCCAATGAATGACCTGTCTAGAAACCACTATTCCATATTTCTATCATTTGAATGATCTTTCATGATATTTGGTGCTAAATTGTTTAAACTTTTGTTGATTGTTTACAGCTCTGCCTCTTGTCCGTGCCCTCCAGTGTGACCGTGTACAAAGTCTTTAATATTTTATGTGATGGTCGTGAAGCCAATGTGCAGATGTATTATTGATGTATTGCGTTGTTAAGTTTTCACAGGATATGTGTCTCTGCCAGCCTCTATAGCGATTTGGATAAGTTCCCTCTGATTTTTATGTGAGAGAATAGTAGGCTATAGTTTGGTAACGGCATTATGTAAGCAGAATATGTGCTCAAGATATCAATCATTGTCCATAAATTTATCTCCAAATAAGGGAACATCATCAGATGATGACAAGGCAAACACTAAAGTTATCACATCTTCTATTTGAGAAATGACATATTTTTCAGTCTATATGACTATACCAATTCAGTTACAAGACAGTTTTATTATGCTTTTCACATGCAAATACAGACTACAGAAGCTAAAGATTATTCGTTATCACAAGAGACTGTTTACATTTCCAGTGTGGGTTTGGCAATAATGTACAGCACCATAAAGTGTCACATCACCAATTAACTACTGTTACAGAACAATTTCACTTCTGCATGCCAATCAAGAGTTAATATTTGCCCTGTCAGCAAAGAAGCTTTTGTTTTTTTTCTTTTGGAATATCACATATTGATTACATTCTAACATTTTATACTGGTGACAAAAGAGAGTTGAAATTACTTCAATCTCATGACTAGAATCCTAGCATTTTTTGATTGCATTATGGGAAAAAGCATTGGACTGAAATTACTTTTACAGGAACCTATTGGTGCTTTGTCACCAATTAAGTGTCACATATTGAGACCATTTCTCTGTTCACCCATGAAACAGGTCAGCCAGAATAAATAGGGAATTCACTGAGAAGAGCAATTGCATGCACTTGTGAGATTAAACCTGCATGCAAAATAAAGCATACAATACTCATAATGCATTCAGGAGCACATTTTGTATAGACCAAGTATATAATTAAGATGTTCTAGATAGACTTTCTTAAGAATTGTGCATGCAATAGCCTACGTGACCAATCAAACTGATGGCAATTAAAAAAACTATTAAATAGCCTATACTGTATGCACTGTATTAAGATATGCTTAAATCTAGCCTCCTGTGTAGCATGAAAACGTGAAGGCCTTCTTCACGTGCCTAAGTATTTGGGATTTAGACAGAGCCAAAATAATATAAAGCACTGTAAAAATAAGGGTCAGACACGAGTGGATAGAGGTTGATTTGCTCACGGGCACAGGTGCTTTTTGGTTGATCTGTAACCCAAAATAAAGCGTAGAGAGATGGAAGGTGTATAAGACTAGTAAATCAGGTGATTACATAACTTGCATGAGGCTTTGACGAGTATAAAGACAGTAACTGTCATATTTTAGTAGCCCCGGTCACGTAAAGTTTGCATTTTACTCACATAAGGGCATATACCCACCCCCTCGCCACAATCAGTCGCAGGGCCTCCAGGTTCCCATAATAAGCAGCCCATAGCGTCGGTGTCATGCCATCTTCATCCGGAGCGTTGAGGTCCTTCCTTGTGGCTTCTTTAAGCAGGTCCAGGTAGCCATCCCGGGCCGCCTTATGGTACCTGTCATTCATAGTGCAAAGTTAATCCGCCCTTCTTGACTCCATTGTGCTCTCTAAGCGATAGCCACAGCATCCTCCACAATAAAAGTCTTGTGAGGGAAAAGGGCAATAGTGTAAGCGGGCACCGTTTGAGTGTTTGTCCCACTAGAGCTCGTCCTGTCCGGTGCACTTCGCCGCAAAAGCGTCGCTGGAGGGAGAGCGCGGTTTCCAAGGAGATGACGCTGCGTGCAGTGCTCCAAGCAGAAGAGCTGCATACATTAGGCAGGGCCATGCATAGTGCAAATCTACGGATATCGCGCACAAAAATCTACTGTACATTCTATAGGCGACGATATATTGTTCCCAAAGTTCATGATCATTAAGGATGAAAGATACTCCCCTGGTGGCAAATGAAAAAGGCTAGCCCAGTTTAGCTATTATTTCATGGCGTCTCTAATTATGTGACTTGTCATAATAGGCAGACATCGGATACGTGCGCGGTGGCCTCACTCGCTTGTGCACTTTTGACGCGCTGTCTGCCCCAATTCACATGCTTTACCAGGGACAACTTCTGTGTACTCTAGCGACATGTCTCACGGTGCCGGTGGCCGTCAAGTTGGTGCTGAAATATGCAACAACTGACCAGGACAGTCAAGTCAAGCATGTCCCAGCAAATATCAAGGCCAAAAGGCTATGGCCTATGCGTTTCGTGCAAACCCAGAGTACATTTCCATGGTGGAGGTCAACAGTTTTCACACAAAAAAGCCATTGTGCAAAGTCACATAAATTGTTTCAGAGGTTTTTGTTATTTTTGTTTCATGTTCTTGTACATCATTGTTTGAACGACAAGCACCATTGTCCTGTCTTAGTATTTCCTACAGTGTTTTGATACAGGTGCACACAAAGAAGAATGTAGGCTGTGACATGTTGAAGTCAATGGTGTCAAATCCGGTGAAATTCAAAAATAAGACCTTTGCATATTAGAACATGCTGCAGCAGAGAAGTAGACTGTGGCATGCTGCCCAATTGAAACCTACATAACAATGGGCTGCAGTGGTTTGGTCTTTTATGAAGAGCACCACAGGAATTTCCCACAAACAAGGGAAAGAGGAACATCTTTTCACTGGGAAATAGCAGCTTATACAAACAAAAAACAATATATTTTAAGGCACTTGAGGGAAATTCAGGTAAACCTTTATTTGCTAGCTGTGTATGGAGGCATAAAAATGTGCCACTTTGGAAGTGGAACCAATGCAATTTTTTTTTGTTGGAAGTAAAATTGTTTCCATATAAACAGTGTTTGAAGATTTATTCTGTGTTCAAAAGGCAGTGTGCATCCTTGTGAAACAGTTCTGTGGTTAACTGATTTATTGACATTTATGACCCTCTAAAGTAAACTACCTTTTTTGAAAGGTTTATAAAAGGCACGCAGACAAGGATACCCCCAGGACTAAATTGTATCAGGTAGGATTCAATATCATCCTTTAATCAATGATATCTTTTTGTCAGGTTTTTGGGTTCAGGTGCACACACATGTATGTGTTTAATAAACAGGTTTGAGCATGTGGGTGGCAAAATAAGGATTTGATATGTCAAGTTTGTTAAGTGTTTGTTTGTTTGTTTTTTGTTTGGTTTTTTAATCTGGTATGGTGGCAGGCTGACATTTATGCTGATTATCTTCAAGGTTTCACTTGGGCGGGATCTTTCTTTGAAGCAGGTAACTGAGTGGGAGTAGCCGTTAAACCTGTAGAAACCTCTAGTAGTATATAAGCAAACGTGGCTAGAGATAACTCATTTGAGACTAGGCAGAGAGAGCAGCAGAGGTCATGTGTCTGAAAACAGGTTATCAGTGCAAATGCCTTCTGGAGGGTGATCCTTGTGAACCGTGCAGGATGACGGAGAAATGCAAGGAGGCAGAGGGGGCCCACCTGCCCAACACTGTGGAGGTCCCAGGACAGGCAGGGAGCACCTGTGAACCGGAATTCTCCCACTCCTCTGCTGTGGTCGCGCACAAAGAACGGAGTCATTACTGGGGCTGGATGTGGTCTGGGATTATCTGTGTGAACATCCTGCTTTTGGGATGTGCTTTGGTCAGTGGCAGTGCTGACAAGGACATCAAAATCAACACCACTCACCTGCAGATTTATCTCATTGTACTCCTCATCCTCACTACCGCATGGATGATTTACTATTCCGTTTATACAGCCAAGCAGGAACGTGCAATTATGTACCAGGACTCTCATGCAGGACCAATTTGGCTCAGAGGTAAAGAAATTAAATACTTAAATATATCTACAGCTGTACAGATTTATGCTTAGCCACAAATGCTTTTTGTTGTAGGTGGTCTGGTCTGTTTTGGCATCCTAAGTTTCATCATGAATATTTTCAAGATTGCGAGCTACGTGGGGTACCTCCACTGTGATTCTGCAGTTAAAGTCGCCTTCCCTGTAGTCAAAATTGTGTTTATAACCACACAGGTAAAATGATGTAGTAGGCTGACAAACCATTAAATGCATACAGCCAATATGTGCATGGAGTTGACATGATGTTTGTTTCAGACTTACTTCATGTGGTTCCATGCCAAAGACTGTGTGCAGGTCCAGAAAAACATATCACGGTAGGTCTTATCCTTACGCTTATAAAAGCAAATATCGTGTTCATAATAATTTATAATATTTTTTCTTATTTCACTTGATAAATGTTTTATGTGATGTAAACATTAGATTAAGATTATGATCGTTATATTATTTTTTTCTCATTTTTGTTTCAGTTGTGGAATAATGATTACCCTTTCCACGAATCTAGTCATGTGGATGTCATTAGTCACAGAGGAATCTCTTCATCAAACATCATTTCCTGTATATTCAGTCAACAAAACCAAATATAGTGGCCGAAGTGCTTACATTTCTAAAGGTATTCAATCAGAACACATACAATACAATACACATTTTGAAACGATTGTAACACCTTTTATCTTTCTCTTCTGCAACAGCGAGCTACGGTGATGACACGTGCACATGCAGCCACACATCTTGCAGTGTCTTTAAGGAGGCGTACTACTACCTATACCCCTTTAACATTGAGTACAGCCTCTTTGCTTCGGCTATGGCCTATATTATGTGGAAAAATGTTGGACGAGTAGCAGACAAGCATAGCCACCACCATTTCAAATTCCCTTTCAAAGAAATTATTTTTGGCCCAGTTGCAGGGGTACTGTTAGTTGTCGCAGGCATAGCCACATTTATTATATATGAGCTGGAAATGAAAATTGACAGTTACGATGATGATGATACAAAGAATGACCATGCACTAATGATCCACTTTGTAATGAACATAGTGATAGTTATGCTGATGTCCCTCGCAAGTGGGCTAGGTTGTGGCATTTTTAAACTGGACCATAAGGACCATGTATCAGAGAAGAACCCAACACGAAGTCTAGATGTTGGGCTGCTAGTTGGTGCATCGCTAGGTCAATTCATCATTAGTTACTTCAGTATTGTAGCAATGGTAGCAACAGGAGCAACTGGTCACCTGAACAAACTCAATCTGACTTGGGCAATATTTATGATTATCCAACTCAGCCTCCAAAACTTCTTTATAATTGAAGGACTGCACCGGGAGCCACACCTTGAAATCCATCCTGTTAGAATCATCACAAACCCATATCTAAAAGAGAAAGACGAATCCACAGGATCAGAATTGGACCAAAAGATGCCATCTGAAATTGTCCTGCATGAACACTCTCCTGAGCACAGACACAAAATGTCATGGAAGAGAAGAATTGTGAAGGAAGTCTGTGCCTTTTTGCTTCTGGGCAACATCATTGTAAGTATCATTTTATACATCTTACTATTAATATATTTCACAAACAGTATTCTTAAAAGTGTTTATTTTTTGCAGCTATGGATCATGCCTGCCTTTGGTGCTCGTCCCCAGTTTGACCATGACACTGAAGTCATTTTCTACAATTTCAACACGTGGGCAGCTATAGTTAATATTGGACTTCCTTTTGGCATCTTTTACAGAATGCATTCAGTTGCAAGTTTATTTGAAGTGCTTCTATCTTCATAAAGCTGCAAAAGTATAGAATATCTGTGTGTCTGTGCGTGTGCATGTTCAGTCAGTGAAATATATATCACAAAGCTATTTTGTAAAATATTGTATTATAGTTTGCTACTCTATTTAGAAGTGTGAGTGTTTGATGTTGTCTGTATATCATATATTTACATTGTATTTAAAAAGTGTCCTTTATGTGTCCTTTTATGCTACTAAATGTTACACATCCATAGCAATAGATGTCATGTTTGAAAATAATTGTGTAAGTTAATGAACCCTTTTATGAGAAGTACCTGTCACTTACAGTTACTCAAGTCTGTCCACTTCAAGGAATTTTCAGGATTAACTATTATACTGTCCTACTGGAAATTGGCCCCAATGACCCCAACAAACATTAAGTCATGCTGTGTACACTACGGTAAAAAGCAGTGTTGTAACCATATACTCATCACTCTTAATTCGAAATATTGGCTAAAAAAAAAAGTCTACTTTTTCACTGATGCTCTTTACCCTTCATCATATATTTTGGGTATCTCAAAGCTTTGAGAAGATCATTTTAAATTGCTGTAAACACGGACGCTTTCACTAAGTTTATCACCAGTAAACACGTGCTATGTAAATGCAGGTGCAAGGTTTTTACAACATCCTTCCTGTAACAGAGGTGTTCTGATAGTAGCTATTGCCTAATTTGTACATTTGGTTTGGCTGTAAAATGAGTCACTAGGTTAGTTTAAGCGTTTTGTAATACAGTGTGAACGAGTAAACTTTAACAAAACCCTCAAACAAAATATGATACCACGCAGGCAAATACCAAGCCACCTTAAGGGGTCCTCCACACACCGCTTTGTTTACATCCACGTCACCCGGAAATACAGGTGTCTTCGCTCAAAATGATCGCACAGGTAATCGATTATTCTTATTACTGTTTATCTTACAGCCTATGATTACATTTATATTATCGTTTTATATTGTTAAAACACCTAGACTTTACTACAGCAGTCTATGTTGCACCTCTCTCAAAAATATCATACTAACTGTGACTACAATACAGTACTCAGAGCCTCCACTTTTTGGTGAAGACGATGATGGCGTTAACACAAGAAAGTCAACTATTAAGTGAGAAATCCTCATGTGTTTGCTTTTAGAATAAATGTTAGCCCAACTAAAGTCTTATTTGGTTTTCAGACATCCCATGGTCTCATTCTTCCACCTGTTTTTTCGGACCAGTGCCATACTGGTCTACTTAATGTGTGAATTCTTCAGCAGTCGCTTTATTGTTTGTATGGTGTCCATTATCCTCCTGCTGTCATGTGATTTTTGGACTGTCAAGGTATGTGACATAGGATGTAATGATCTTTGATGTATTCATTTTTATTTATTAGGTTATGTTATTTTTTATTTTATCTAGAATGTGTCTGGGAGACTGCTGGTTGGGTTGCGCTGGTGGAACCAAGTCGATGAAAATGGCAATAGTCACTGGATATTTGAGTCAAGGAAGGTTTGTGAAAGGATACACACTATGGTCAACCACAGTTTTTTTTTTTTTTTTTTTTTGAGAACAGTCTGATACACTTCTTTACAAATTAAAAGAATAGTAAATCAATGCACAAATGGCAAGCTTTGTGTTGGGGCCCATACAGCTGCTGGATTTTGGAGCTGATCATTTGGTTTATCAGGTCTTCATAGAAGAATTAGACCCACTTATTGCCAGACCTGTATTACATACTACCCCGAATAGACATGCCACAGTGACACCGATTGAGGAAACTGAGGAAAGCAGCAAATAACAAAACTCCTATAAGGCATGAAAGTATGGTCCTGGCTACAAGAACAATTTTTTTATAGCTACAAAAAACTTAAACTTCCAAGTCTGTCAACAAGTAAAGTCAACAAATGTACACGGATACACTAAACAGCAGATCAGATGAACTGTATATGAATCGTGTGGGGTTTTTTTTTGGTTTTTTAGCAACCATTGGAACTTGGGTGCAATTTTATACAGAGAATAACACTGAGTAAATCAGCAGAATAAAATTAAAAATTATATAATTATAAGGTCAAAACGATGGTTTTGCATTTTTTTAAATTATGTTAAACACATTTCAGATCATTTGAGTTCTCTCACTTTGTGTTCATTACATTTCCTTCAGTGGAATGTATACCATTGTTTTACCCTACTTTTTTTTTTTTTAACAGACACAAAGTCAGAGCACAATCTCTGGTGCTGAATCTCGTATCTTTTGGCTTGGTCTGACTGTGTGCCCTGTCTTCTGGATCCTGTTTTTCTTCAGCACTATCATCTCTCTTCAGATTAAATGGCTGGTTAGTACCAATGCTGTATTTGACCTATTTTATTAGTTGATGGCTCACATTTTAAGTCTATTGTCACCCTGTAGGTCGTGGTAGTCATGGGCCTGGTTTTACAGTGGGCCAATCTTTATGGCTACCTGAGGTGTAAAGTTGGTGGGAGGTCGGACCTGAAAGATATTGCTAAAGGCTACCTGGGAGCTCAGCTTTTTAAACAGGTATGTAGAGTAATGTCATTGTTGTTTAGTGTGGTGTGACATGTAATTAACATATTGTTTCTATCTAAAGACAATGAAGACAACAGAGGAACCTTAAGATGAAATTTGGAACAGTCAAATTATATTCTTTGCCATGGGCTTTGTAAATTGTGAATATATTGCTGGCCAAAAATAACTTAATACTCATGTTTATTTGCATATTTTTAAAGAACTTAGCTTAGTTTAGTTTATGCAATATTGTCCATAAAATCATAAAAGTTTAAACTTGTACATTTTTAAGTTTTTGTTTTTTTGTATGACGCTATCATTGTTCAATTTTAAAAATACAATATTTGTGTTAAGCATTATTATAATAATAACTAGAAAAGCACTCAGAGAGCGCAGACCTCCGCCAAGCAGCTCAGTTTTCAAAGTGATCCAGAATCCAGGATTTCTTCTGGATCATCACCAAAATCTAATCATCTGTTGGATTTACCATTCAGAACATTTCCTGAAAATTTCATCAAGATCTGTCCATAACTTTTTGAGTTATCTTGCTAACAAACAAACAAACAAACAAACAGACAGACTCAGGCGAAAACATAACCTCCTTGGCGGAGGTAAAAATATTAAAGCTTAAAATATTTCAGCAATCAGTGCACCCATCTCATGCAATAGTAGCAGTACAACGTCTTTCCACTAGATGGAAGTAACACACTATCCTGTCTGATGACAATAGCAAGTGTATTTTATTTCATGACTCGACTTAAATATGAACATAATATTTTACACGCAGCAGTTAACAATTTGTTTGACACTTTTAACAGAATAAAAATCATAGTCTTGTAACAACAAGAACATCCTATAACAAAAAATGAAGCCATGAAAATATGGATGGTCACATAAATATACTCACACTGTAGTGTTTAGCTTTTTTTCCCATCTCAGTTCCTTGATTTAGATGTCAAAATATGCTCAGATGCATACACACAGGTGGTAGAAGTTACAGCTCCTTTTCTCCCAGAAGTCAAAATGGTTGATAATGCAAATGTGATTGACCATGACATAAAATATCCCAAAAACAAAGTAGATCCATAAAAAAGATTTATCAAGGGCATCAGCAAGTCGCTCATATTTGTCACTTTCTTGTTCTTTTACATCAAGAGCTTGTAGAAAACTAACCACTTCCCTGAGCATCTGAATGTGTACTTCTGCAGGCTCAGTCTGAAGTCTGGACAACACTGATGTTAGGACTGGACTCTGAATAAGAACCAAAACAGAGTAGAATACAACTTCAAATACTACGTAGTATAAAGTTTATCTACAGACTAGCGCAGATAGAATTTCATTTTATATTTCAAACTTCATATGTTCAACTGTTTTTGTTTAGGAAATCTGCTATATAAATAAAGTGTATTATTTGTACCTTCATCCTTGACTGTACTTACTCTCTTTTGGAGTTTTGGAGCCATTTTGAAAAGCAGCAGAAAATAATTCCCCCTTCTTTGGCCACCCGTGTGAGAACCATAGACACGAGCTACTGAACACCAAGATGATGAGACAAACACACAAGTGGATCCCTGCAGCACAATGTGATAAAAAAAATATAAGAGACGATATAACTTCTCACAGTAGAGAGACACAACCGTTATTAAACAATTAAATGCAGATAGGAAGAAAGGTTAATAACAAATATAACAATTTTAAAAAAGCAAGTAAGTAAAAGTATGAGATGTGTATTGTGCTGTAAAATACAAGTTTATGGTTGGGTTTTAAATGGTGCACAGTTATTTAATTAATTATTCATTCATTCTCATTTGAGTATGTTGTATTCAGCAAATAACATTACTTATAAATGGACTAATATAAATTGCATACTGATAACTGAACCGCACTGGCTGTCCCCGGGAATCTCTTCATTCAGGATGATCAAGAACATGGTGAAGCCAAGGTGACTTTGAAAGAGTTGCGTTCACCGCCCCCTAGTGGAAATGCAACGCTTACTACATCAGCCATTATAATCAGGATACTGGGCAGCATCAGAGTGATGAAGGGGTTATTCTGACAAATTTTCAGCTCCACCTGAAGATGAGAAAAATATGGTCTAGTCAGTAATGTCATTATTAGAGTCAAGTAAAACAAAAAACTGACTTCAGGGGGAATGTAATGTAAGACTTTAGCTTTTTCTGACACTCCAAATACCCCCTAACTGGGGTACTAGTGCATTTTGCTTTTAGAATGATATTGAAGTCCCAAATCCATCAAAACATTCTTAAAGATGTAAAAAGAAATATATATTATATTCAAATACTATTAAATTTCACATTCTTTTGAAACTTTACCAAGTACCCCCTGTTAAGTGGCCGATGTCCCTGGTGTTCGAAACAATGGTAAACTTCTCCTATCAATCATCAGTGGCTCTGGATCCAAACCAATCTGTTCTTTGATTCAGTCCTTAAGTGTAAAAGTTGTAATAATTTAGTCTTACAATTATTTTCATTATTCATTATTTATTTTTTCAATAGTCAAAAATACTTCTGATCTAATGTGCTGACTTACTAAAATATATTCTTTTGTTTCCTCCTTTCTGAACATAGTAAATGTTTGCCAGTCTCCATGTGCCCCATCTTTCATCTTGAGGTTATCAAGTCTATTTTAATTTTGGTTTAAGGAAGTGTTCCAAGACATCTCAGGATCTCTCTATAGCTGTGTTTCAACAAGGATCAATATAACCACAAACCAAACAAGTATGTAACAGGGATAGTTATATATCATAATGAAAGTACTTACTAAGATTGCTTGTAGACGGCTAACCAGGTGAAGATTCTTTGTATTCTGTGCAATGAGACATAGCTGAGGACTCTTTCATGATAAATTATATCATCTTTAAAATACCTTTTCTAGTTTTATTTCAGTAAAAAGTCTTATATGAGTAAAACGGGTAACCTGGGTTAATTTGGCAATCTCAAAATAGTACTAACTAATAGTAACTTCCACTTGCAGGCATATATATAGACAATGGTCTATATTGTTGGGTAGAAATACTTACTACTGCCAGAGTTTGATATTCCAGAAGAGGTATTTCAATGATTACAGAGCAGACTTCAGCTCTTTTTTAATCAACATTTGTGCCAGACATCGCCGTGTTGTACATACAGACTAAAGCAGAATCATAATTCATCGCTACCTGAAGCGCACTTAAGTGTAAGTAACTGATTACTACACCACCTCTGTCTCTCTCAGTCTGGTTTACCACTTAGGGTCAAGTTTAAAAAGACCAGCCGGTGTGACGTTTACACTCTCCAAAACTGAACTCACATTTAACAAAACTAGATGATCATAACTGCTGTGAAAACATCAGTGCATTTAATGGTAAATGGTCACATTTTTATATAGTGCTTTTCCACCTTCAAGGCACTCAAAGCGCAACAAGGAACCATTCACCCATTCACACACACACTCATACACCAGTGTATGCAGACACTAGGGGTGAAGTGGGTTAAGTGTCTTGCCCAAGGACACAATGACAGCAATCATCTGTTGGAGTTGGAATCACACCAGCCAACCTGTGGGATCTGACCGCTCTACCAATGATGTTTATTTCAAGAGCACCTGAGATCTGTGCAAACACAATCTGTGGTATTGTGCTCACTGTGTGTTCACTTTGTTTAGTATTGTGTAGAGTGGCTGATAATACATTACAATGAACCAGTGAGGATTAAAAGAGTGCTGTCACGAACTGACATGCTGATATGCAGGTGGCTGTTTCTTTAGCGGGACCAGGGGATTGCACCCATTACACTGTACAATGCATTAAATCAAGTCATATTTTTTTACATGTCACATTTGCAGTGTAATAAACAGTCCAATACTGTAATTACTAGATTCCTCTCATATTGTGTCTTCTTGTGCCACTAGAGTTACTTAAAGTTATAAAGTATACTGTGGCTTTAAATTTATGATAAAGTGATTGTTATGTATTACACATTCAATGACTAAAAAGTGTAAAACAATATGAGACCAGTGGGAACCAACCATTGCCCTATATCCCCAAAACAAGTCAAAATAGGGGCACTAATAAAAACATAAGCAAAGAATTTGAAGTCACCTAAATAACCTAGAATTTCTCTATAAACTTACTTCTTTCTAAGTTGTCTGTGACCTTTGATCCTTCCTGTCTTATTAGGAGCAGGTCCTTAAACACACACAGACACATTCACAGACAACCTCATTATCACCCACTCATTGCAATAACACACAACAAAACTACAAATCCCCAGTAATTTCAAGTATTCACAAAGGAGTTTTCCTATAGCGTCCTCCTGTAGCTGCATTGCGAGTCACATAAGGTAAAATCAATAAATCAATCAATAAATGCCTGTACAGTTTATGGACAGTGTCATAAAGTGTTAACATTTTTGTCTCAGATGAAACTTTCAGCTCACTTATCTCTCAGAGGAATGTTCTTACCTCACATGTCGAACATCTTAAGATAATGAATCAAGAAGCAGTATTTTTGAATGTTATTTGCCATTGACCTCACTAAAACGGTCCCATTTTGTTATATACCACCAATAAAAGTGTTAAAATTTGTACGGATAGCTGTGATCTAGACCTTATCTTAACCATGTAAATAGCTAGTGGTCAAAACATGCTTGCTCCATATGACAGACCCATTATTACCTGGTTTGGTGTTTTGACCTAAGGGACCTTCAGAATATTACACAGGTCATAAATTCCTGCGTCCAATAAGGGCTCAAAGGGAGGTGATTGGTATGAGAACCCAGTGGAACTTTGTCTAAGAAACAACCTCCACAAGTTCACTTCACCTGTCTCAGTACCACAGGGAAGCATTTTTCTGAAAGAGATCATAAGAAATAGACAAACAGATGGGATTTGGTGACACCTGATGCAAACTCAGTCAACACTGCAGGTAAGTCAAATTTGGTTACTTTCAATAAATTGCAGAAATATAATTTTAATTGTACTTTGAAAGAATATGCAATATGTCTATATCAGAAAAAGTCAGATGATTTTAAAATGTACAGAAATGTCAGTGTTGTTTTAAACCTGGTATATAAAATGCTTACATAAAAAATAAAACAAAGATGATTCAACCAGAAAACGAATATAACTAATTGAGCAGTGTAAAAATTAAGACAAGACAGATAGTTTAATAAAACATACCTTTTAATAATCAAGTTGCCTTTACCTGTTATTAATCTCGCCGTTAGGACCCACTGACACTGGTACATAGTGAAATCTTTGAGCTAAAAATGCTCCGTATCTTTGTTGCTTAGAGGGGTCATGCATGGCTGGGTATAAATTCATGAAATGTTTTGTTGACAAGTTACTGTTCACTCAACATGTACAACAACAACAACAACTACGAGAACATTGTGTCTGAATAGGAAGGATATAAGACAATAAAAAAGGAGTTGTTCATAAAATTCTAATTATAAACTGTCATAAAATGTGATAAACAAGTGGTATGCCTTTCATTATGGCAGTACAACAATGAACAAAGTCCTTTCATGATCGGTTTGTCATAAGGAAGTGAACGCATATTGATCATGCATGTTTATGGTCACCACTGACTGAAGTCAGGAGTAGTTTAATATAAGGGCAAAGTTTGACATTAGCCTTAACACTTGGAGGTGAAAGCTGTTTGTGGGATAATTATTAGCCGCACAAAGAATAAAAGCGATTAATAACTCTGTCACAAGATTGGCCTTGTGTCTAATTAACCATAACAGGCCTTACCAGAAAGGGGCCGCTTCAATGCTCTTACCGATGTTACTGATTAAATTTAAAAGTAACATAAAAATGACACTTAAATCAATACATTTATCTCATCTCATTGTTTTTGAATAATTCTAACTTTGATGTGCAGGTGTGCAGGGAAAAAACTATTTTAATTTTTTACATGTCACATTTGCAGTGTAATAAACAAAAAAATATGATTTATCCAATAATACTGTAATTCCTCTCATGTTTTAGCTTCTTGTACCAACAGAGTTACTTAAAGAACACTTGTAAAGTACAGTGTGGGTTTAAATGTATGCTAAAGTGTTATTCACTACACATTCACTGACTAAAAAGTGTAAAACAGTATGAAAGAAATGAGAGTCAGCAATTGTTTTTGAATAATTCTAACTTTGGTGTGCAGGGAAAAATATTTTTAAGAGATGAAACATCAAAGGACTCATTTGAAGGAAGATTTCCCATTCAAAAGATATAATATAAGATATAATTTTTTGGGGGGGGCTTTACCATAAACAGTGTTAATAATGTCTGCTTATGAACTTTTGTATGAGTAAGTTGGTAGCTTCATAAAGTAATGTTTTGTGGTATATATTTGTCTGTACAGCTGGGTTGCTATTAAAACACAGTTTTCTGAAAACGTTTATCTGAGGGTCACAGATGCATTTTCTTTGACTTGACCTTTTCATTCTTGCCTTCCATCTCCTTTCTCTTCTTAAGGGTACCGGGACAGGTCTGTTATGAAGATGCAGCCACTCAGGGAGGAATCCGTGGTCATTGAGACATCCTACACCAGAGTGCACTATCTGGGAAAACTCCGAAACAAGCAAAAGCCTTTGCGCTACATGCAAAAGGATGGCAGGTTCCCTGTGGACTTCCAAACTTCTCTCAAGGGCTGGTGTCCATATCTTACAGACATTTTCACCACTTTGGTTGAGTGTCGCTGGAGGGGGATGTTCCTTATGTTTTCCTTGTCCTACATCCTCTCTTGGCTGCTGTTTGGGCTCTGCTATTGGCTCATTGCTCATGTGAATGGAGATGCCACCAACGGAGATGACGATCTGTGTGTGTACAATGTCCGTGGATTCACTTCTGCCTTTTTGTACTCAATGGAGACCCAAGCCACAATCGGCTATGGCTTTAGAGGCATGTCTGAAAACTGTATAGTGGCTATTATAGTGGTCACAATACAGGATGTTTTCAGCTGCCTTTTGGATACAATTATCATTGGTATCGTTATTGCAAAAATGGCTTCACCACGCAAGAGGGCTCAGACTGTACGTTTCAGCAGCTGTGCAGTGGTTAACTTAAGAAATGGGGTACTTTGTCTGTCATGGCGGCTTGGAGACTTTAGAGGAAATCACATAGTGGACGGAGTTGTTAAAGCACAGTTGGTTCGCCATGTTAAACAACCAATGGCGGGGTCATTGAGGATGGTGTACCAGAACATTGAAGTAGAGGAAAGAGAGGTGGTTCTGGTTACTCCTGCTACAATTATTCACAAAATTGATCATAACAGTCCACTTTATAGTTTGAGGAAAGATGATCTCCAGGAGGAAGCGTTTGAAATAGTGGTGTGTTTCACCTACACAGGCGACTCCACTGGTATGCTCCATCAAACAAGGACGTCCTACACACCTTCAGATATCCGCTGGGGGCAGAGGTTCCAGGAAATGCTCAAACTAGGAAAAAAGCATTACAATGTGGACTATGCACGGTTCAATGAGACAACATGGGTCCCAGTGCCCATGATCAGTGCAGAGGAGTATGACAGAGAAAGGCCTTCACTGAATAACAACCAATCACGGCAGCAACTTAAAGCAATGACATGTTCAACCAGTCCTGATATTACTGAAGAAGCTGTGCAGCAGACCTTTTTGTAGAATTGTTTTCACTGTAAATACATGTATATGTGGGTATATGTTATTATTATTAAAAATGTATTAATCTTCCAGCCTTATTTTTAAAATTAATTAATGTTTGGAAGTTCTATCGGCAAAGCGCACAGATTTTTTTATTATTATTTTTTTTTTAAGCCCTACAGCCCCATCTTGTGTTGACAAAGTGCACAATTGATTGCTATTCAATCACACATTAGGTTAGGCCTACCGCCTACATACAATATACAGGAAAAAGTAAGTTTGATTACTTACCTGAGCCACTCTAAAAATAATTGCTGTTATGCTGACTCGACATAACCTGCTTAAATGCACAGTAAATATCACGTAGCCGCTGAGTGAATGTTTTCAATGACTGCTCTGGGATGAAAGCCGCGGACACGCGCTGCAGCTCACCATTGGTCAGTGGTGCGTCAGAGGGGTTGGCAGAAGTACACGTGTTTTAAAAGTGTGTCGATGCAAGACCCCAAAAGTCAGTATTTGTTAGTGGGAAGGGTGATGGCACCATTCACACCGCCTGGCGGGAACTTCCGTGAACAAAGTAAAAGAGCAGCAGCTGGAGCAACAAGAGATTCGCCAAGAGCATGAAGATGCACCATGGATTATATTTGAACAAAATGCGGAGGATTTCAACATTTCAAGCAGAACGGTAGGTGTCCAAACACATTTTCTTCTTTTTATTGGAGGATTGCAAGCGACATTATAATAATAATAATAATAATAATAATAATAATAATTATTATTATTATTATTATTATTATTATTATTATTATTATTATTATAGATATATAGATTTCGTGTTATTCTAATAACACAGTTGTTGGCATTTGTGTTATAGATATATTATTTAAGATTTGAAAAATATGACAAATATAGAATTTAAATATATGTTTAGAGAAGAACTCCATCTACATAATGATTGGCTTTTAGTATTGATTAATGTAATAGCAAATGGAGCAGGTTTATGTAACCAGTTTCCATCTGCATCAGCTGCTGCTCTGGTTCAAATGGAGAACTCATGCAAAAGAAGCAATCACAGATTGTGCATGCCACCATTAACAAGCTAATAATAATAATAATAATGAGAAGGGCAGGGACATTTGTATGGATTAGAGATTGCTCTGTCTTTCTCTGTCTCTGTAAAACATCTCATGTGAAGCAATTTCAAGATAAACAAATTGATCATGACTATTAGCAATAATTCCAATTAAAGATTAAGGTTTCGGACCATGTTCCTCTTTTACACCCATTTTTTAAGTGACCTTTTGCTTAACAGATTTCTGATTTAGCTGCCTTCTATTTTAGGCCTATATAATGGGATGCAGTACATGTTTATTGTACTGTGAAAAAATATACAGGATGTAGCATGTTCTGTGTATTTTTAATCATAACTTTGCACAATCAAAACTACGTAGGAAACTTGTGATGCACATAGTTTCCAGCTCATCTACAAAAAGTGCTTACGTACAGTCTACAGTGTCATCTTAGATCAGTTGCTCACTGTTAATGTGAACTTGAGCTGTAATTTGACTCAGCTCTCCATAGACCTAGACTGTCTAGTTAATACTTACATTAAGAGCCGTAAACATAAGTTTTCACTTTGTCGGCAATCTGAGAACGTAAATATGTTTGATAAGGTCCTAATCCGCCTTATATAACATATTGTTGTTGTTGTCGTAACTGTACACCATACATACAGTACATGGTAGTGTGTATATGCAAGTGTCAGGAGTCAGGACAGTGGCTTAAACTTGAGTGTATAATGCATAATTTAAAAAGCAGGTAACTACGCACACACACGCACTGATCTGTGCTCTTCTTCCACCTAATTATGTTAAAACTCTCTCTCTGTAATTTCCACAGCCTACTTCAGTGATGAGGTCCAAATCTGCCATTAAAGAGGAGTGACCAACTCCAGATCACTGGGCCTGTGACCTCTGAACCCATCAGGATATAGTCCTGATCAACACTTTTCTGCTGAAGTTGGTACCGGGAGCATTCAAAACTGTTTCTCCAACGCTTCTACCAAAAACTCAGACTGTTTTCCAAAGCAGAGCTGGCTGAGCCCTCCCAGGCTGAGGGAATGGGGAGTGTGCGAAGCCACCGCTACAGCATTGTGTCCTCTGAGGAAGACGGCATGAAGCTGGCCACCGTGGCTGTCCCGAACGGCTATGGAAATGGCAACATGAACAAGGTGCACACTGAGCGCCCCCTGCAGAGCCGCTTTGTCAGTAAAGACGGCCACTGCAACGTGCAGTTCATCAACATGCGCGAGAAGGGCCAGCGCTACCTCGCTGATATCTTCACCACCTGTGTGGACATTCGCTGGCGATATATGCTCCTTATCTTTTGCATGTCTTTTCTGCTCTCATGGCTCTTTTTTGGTTTCGCTTTTTGGCTAGTGGCTTTTACATACGGGGACTTGGAGAACGAGACTCAAATGTGTGTTTCTAATGTTGACAGCTTCACAGCTGCCTTTTTATTCTCAGTGGAGACCCAAACCACCATTGGCTATGGCTATCGCTATGTGACAGAAGAGTGCCCTATTGCTGTGTTTATGGTCGTCTTCCAGAGCATTGTGGGCTGCATCATCGATGCTTTCATCATTGGTGCTGTCATGGCTAAAATGGCCAAACCCAAAAAGAGGAATGAGACACTGGTGTTTAGCCATTACGCCACTGTGGCCATGAGAGATGGCAAACTGTGCCTGATGTGGAGGGTGGGCAACCTGAGGAAAAGCCACCTAGTGGAGGCTCATGTGCGCGCGCAGCTCCTCAAGTCTCGCACCACAGTGGAGGGGGAGTTCATCCCTCTAGACCAGGTGGACATTGATGTGGGCTTCGACAGCGGCATCGACCGAATCTTCTTGGTGTCTCCCATCACTATTGTGCATGAGATTGATGAGGACAGCCCCTTCTATGAGATGAACAAGCACGAGCTGGAGACATCTGACTTTGAGATAGTGGTGATTCTGGAGGGCATGGTGGAGGCTACGGCTATGACCACACAGTGTCGCAGCTCCTATGTGGCTGGTGAGATCCTCTGGGGTCACCGCTTTGAGCCTGTGCTCTTTGAAGAGAAAAACTATTACAAAGTAGACTACTCCCGCTTTAATAACACATACGAGGTTCCCAGCACTCCTCAGTGCAGTGCCAGGGAGTTAGCTGAGAGGAAGTCCAACACTAGCTCTAGAAACTCCTTCTGTTATGAGAACGAAGTGGCTCTGGAGAAAGTGGAGTTGGAGGAAGAGGAGGAAGAAAGCAAAGACACAAGGCCGATGGAAACCTTTGATGATACAAATATTGACATAGTGTCAGACTGTGATCCCAACCTGGACTCTCCAACACTGGAGGAAAGGCCTTTGACCGCAGAATCAGAAATATAAAGTTTATGTTGTGATCACAACGTTAGTATTACACAACACTGTAGGTCTTCAGAGCCAATAGCGGCAGTGAGGCTAAATCAGCCCCATGTTTGTACCAAGTCCTAATTCAGTTTAGTGAACAGCCTCAATAATACAACAACTTAACAATCTGTGCTTCCGTGATTTATATGGTTGTAAAGGCTCTTTTAATTACAAATCCACTACTGACAAGACACCAAGACACTGACAAGAAAATATCACAGAATATTAGGTTATTTTGCTTAGTAAGGTTCAGTTATAATATAATAATGCAATTTGGGGACAACAAATATATGGGCAGTGTAAAGTAATGTAATCATTTTTGGAGCTAAAATATAATTTATCACATATTAAACCTAATAGCCTTGAGAATCATAAGTATGAGCTCTTGCTATGACGACATGTTGCCCCCCAGCAGCAGTGTTAAAGAGCTGGTCTCTTAAACATTCTCTGCTTTGATAGCGTGACAGAGTACAAAAGGGTCTCAGACTTATGACATGGACAACCTGCTCCTGAAGCTAACGTCGTGTCTTAAGTTTAGCATCTCTTTCTCTGTGCACCTTAACAAACCCTCTTCCTCAGGAGACAGAGTGGGCCACTTGAGAGCTTTGTCTTTTGACTAAGCACACACTTCATTAGATGTCATAGGGACTGGCAATAAGACGCAGATCATGCATACAGTACTGTCACTATTTCATGTGCAATACAGTTTAGTGGGACAAGCTGAGCTGAAAAACAAGTGAATGTCGAAGTGAATGAGATATGCTGCTAAGTTACATATTGTATTTGTAGACATTTAAATCTAGGAGCCAAAGGGTGTTTCCCTATTTAAGTATGCGTTTTTGAGATTGCAAATTCAGTCTATAAGTTTTTCTTAGTTCTAGACAAGCATGAGACTATTGAAGTGTTTTCATAAGCTTTAGTTGCGCTTTCCTGTTATATTTTATGACCCAAAGCCAAATGTTTGTTGTTATGAGTCGAAAAAAGCTAATTACTAAGTGGATATAGACCTATTTTTTCCCCTTCTGTCTGTAAAATGAAATCAGTTTTGGGGCAGACTAGTATTCCTTTGCCCTTCTTCTGTGGATCTTGTCAAGTTGTGTCATTTCGGAATAGACCCTTCCTTTGTCTTATTAACAATGATCAGTTTATAACTAAACTGTATTGGATCACAATCACAACCACTTCAGTCTTACTTTTGTTTTGTTTTTTACTTGGGTAACACACTCATGCGACATCATGTGAAAGTGAACATTACACTGTTCACTATGCATCTTATCTGCTTATAAATATTCTCCTTAGGTCTATATTTTTCTACCAGGGTCTTCCCACCCTCCATTGAGAATGTACAGATTTTATATCTTTTGTAAATTAGATTGAGAATATTGCAGTTGTTGAAAACTGTCATGTCTTTGGATTTTTAATAAAACTAAAAAATATCTTTCATCTGTGTTTACATGAGTTTACATTTTGACCTCTTCTTTTCCTAAATCAAGCCATCTGGAGTCTTTCACTGTGGACATGTGCTACTATTCTAATTTGGGTCCAAATTCCAAGCTGCAAACTGTCAGAGCGGGCATCATCATTTACTATAATTCACTAAAGTCAAGCAATCCAACTAGTCTAAAAATCCCAGGCTTTATCAGAGCGCTCTGCTGGAAGTCATTTTCACCGTAACGGAAAGAATGCTTAATTTTATTTTCCGAGACTTTGAACAAACTATGGAAAAGAAGTGAATTCTCTGATCTGAATTTAGGATCAAGGCAGCACTAAACACAAGTGGGTAAACAGTAGCAGGTGTAACTTCACCTACAGTGATACCTAGATTGTGTCATTTGGCCATGTGCACTAATTTAAGCATGTTATGTCAGATGACGTTATTTTCTGGAAGCCTGGAAAACATCAAACCAAACCATCTTTTTTTTTTTTTTTTTTTTTTGAGAAAAAATTGATATGGATGAATATAGTATGATATTACTATAGTATGTCATTGTTATTGTACATGTACAGGCATCTATTTAATGCTGCTGGCTTGGTTTTGTCATGATGGGACATTCAGGGAGGAGCTATTGATCAAACTGGGGAAGCAGTGAGCTGATTTGATTTGGTTCTACATAGGAAGTGGATGCTGCCTCTGGCTATTTTCCACATTTGCCAGTGAACATGTTATAAAGTTGCTGCTTGGAGCTTAAAAACTACAGTTATTTTTATTTTTTTTGTGTCAAACTTAACAAAAAATATATATTATTGCAGACATTTTATAAAATCGATGCAGATGTAGATTTCAAACTTCAAGCCCTAAATTTTTTTTCATTTCACCACTATCATTATGCCGTCTGGGTTTCACTGTCCCAGATAATCTTGAGTATCTTGAATGGTGACATTTACCCCAACAGATGCTGGCTGTTTCATGTGCAACGGTTTCAAAGAAATGGACAGCAGCACTTCTATTAGTATCAGATGGGATGGGCCAGTGGGATTCTGTCAGTGCGAGCGATGACGTCTATCTGGCAACCTCCCCAACATTGAGCTTTTCTGCAAAGGGCTCATCAACCTGACCTTCACATTAGATAGGTGAATAAAACACAACAGCCTGGTAGCTAATATGGCAACATAGTATGAAATAAGTGCAAAATAATCATGCGAATAGAATAAATAATTTGTCAAGCAAAGACAAATATTCTAAATCTCTGCACACTGACTGTTGCACTGAAATGTCCACAAGGGCTCTCTGGTCTGTGTCACTCACTGTCACGTAGAGGACATTAATATTATAGAGTTGTACAGTCACAGGCAGATTTATGGCTCACAAGGAAGTAAGCACAGTCTGGACAAAGTCTCTTTAAGTGTATTTGGAAAAGGTATTATATCACTAAAGCTCTAAATACTCATTCTCCATATATTAGGCATCTCTGCCAAAGTAAAACTTTTTATTTTGAATTAGACTAGCACACTAATGTACCTTGTATTGTAGACTACAGCATAGCGATTGTATACAAAAAAAAAAAAAAACTTGACGTCACAATGAAGTCACAAAGCTAACCTTAATCCTTTCAAAGCTGTTGTACTGCAATTAACTGTCTTAGAGTGACAATGACGGGATTTAATTAAGCAACCCTAATTATATAATCGTGATAATGTGGTAGTTGCATAAGTACTTGTGGAGACCAAAACTTACTTTTTAATGTAGCCAGTTCCCAAGAGACCAGGACACATATGAGGACTTAAATGATTTGACTTCATTGACAAGACTGGTTCAAGCTCTCTTCTGAGCTTCTATAACTATTAGCCTAAGGGGCAATTTGCTGGAGGCCAATATAAGGTTTTTTCCTAAAGGGGACACATCGCGTACAGTCAACTTTCATGAGCTATTAACCATGTTGAGAACAGGTTGTTCAGATATTTGATAAATGATAAATGACATTATGTTCAAACAATAATCAACAGATACAGGTCAATATAGAGTTTTCAAATCAATGTTATAACGTTTTTCCATCTATTAGCTTATTCAAAGATGCTTTTCAATTGATTCATGAATGTTTGCGTAATCCTGTTATCCTGTATACAAGACTTTGAGGGCTAAAAAAAATCTTTTTTCACCTACCCCTGTGTCCACCCACAGCGCTGTACTCTGTATTTGTGTGTTTTAGCGATTTAAAAAAAACATGCAAATGAAAATCTTCACAGAGGCAGGGCTTATCAGTGCAGTTTTGAACTGGAAGTCAAAGGATTGGTTTCAGACTGATATTGCTGTTTGCACACAAAATAATGATTTACATAGATTTTATACTAAATTCCTGAAAAATAAAAAAAAACATAGCATGTATTCAACAGCATCACTTTCTTACTTTAATGTTATGTTTTCAGGTCTACCTTTCCCACGACAACAGACAGGGTTGCTTTCTCCAAATACGAAAGCCAAATTTATAACATTACGGTAGCTGTAATTTCATATTAATTATCTTAATCCGTTCTGCTGTCATGTTTGCTTGTTTTCCCCTTATGGATAATAATAGTTTTATGTGTTGTTGTTGTTGTTGTTGAACTCAGCTCTCACACATTTGCAGCAGTGCACACCTGCCATCATGTTTGGCTCTGTGGCTGACAGCTGATCCCATGGCACAAAGAGGAGCAATAGGAGAATACAGCAGCAGGTAGAATATGTTGGCATCTCCTTTGGCATTTTCCATTGTTCAAGATTGCTGAAAGGAAATACTTGGAGTAGGGGTAGCAGCAGAACGTTATCTTGTGTATATACCATCGCCATTTGGCCCATGTTGAAAATATTGTGTTGACATGAATCCGGCTTGTTATCCAGGGGCAGACTATATTTGTGCATTAGCTCAGGCAGTAACTGTTGTTATTAGTGCCTCTGACCTTTATGTGATGGCTCTGCTCCCGTGGCCTTGACAGCTTTGAGCCAGGAAACTGAAGTGATACCTACTTTATCCACTGGGTTGGCAGTCGGCGTATTATGATTTGGATGGCCGCACTGTCACACCCGGATTCCCTTTGTGAGTGAACCACAACTATTTCTCTACTCTACTTTTTTGAGCCACCAATCAGCTGTACTGGTTGCTTACAATTTCAGTTAACACCATTAGTTAGGCATGGGTGAAATCATCATCATTTTTCATTTAAACATTCATTTGTTGTTTTGTTGGCTCTTTTCAAGGAGTAGATGAAAAAAAGCAACATCAAGAAAAAGTGGTAGTTAGATTTACTCAAGATTTTTGGTTCTGGCCTCTTTGACAAGCTAGAGCAAAATGAAAAATTAACATAGCAAAAGGGAAATAACAATATTTGAAACATATATGTTGTTGTTATATGATAAGAGAACTTCGCAGAGAGAGACTGCAGATTTGAATGTCACATATAATATATTATATACTGTACATAAACAATGTGGTTCTACAGGGGCTCCGCTTCTGAATCCTGTGTCACAACTTAAACCCAGAAGAAAATATTTAAAGACAGGTGTTCCTTCACAAATAGAACCTTTAAAAGACAGTAGGATACAGCTCTTGTTTATGAGGACAGCTGAGAGGAAGGATGTATCTGAACCAGGTCCAGCCCTTCACTCACAAAGGTTACCACCAAACCCTCATCACTCAGCCAATAAGTCTCCACCCCAAGGACCCCCACTTGATGATCAGCACATACTTGTTTATTTTGGTTGATGTCAAGTGCGTCAGATGGTATCACATATAGGCACAAAAATATATATACATTTTGTTCATAATATAATTGCACTTATATTTGGCTCACACAATTTGCACAAGTTATCCAATTACATACCAACAATATTTTGTGAATGGAACTTGACTTGATCATTCAGAATATGATGAGACTGTGTATATAGGTTCAGCAGTATCATAGGAACAAAAAGGTCAAAAGTCGTATTAAAATTCTTGTTGATTGTTGACTGTATCCTCATATAATGCTGAAGTATGTTTGTTTTCATTTTGACAGGTTTATTATTTTTAGATCTCATATTAATTGCCATGTCAAGAATACACCTTATACCTTCTTGGCTCACGATAAGCATCTCTCTCCCTTTAATTTTATTTAGTGTCGTAACTCTGTAAACTTTTTTAGTAAGTGCTAACCACAAGAGGCAGAAAGACAGAAGACATCATGCATGAATCAACAATTTGGGGGTAGAAAAACAACAGTGCGGAACAGCAATGGCTTAGAGTGGAAGCTGTTGTTATGTCCTTAGGCAAAACACTTCGCCCACCTTGAGTATGAATGTGATATGTGAGATTGTTGGTGGTCAAATGTCTGAACAGGGCGTAGTAGACTGTGCCTCAACCATTTTGTCAAAATTATTGGAAAGTATTGGAAATGGCCTGTGAAATCACTTATATTACAGTCATTTCTATTATTTCAAGAGGTATGCGTTAACAACATGCATAAACAAATGCTTGTGTGACTGGGTCAGGTGGTGTTTGCCCATTTTCCATAAATGCAATTAAGCTTTGAATGGGTGTCACTGTGTTTGAATTCAGTATTGGGTATAAGGAAAGGGAAGAGGCGAGAGGAGTGCGCCGGAAGCACCACAAGCCAACACTGACTGAACCGTAGCCCAGGGCAAAACCCAGTGTGCACTTCAGATTTAATTTGCAAAGAATGAGATTAGAGAATCCAATCAGCAGTGACATTGAGCCTGGCACCCAGTGGAACAGGACACCAAGGCAGTCTAATCATGCTGCTCTCCGCTCAGGCCAGTCCATCAAATCCACTACGATCAAAACAGATGGTCCACATATCGTTTTCTTTGTTTGTCTAGTGAGATTAAGTCCTGTGCTGTAGTTTTGAACACAGTATTCATTGGTTCCTGATTTATTTAGTTTGAACAATTTTTGCATGGTTTGTGCATAGTTTTGCATTGATTGTCCATGTATCAATTATCTGACACTAGTTATTCTAACATGATTGATTACAGGTTATTTTTTCACATGCTATATTAGAGGAAATATTGAATTGTCGATAATATTAATGAATGTGAATGTTGTTTTGTAGATATGCAAAATCTGAATAGCAAAACAATAATTAGCCTAGATTTATAGCATTCTGAGATTAAGGTTCTTCTGATTCCTCTGTATTCAGCTGGTATCATAATGCTAGGTCCCAAAGGGCTCAATGGCACAATGCCAAACACATGACTGTTTAATTAATGCAATGTACACGACCCACAGGTGTAACGGAGCAACAGCACACCAGTACAGTGGGGAAACAGGTGAGCTTTTCCATGTTCACTGAGACAAATGTGTAACAGGAGAGTTGCCACGCACCTCTTAAGGACATGATCGCACAAAATACATGGCTCAGCGTTACACCCTGTGACTCAAGTAATCAATGCTGTGTGCAGATGTCTTGACTTCATTCAAATGCAATTATGTCACAAGATTTGAATATAAATTAAATAGGCAGGTTAATGTTAAGGTGCACTGTGGTGTAACTCTTCTGGTGGAGGGCATGTCACCTGCTTGTCTCCATGGAGATGTTATTTCTTTGCCTGGAATGTTCTGCAGTGTGGCATTAAACTAACCTATTTCCATAGTGTCACGGGCTTGTTACTATGGAAATAGGTTACTATGGAAACTAAGCTATTTCCATAGTAACAAGCCGGTGACACTACCAACTGAAGGTCAGATCTGAGCAGAGGCGTCCCCACTCACAGTAAGAAACCATGTATGCAATAAAAACACATGTAAATGAATAAATGCAAAATAGATGCATTTAATACTGTAGAACTCTATAGGCAAAGCAACAACATCTCCATGCAGACAAGCAGGTAGCATACCATCCAACAGAAAAGTTGCATAGTACTTCTTTAATTTGTTGCTACAAACGCTAACTAATTAAATGCACAAGTAAGTCATTAATGTCTAGAGTGAATGTAAAGAAATAGGTAGTCTTTTATAACTTAATGGAATATGACAGCACTTTTGTTGCTGTTATACTTTACTGACCTCAGAGTCACTTAAAGTTTCACGTAAACATGTATTTCGGGGTGGTCATTCTTTTCATCACCCTCACCTGGACATGACCTGTTATCAAAATATCAAATCTCCATTTTCTTGTTTGTCCTTATGGGGTTGCCCAGAGCAGCTGCAAAAGGCATCTTCTGAGGTAATCACTGCTTGATCGGGTTTCAACAGTAGGCTATACATGTTTCTATAAAATATAGTCTCAAAGGTCGCACTCATTTAGAGTGGTGGTTGTTTTGAGTGAGCAGGCACAGACCTGCAGATGCAGCCCTGTATCTCTTCTCACTCTCTCTCACTGGGGACTTGGATGTTTCCATGAGTGCAGCTGGGATCTTCAGGCAGATCCTTGAGGAAAACATGCAGAGGGGTGGGGGTGGTTACTTTGGGTTGGGGTGAATTGGGTATGGTAGGATTTTGGGTAAGGGGCATGAGTTTCTGGCTTTATTCTGTCCTGTGCTGGACCCTGAGCCATCGGCGGCCAAGAGTGAAAATACATTATTTGCGGACCTCTCTGCAGTGTCAACAGTAACAGGTGTGCAGACCCTGACAACTTAATTAAATCCCTGTCCTTTTAAATATTAGCCAGGCGCAATCAATAACAGCTAACTGTGGTTTTATATGACATACCAATTTAAAAGTATGTATAACCAACATGGAGCTATATAAAATCAGTTTGATGTTTATTTGCCAATTAGGCAAATATATGCAACATTATAATAGTTAAGCTTAAAGGTGCACTATGTAACTTTTCTGATGGAGGGTTCGCCACCTGCTTGTCACCATGAAGATTTTGAATGCTTTGCCTGGAATGTTCCACACTACAGCAGTGAACTTATCTATCTCCATGGAGACGCTACCAGGCCAAGTTACCCGTCAGATCTTTTTTAGTACTTTTATTATCCCTATAGGGAAATTGTCCTCTGCATTTCACCCATCCTTTCAGGAGCAGTGGGCAGCACATAATCGATCAAAATCGATCAAAATCGATCAAAAATATATCTGGAGTTGTGTTTTGTTTAATTCACACATGTTTAACACACAAACCTGCGTATTCTGGCTGAGTTCTTCTCTCACATTGAAAACAAACAATACAGGAAATGCTCCACTCTATTTTTAAACTCCATACACCTTCACTAGAATCATTTGGATCATTTCAACCCTGGAAATGCCAAACTTCATGACATCACAAGGTGGAACAGAGCATTTTGAGCTATTGAGATGAAGACAGACTAATAATAAAAAGTTACTCAAACATGTATGAATGAAACAAAACACAACACTAGGTATGTTTCTGATGAGGTAACAACATTATAACATGACTTAAAATGCACAAGAATTAATTTTGCGTAATATAGGACCTTTAAAAATCTTTAGTATTACTCACACAAGAAGTATAACATTTTAATTGCCTATCCTTTTTATTAATTATTCTTATTTTAGCACAATTTTCATGTTAGAGAATGATCTAGTGGGGAATGTCCTACATCTTAACGGTCTGGTCCCATTGATGCCCTCAGTCTCTGCTCTGTTCATAAACTCAGAGCCCGCCAAAGCAAAACTGCGAAGAGATCGATGCTCGTCACTGATGATGTGCTGGACGTGATCGATGGGAACACGGAAACACATTTATGTAATCAGGCAAATTGGAGAGAAGAGGCAAAATATGGACACATTACGGATAATGGGTGAAAAAGGGACATGCATTCATAGGACTGTGAGGGGCACTCCCATTAGCTGTGTCCAAGTGCAGCTGTTGCACAACACATCTCCAGTGTGTCTTCCAGTTATGAATGTGCACATATTATATTTCATCTTCTTTGGGTGGCACCATTTTTAAATAGACCGAATGTTTCAAATGTTTAACCCAACAACACACATCCCATAGTGTCCTCCTGTGTATGTTATGTGTTACAAAAAGAGTTATGCCTGTTCAGCACTGTATGATCATGCGTCTATTTATTTCTGAGACAGAAGAGCTGCCCCAAGTTTGAAAAGAAGCAGGTTGCTGTAAATGAATTTTGTACCTTAAAATGATTCAACCTGTTGTAGTTAATTATGAAGAAAATAGCTTAAATGAATAGTACCATTCAAACTACAGGCCTATAGCTACTGCTGCAACTATTGGACAACTAGCCTACATGGGTGGATTTAAGAGTTTTTAAGAGAATTTAAAGGTGCACTGCGTAACTTTTTGGTTGGAAGCCCGTCACCTTTCTGTGGATATGTCACTGCTCTGCCTGGAATGTTCCACAGTATGACACTGAACTGGAACTTCATATTTATTCAATTACAGTTGGTTTTATAGCTCAAAAATACCTAAAAAAAAAAAAAAAAAAGGCATTCTGACTGTGAAATGGGTTGCCTCTCCACATATCTGACCTGTAACTGGATCTGCTTTTGGTCAGACCCTGCACCAGAAAAGTTACACAATGCACCTTTAAATAATGGTATCTTCATATAATTTGACCATAGATGATGTTATAGAAGACAAGGATTGAGAAGTGCACTGCGAAGAGACCAGAAAAATCACTCAACTACTTCAATTCTGGGCAGAGGGATATTTTATTGACACCCAAAACCAAAATAGGCTTTAAAATGTTACAAATACTTGGAATAACTTCTTTATCTCAACATTTTGCCTCTTCACTTTTTACTAGCCATGACACTGCACTCAGGCAGTTGCGTCGATCTTTGCATAACTGTTTGTGATTTAACATGGGAGCCTGCCAATAGCTTTGTGGCTTTAATTACAACATAGTTTAATCCAGGCTCAACTATCAAATCTCTAATCTGTTTGGTCTGGGTATCACCTTCAGTATTGACGATGAGGCCAAACATGCCCAGACTAGAGATTGTTTCAGCGCAAGCAAGTATTGTAAATGGATTTTTGAGGAATGTTTACTTTACTGGGTTAGGCCTGGTTAAGACAAGCCAGATAACATTATCAAGATATAGAGATAACTAGCACTATAGTTTCATTAGTTCTTCTCTCTTTACTTTTAATATTAATTTTATGATGATTAGTTTTGTTTTGCTTTGTTTGTATTGTGATTTTAATGTTTTTCTTATTCTGTAAAGCATTTTGAATTACTTTGTGTACAAATGCTATACAAATAAACTTGCTATACAAATAAACTTGCTTTGCCTTCTCAATACTTTTACTTGTGATTACACTTATAAATGGGCTTTTTGTGTATTTTTCTTAAACATCGTTTCCATGTGATACCTTTTGTTTTATAATTGTTTAGCTCCTGTAGGCTGTATCTGTACTCAAACTGCAAGTTACAGCAGTGCAAGACTGCTATGGCATCATTTTGGACCACATATTCAGTTCACATTCGATATGCCCGGATCCTCTATGTGAGGCTTGTAAATATCATATCAGTAACCCCATTAGTGCCCAACTAGGTAAAGGAGATCCACCTCATCTACTAGACAGAGAAGCACCAAAATGTAGTTATATAACTTTGTCACCAGTGGACCAGACATTCTTTTCAGCAGGGGATGGATTCACTGCTTTGTCATCTTTTCAATGCAGAGAACAGCACTGCCCTAAAGGCCTTTGACATAAGAGGTCAGTTTGTTCACAATTATACTGACACATTTAAAGAAGACGTTATGTTTTTGGACTATTCAGCTTCACATAGATCATGATTTAACTTTTTATTCTTTGAAAATCACAATTTTTATCTAAAACAACTTCCATTTTACAGTACAGTAGAGCTTTTTGTTTACTTTTTTAAATATTGCTCAAAAAGGGGTAGCATACATTTTGACTCAAGCGTTAATTTTTTTTGTGTATATAAATGAAGCGGGCGGAGATGGGGGTAGGTGGAAACTGACATTTTCTGAGCTCTCAGGCCTCAATTACTCATACATGCATGAATCAATCTAAATACAGCTTTAAGTAAGCTTCTGGTAAGTGAATACTGTTAAAACATAGCTATAAGTTGATTTGAATTAATCCCATTTAAAATCACATGTGGTCCATCTGTATATGGTGTCACAAAGAATACGCGTTCATGTCAATAAGTCTCACTCCTCCCAGCGAAGCCGTGGTGCAACTTGAGCTTGTGTGGATATGTTGCATAAGGTTCTGCAGAATCAGTCCCAGTCGTGACAAGAAAGATCTGGTTCCATAAGACTTTTTTACCTTCCGCAGAAACGAGAGACCCCTTTTTTAACTTTCCACTGCGGCGCGGCCAGTGTCATGTCTCTCTGTAGTGGATACTCTGTTGGAGCACCATGCCACCACTGTCATAAATCTCCTATTGGATGAAAGATAGAGGACACTGATGGGCCTGAAACTTTGGTCAATGTTTCACAAATAAGTATGATTTTACATTGTACCTGTTTTGTACGAGCCATTGTACATATTTAAGACACAGCCAGATAAAGTCATAATAAAAGTCATTACAGTGGAGAAAGGCCTTGAGTCCTGACTACAGATGCTTGCGGAGGGGCTGCCCCAGTTCTCCCATGTGTTCTCTCCCATTATTCAAAATCTATGGACCTAAAACAAGATAAAGCACATATAAACATGACAGCATGGCCGGACCACCTCACTGCCTCCCTACTAAAATAATTAAATCACCATTTGCTGCATATAGAATCCATTGTCAGCAGTTTTCTTTTTTCACCTCAGTAGCTTCTTTTGACCTTTTCACGATCATCTTTAAAGCACTATTATGTAATGTAAGGTCTAAAAAGAGTGTTATAGTTCTGATTCCACTCTAGTGCACAGCATTGCAGCACGGCACTCCAGTCTCTCTCCGCCATTGAGTTTTTTCATCCTGGCATGAATCCTCTATTTGGGACACACACTCAGAGCAGAGTGGACCGCTCTAAGTGTTTGTCATTTATGCTGTTAATGTTCACAGTAAGAAAAGTCGTCGAAATTCATTCATCTGCTGAATCCTAACATCTCCTGGCTACAAACTGGGTGCTCTTAGATTACGTAAGTGTTTAAAACAAAATGAGCTACCAAAGTATAAGCACATGCTGGCCATTTTAATAGTCTCCCAAATCATTGCAAATAATTCTTCCACATTTTGTAGGCTTGGTTTAGTTGGAATATTAATGATAATGAATTTAATAGACTAATTATAAAGTGAAAGGTTAATTCTAGATACAACAATAAGTTTGCATGTTTATCTGTGACATGGGCGTAATTGAGGACAAGTGTATCATCTCAATCTCTTGTCCGAGTCAGATTACATTCCCACTCTACTTTTTTACAGTATCACAAAAGAACTTGAACTGGGTCCCACCATTTGCTGTAATGTGTAGGGTTCAAATACTTGTGACATTTTACCTTTAGAATAAAGCAATAAAAGCCCACGAATCTGCATATGTTTTGTGCAAACATTAAAATCAACAAAATATAAAACTGCATCTGTTGATACGGAATATTTACTGCTGATGAACATTTAAATGCGATTTTAGTGATTTAACATCCCAAAGAAGACATCAAAATATAAACACTATATTGAACATCAAAGCCTTTATTTTTTGTCTTTCTATAGTTCAAGTCTGTTGTTCCCACCCACTGAAAGGGTGGTGTATATAGAGTAAAGGAGTAAGAGGTAGAGCAAGTGTTCCATTTTCATTGTGATCAGCGTAAAAATTTACACACCAAGGGAACAGCCATCTGAAGACGGCTAGTAAAAAACATTAAAATCAGCAGCTTCTTGGTGGTGTTGCTAGCTTTCCCTTATAATTCACAATCATAAATACTCCTAACTCTGATTTCAGGTAAAGGTCCCAGTACAGTGTTGAATGGGGCTTGGTACTCCACCACTCTCTGAATACTCCTAAAGGGGACACCTGGATGTGCCAATAAGCTCTGCATAGTATATGTGGGCTCATGCAGCACAGGCCATGAGCTGGAGACTAGTCTATCAGAAGCCCGGGCAGTGGATCCAAAAGTGTGGCCACAGAGCACACGCAAGTCATGCTGCATTAAAATGGACTGATACCATCCACTCTGCCACTCTCTTACACTGCCAATGACCAACAGTTACATTAAAAAGGAGATAGTATTTACATCATCAACAGATAAATTACTTTCCTACCATACTGTATAAGGCATAATAAGGTCTCTGAAAACAGTTATGCAATCTTAAATGTAAGGACTAGGCTGACTCCAAAAGTTGAACAAGGAAACTGTAGATGTTGAAAAAATAAATCAAAAAGCCCAAAACATATGCAGTATTTCACTAAACAATTTACAAAAATGGCACAAAAAGCTGCGATACCTTCAGGTAGAAACTGTGGACGCACTGGAGCTGACAAAAGCTCAAAAGCAGCACTAAAGCTGAAAAAGTAATGAAGCAACTGCTAAGAGACGGTCGCTGCAAGAAGGGTGGTGCTGTACATCACTTCAAGTTCAAATATGTAGGTCGCTTGGCATGCCCCCTCTCAACAGCGTGAGACCAGGGGAGTGGTCAGGGAGTCCCACTGTCCAAAATGTGACCTGTCATTGCCACTGTATGGCATGTTACGTCGCAGTCCAGGGACAACTACAACCACTGTCCACACGCAAAACCAGAGCCATGTGATGGGTTCTGATAAACAAGGCCCTTATTTGGGCAATTCACACTAGCTGAAGATATACAGTATCAAAAATCTGCATAATGAAATAACATACAAACGCATATGCAAATATAACTTTCAATACACAACATCATACACAAAACTAATTGCAGATGAAATTCAAAAATTAATAAAATAAGTGTCACAGGAATACATGGCCGGCTCTGTCCATTTTGAAAAGGGGCAGTGTGGGACAAAAACAGAAAGGGAACAGAACAAACAACCAAAGTGAAGTTCATAAAGTTGTAACTGCACACAGGAAGCTTGGAGTGGAGCAAATCTCTCCAGTTGAGTTTGGCTGTAAGTTCATATCACCACTCCAGTGCTGTCCGTCAGTCTTTGGGTCACCCCTGGGTATGATGGGTGCATCAGAGTTTGTCATTCCAGTGAGTTTAAAAAAAGGTAGGTCATGGATGGGGGCGTGGTTTCAGAGAGGAGCCTACCCCGTCACAGGGGGCGGAGCCCAGAGGCAGCCCATCAGTCATCCAGGATGACCTTCACAAACCCAGCCACGTCTGTGTCTTTGGAGTCATGCAGGGTGAAAAAGGGATGATTCTGTAATGACAAAAGGTATAATTACAAGTTAACAGATGAATACAGTTACTATTACAACTAGTTATTATACTCTAAAAACTATCTAGTTTAAAAAGAGACACAAATAGCTATGTATTTTCAGCTGTCAAAGAGTGACCTCTAGTGGACAAAAACAATGTTTTGTGCACTAAACTAAAAAAATATAAAATAACAAAAACAGCATTTACTAGATAGTAGATGTCATAAAAGTCTAAATATCTTACCATCAGTTCTGTATAAGCAGGTCTCTCATTTGGCTTTTTTCTTAGGCTGCAAAAACAAATGAGAAATTATTACAAAAAGAGAATTTTTTGTAATTTTAAAAATGCAATGCATTTTTAAAATGGTAGATAGTTTACTGTAGCATTTACCGCAGCCTTGCCCCTGGATTGAGCAGACTACAACTGCCCCCTTCTGGGCACTGTGCATAATACTGACAGAGTTTGAGGCTTACCACTGGGAGATGAAGTCTACAAACTCAGGGGAAAAGCGGTCTGCAGGCAGCTGTGGAGAGGGTTCGTCCACCACTTGTTTGAGCTGCTGGAAAGGGGTGCCCCAGGGGTCATAGGGAAATTTCAGAATTGCCAGCTCAATCTGAGAAAAGGAAAACAAAATAGTGTTGTAGCATAATAATACTGTCACATCATTGATTCATTTGTGTTGTATGACTCGCTCACCATTGTGATGCCCAGACTCCATATGTCTGATTTGACACTGTAACCTTTCTGGTTGAGGTCAGGGTTGATCCGTTCAGGCTGAAAAAAAGCAGATATAAAGTAGAAAACTGAATGTTCAAATGAGGCAAGAAAAACAAGGGAAAACTACAGCAGAAAACTAAACTAAAAGGTGAGGAGTATTTCCCCTTGACTGACTTACTGCCATATACGGCTTGCAACCCGCATCCATAGTTTTAGCCACAGAGTCCACCAGATGGCCACTGATGCCAAAGTCGCACATTTTCACTTGGCCCAAAGTGTTGATGAGAACATTTGAAGGCTTCACATCTGGACTCAGGCAATGGGAAAAGAAAGCGACGTAAGCCATATGAAAAAAAAAATGCAGAATGTGCATTTCTCAGTTTGTTCATTAATTACCTCTGTGTATAACGGACAGATTTCGGTGCAGATGCTCTAATGCTTTGACAATCTGTGGAAGAAAATGCACATCATTGATGTCTCAGCGTAAAAACGAAATCTTGTTCATTAGCAAATTGTGAATTTGAGCACTTTTTGTGTCTAGTCTGCAAGCTTAAAAATACATTGTTAATTCAGAAATGGCCCATCATTTTTGTATTATGACTTACTGCTACATTGATCTTGCCCAGGATGTCCTCTGGGATAGTTTTGCCTTTCTCCAAAACCTTTTTGTAAAACTTGTCCAAAGAGGTGTCCATAAGCTCCATACAGATCCAAACATCACCCTGTAATTTACAAACATATTATGATTTTAAGGATTTTATACCAGAGAAAATATGGTAAGTGCAAGGAAGCGTCACCTCTCTGAAGAGTGCCCCGTAGAAGGTAACAGTATAAAAGCAGTCTACTGTCCTCATGGAAATGTCTAGGTCCATCAGAAGCCTCTTCTGCTCCAAAGTGTTGACTGTGGCCCGAATCCTCTGTCAACACAAACAATACAGTGTAACTGGTTCCAATGTGTGATTATTGTCAGATTTTAGAAACCCGCTAAGCATAAGATAATGAGTATTTTGCACCATACCTTAACAGCCATAATAACTCCACTGGGCACATGCCTCATCTTGTCCACCACTCCGTAGGCCCCCCTCCCCAGCTCTGCAATCTGCTCCAAGTCATCTGCTTTCACCACAAAGTTCTGGATAGAGCAAACAGGCATTAGAATCAGGTACATGGGGTTGAGCCCGAATAGACTGGGTCATCTCAGGAAAACAAGAACATTGAGAACATAGAGAACACAGATAAGGGGAAGCTTTACCCGGTCTCCGATTGTGACGCAGGCCTTAGAGTCGAGATCTCGAGGGGGTCTGCAAAGAAAAAAAAAAAAAAAAAAAAGTGTCAAAATAACCTTTGTGTTACATTTCTAGTATAAATTGTTCTGGTTTTATTAGTACAGAAAACAATCTGTTAACAGAGCTTCACCTCCACACATACCAAAGATGTATCTGAACAAGTTCAGCGTTAGTTAAACCCGAATCATGTTTGAGTCTGTCTTTAAGGAATTCAACCATTAGTCATAATTCATTAAAGAAGCCCTTACGCTGTAGCGGCTGGTGAAGGAGGCTTAAACACTTCTTGGGCCAGTTTCAGCCCAGGGTTCTTCTTCTTCCCTGTGGGGACATTTAGGGGTGAGTTGAAACAAAACAGTACATACATAATTATTTTCTGGCTCCTCCATCATAGCTGCTTGAAATTTTCCCCTGGGCAAAATTAAGGTCAAATGGTATATCCATATTTATAATAGTTATTATTGGACTTAAGTGTTTTTTATTATTATTTTCTTATAAATTAAGGAGAAATGTATTCATCTTCAACTATTCGTCTTAAGACTATGTCAGAGAAAGAGGTTTATTGTAGCTAACATGCACTATTAATAGCTAAGCCCCATTCTAAACAGAGTAAACTTCCAAGAATAAGTAGTAGTAGTAGTAGTAGTAGTAGTAGTAGTAGTAGTAGTAGTAGTAGTAATAATAATAATAATAATAATAATAAGTTATATTATGGACAAAATACCCACAAAAATGGTGGAAAGAGTGGAAAGACTCATGTTCAAAGACTACACTGCTGTAAATTGTCCTGCTTTGGGCTCTATATTAATCAGTGACAGTCTCCCATTCATAAGAGTTAAGCAGCAGCCGCTGGGACTTCCCACACACAGATCCTGCTTTGGACTCACAGCATCACGTGGGAACACACTTTAGCACTTCTGCACATAGAAACTCATGCTTAGCATGTGTGCTTTAGTTGCTAATACCTGCTCTTGCATAATGGTGCATAGGCAAAAACATTGAAGTTTGAACTAAATAAAGCTAGTGTAAAATGATGCAGATGAGATAAACTGTACCAAGGTCTTTGCTATCTCTCATAAAGTAAGTTGGTGTTTGCCAATTCTGAATCACCACTACTGTAGAGGAAGTGTGATTGGGTAAACCCCTCATGGGAGGCAAAGGAAGTAATGAAATCACTTGGTTCTTAGTTGTTACCACAAAAGCTGACAGACATGTCCAGTTAGCGTAGTGTCTGAAATGAGGCCACAGACAGGACCGTGGTGCTCTCATGTGATCAGCAGTGATTGAGGTGTGATTTACACACACATGCGCAGACAAAAATAGACCGAGCTTTTCCTCTGCGTGGGTTTTAAAGGCGAGCAGTTGAGAGCTTCCGATGACCTGACAAATAAGACGGCCTTTTGTTCAAGCAACAAATCCAGAGTATCGCATGAAAGGCTTCAGCACAAAAAAGCTCACATACCACACAACCTTTTAGCTGCAGAAGATACAGACACAACAATGCTCTGGGGTGCAAGGTAAATGGTTACAACAAAAAGTGCATGAAACAATCAGTGCTGCTGCAAAGTGCACAGTATCAGACTACACTGCTTTGGTGGGTGCAGAGGGTGACCCAGTGTCCAGGACCGGGCACATCAGCTGAAAATACAACTGTCTGTACACTTTGGGAAATATGATGTCACTTCAGTTGGAGTGTAGGTCCCTCTCTGCTCCTGTTAGCTGAGACCAGTTTGATTTCTGCTTTATGCCTAGTAGGGCTGAACGATCTATCGTTTTAGACCGAAAATCGCGATCTCAGACAACACGATTTTGGGATCGTTTAAAGCCACGGTTTTTTGCAGCGCTCCTAACTAACCCAGGTTTTGTTTCGTCAACTATTTCACACATGTACGTCGCCTCCCTGCCGCGCTGCTGAGCTCACCAATCAGAAGCGGCAGCACAGGTCACGTGTTCAACTCCAGCTCACCAATCAGAAGCTGCAGCACAAATCACGTGTTCTCGATTCCAATCAGTGTACCTGGTCATCAGTTTCAGAAATGGCTTTAGTCTGGGGTTTTGAACCCAAAGAAAAACAGCACGTCGGTCATTTTTCTGTATTTCGGGTTTGAGGCTGTGGACGAACATCAGAAACAGGTGCTGTGCAAAACATGTCGTGCTAAAGTTGCCACATCCAGTGGAAACACGACCAATTTATACCGCCATACGCGCATTTGCATGACGAGTGCACGGCGAGAAAGTCCAGTGAAACGTCTAGTGCAGGGGTCGGCAACTCCACTACAGCTCTTAACGCAAGTCTTAAGAGAATTATTTACACCTTTCAGTCTTTTCATCACAACAGTAGCAACATAAATAAAGTGCATGAGTGAAATAAAGAACTGCGCTGCACACGTACGACCTGCACACGTATAATCTCTGAAAAGTTTAACATGAACCATCTCCAACGCGATAGAAGCACAGAACAGACTCACCATAGGCAGAACATCCCTCAGTCACAGAAAGAACACGCATATTCCACGGAGTCCTGCCCTTTAGTCCGACAGAAGCTGACAGCGCTTCTAGTTTATGCAAATTAGCCATGTGGTTTTAAGTTTCACTTCTGTATAACGTAAACAAATGTGCGCAAAGCTGCATTAAACACATTATTATTTGAGTCCTCCTCGTAGGAAATTAAAAGCCAAACTTAAATTATCCACCCGCAGAACCAAAAATGCGTCTGCTTCTGTGTTCCGTCATCATTTTATCGTGTGTACATTGTGTATCAGTCTCGGCTTTGACGCATGTTTTGAGCGACAAAAATATTAAAAACGTTTTATTTAAATGTTACAAGATTACCATTATCTACAATTTTAGATTTACATTTAAAAACGAACAAACTAAAATAAAAATACAATGTAATTAAATACTCATTATTATTTTCCAAAGTCACAGGGAGCCACGACAGAACGATGAAAGAGCCACATGCGTTTTCATTCTTGCATTACAGTTATGGAATTTAGTGTTTGAATGGTATGATGCAAGTTTCTCTGATGTTTGCGAATGTTCATGTGCACTGAAAAAAATCGTGGATAAAATCGAAATGGCAATTTTTGCCAGAAAAATCGCAATTCAATTTTTTCTTAAAATCGTTCAGCCCTAATGCCTAGTATAAGATTCTGAAATGGAGCCTGATAAAACAGAGCAACTCTGTGCATGCAGGATATGACACTTAAAAATATTTGCCATTTATTGAATAGCTCAATTACTGCCTGTCACTTTCGCTGCTCTGGCATCCAACTGCAATACCATAACACTGCATAAGTTGAAAAAGACTTTAAGATTACCAAGGTCGATCATTTTACGCTTAGGAGAATTGGTTTTGCTCTGTGCATGAGGGAAAAAAACATGTCAAAATCTAAGGAGCTAATGCATAGAGGGTTTATGCAATTTCAAATGTGCAACATTAATAAAACAAGCAGTGATACATTTGATGCTTTTGTTCATCAACTAAATAAGGAAAGTATTTTGAGCATGGCAGTACATACGTATTGCGAACAAGAATTTCTGGATTGTGCATGGGATCAAAGTGTCAATAGCAATGTGGCGAGTCACCATCAGGAAGCTCCAGCCTTTGAGCAGGTTCTTATACAGACGAGGATGACTCATGGGCATATAATCTTGTGCACCACCCATCAAAGCAGTTAGGAAGAACCCAATTTCCAACATGTCTCTGCAATATCAGACTAAAGGCTGCTATGAACTACAGCATAGTGCATACAGACTCCCTCCCTCCTTGGCTAGAGGAACTGCTTAGTGAAAACACATTCATATAAGCTAGGCCTGCTTTGATACAATAATAACTGAGCAGAAATAGTGTTACAGATCTGCAGTCTGTGCTTGCAGCCAGTCAACTGTCAACAAAAAGCCGCGGCTGCACCAGCAATTGGTGGTGCAAGTCAAAACATGCCATGGTAGGCCAAAGGCTGTGATTGCTGAGCAGCACGCAGCCAATCTACTGCGCCCTCTCAAAACAGTGTGTACTCCTGTCCATGGAAACGCTAGTATGATTGTGTAACAGCACCAGCGGTGAACTTGAAATGTAAATTGACATCATCAAGCTCGGAGTGTGTGACGCAGAGGAAGAACCTTGATTTTTCCAAACTATGTTATTTTATTTGGTCCAGTACTGTACAGTAATTACACAGAGAGTCTCAGTGGTGGAGACATGACCGTAATAGCACGGTTTCTGGTGACTGCTGTGTTAAAAGCCTGTTTTCATCAGTGACCCATCATAATAACAAGCACCAAATCTAAATAGGTTTGTGCTAACCTTTGCAACACAAACGATGAGTCATGATGTCAGCAGACATTACACCTGTTTCCAACCAGTTCATGAACAAATGATCAAATATCATGTGATCCTTCAACAGTTCAAATTAATACTGTTTTAATGCATTGCGCCTTATTGCCAAAGCGATTTTACCCGTGGACAAGTTCTTGCAGCTTGGCATAAGTCCTGTATTGTCCAAAGGCGCTGCTAGCCACTCACAGGGAACTTTAAACCAACACGTTGCGGCTGTGAATAGCATGCCTCCATTTTAACATGTTTGTCAAAGATTTGGTTAATTAGACCACGGGGGTATCATTTCAATACCATCGGGCTGGTGGGGATCATTACATGAAGCAGGAAAGACATGCTTGCTAGCTTCTTTTCCTGCTCTCATACATGCAGCTTTCCACCTGGCAAGGCTACCATTTCTTCAACGGAGCTAGCTTTACTACTTCCTCGAAAACTGCACCCCGTTATTTAATGTACGTGCATGTCTATTTTTACAACAATGTGCGTTAGAAGACTTACCTCCTTTGGACAGAGACATTTCCCCTTTGCTTTGATGAGGGGGAAGGGAAGCACAAAGACTTTTGCCTTTTTCTACTCCCTCCCTCCCTGCATCTACCCTTACACTCGATCAGGATCGCTGGCTTGTCGTGCAAAACTAGCAGCGATTCAAGGGGAGATTTGCGCGCTTCTTTGCCGTCCACTCAACCTAGTCCGCAGCCTCTGCCTTTAAGCGCAGTTCAAAAGACAAATGCACAACTTTAAATCAAGTCAACGCGAGTTTAAAGCTAGAAATAGTTTGATAACAAATCGTGCACTTTTAGGGTGGCCAAAGTCTGACAGCTGAAGGCTTCAGCGACGTAATGACGTACTTCCTGAATGGACGTTGGCATGCTGGGATATGAAGTGTGGCGTTGTTCTGTATTTTTTTTCCCTTCCCAAGTAATTATTGTCCTTTCACACACAAAACAATTAATCAAATAAACAAAATATAAAATAATAAATAAATAATTATCCAAATACATTTTTATTAGTTACAGTACAGTAGATTTGCTGAGTACAATCCTCAAATAAATAAAAAGAAAAAAAGCATACATACAAAGTAAAGTAACTAAATATAATGTATCTCACTAGGACATGAACCATTTTCTCAGTTGCTCAATGTCTGTGAGAAAAAAATATCTTAAACACAGGCTGCAGCAGGGGGCTTGGGGCAGGGCTGTTGTCATAAACAAAGTTGTAAATACTAAATTCTAGGTCAAACAATGACATATGTTATATTGCATAAGGAAATATAAATAAGAATAATCAGAATCGTTACATAAAACAAGTGTTTTTTGTAGGGTGCATCTCCACTAGGGGTTTTATGATCCACAACACACACATCTTAAGGGATGGAGGGCAACAAAATGCACTGATTGACAATAAGATGTTCCAATGAATAACAATGTGCTGTGATATGAGTGGACTACATGCATGTTTTTGTACAGCTGGACAGTGTAAAATTAATGGAGAGGTGGTTTTAGGAGAGGTTTACCTTCACTTTCTTGACACCAACAGACTATGATAAACTGGTTTTATTATAACATGCAAGAACAAAGAGCTGTCAATTAGATACTCAGAGGCGCGGCGTTGGAGGTCTGCATCCGCCAAGAAATCCCCTGTCTCTTCTGTGCTTTGGTGAAAGTTATAGACATGACGTACAACTACTTTTCCCTGCTGTCTGGCCATGACAATAACGGTTTTCTGGAAACTCACTCCAGCAAAATCTGGGCTGGACGTAGCGGGCGTCACAATGATCCTAGGGCGACCCCCATCTGTGCGTGTTGGCTGCATTGCCCCCAGTTCAGTGTAGGTGGATCTTGCACTGAGTGGCAGCCAGCGTGGTGAAAAGAGGGCATTCCACGTCACTCTTTTGTTGGAGTCATGACCACTGGGGCCCAGCTGGGTCTGAAAACTAAAACTGCGATCATCACGGGTGGGGTTGTTGATGACCCAACTGGACCCCCAAGAGGAAGACAGGTAGTTACGTGGAGTGAAGATACTACAATTCACGTCAAAGTACTTGGCCAGTTGAATTGGTGATGCAGAGTGGAACTGGAAAGCGAGATAGAGGAGGTCACGGATAGCTTCGTAGTACTTTACAAGGAGGGGGCATTGTTTCTGCAGACGGAAAAGATGCTGAGGAGGAATCATGCCATATCGGATAGACCTTAGTGCACTTTCTATGATAGTAGCGACAGGTTGGTTTAGGTTTATCCAGGCCTCTACTGCTTCGAACAACTCAAGTTCACTTTGCAGAATTAGGTCGGAGCGTTGAAGCAGAGACAGAAGCAGGTCTTCACTTATAGAGCCCCATTCAGCACTCTGCAGCACTGATGACAGGTTCCAGGACAGGTACTGCAAGCAGCTATCCCGCAGGGCTGCATCTCCAATTTGCAGTGCATAGTTGTACCAGTTGACCACATGGCCTGAAGGGGAGTCACTGGAGAGATGTTGGGTCATGTATTGAGTCATTCCCTGCTGCAAGGCTCCCACATGGTACTTACTGGCCAGTTTGTGCAGAGCAATAGCCTGTTCAAGTCGCACGCTGATGTCTCCACTGTAGAAATATCTGCAAACATCCAAAAGGCACAGGTTTATTTTTAAAAGAAGGGAAGAAAAATCAATGTCAATGCTAAAAACAGATGCTTAGAGATGGACGTATTTAAGCTTCTGAGTCACAGAACCCACAATGTTGAATTTTTAGATGGGTGCAGGTGAATCTGAAAAAGCTTTAGTTAGAATTGTGTAGAAAAATATATTTAACTTTGCTTGGGAACTTTGCTACTGTATTATGAGTAGTTTATTTATTGCAAAGCAGAAGTGATATAATGCATCACACGTAAGATTAAAAACTTGCATATCTAACTGTAATATCAACAGTGTAATAATAAAAGAGTGTCTCCCATGGGGGTGCTCATACAACGTGGTATTTAGAGCCTTTTAATACTGGAGCACTTTCTTCCATGTTAATGTGGAATTGCTTTTTCTTTTGGCCTCATTGAAATTTGAACATTTTTAGGTGATATTTGATGTCCAAATAAAAACAGGAAAAAAATATTGTGGGGCTGTGGGGGTGCATCCTATGGGGTTTTGCATATTTAATTTTACGACATAAAGGGGGCACATTGACATTACACTGACAGATCTGTAAAAATGACTCTTACCTGAGGAACTTATCAAAGACAGCTGCACAGTCAGGGGCCTCCCTCAGAATCAAAGTGCTGGAGTTTCGGGAGAGCAGCAAGTCCTCAAACACGTCGCTCTGCAGACTGAGCACAAGTGAGTGGGACTGCAGCACCTTCACCTCATCTGTGTTAATGCTCTGCACCCTCAGAGTCACATCACTGCTGTTCCCGGACATGAACAGGTTCTCCATGCGCTGCACCAAACTCATGGAGTGATTAAGGATGGTGGCCCCACTGTCCAGCACCATCTCTGGCTTCAGTGCAGCTGGAAAGAAAAATATAATTTAAAAAAAATGTTTACCTGTTTATGTGAGTCTGTGAAAACATACTTGTTAGTACTACTTTGTGTGTTTAAATCCAATACACATTTTTCTGTGAGGGAATGAAAAAGAGTCATGCTAATTGCATGTTATCATCCTTGTTACATTACATTAACACACCAGGTGTAAATACAATATAATACTGAATACAACATCCCTTCAAACATAAAGGGAGAGTGAATTTTGGTTAAATTTTGGTTCAGTCC